>OU538835.1:13994607-14558423 GCA_912999785.1 Hydriomena furcata
GAAGTATCAAACATATGAAACGCGCCGTAGCGGCCACACTGCAGTGATGTTTGTCACATAGCGACCGTCGCCGCTACCACGCTAGGCTCGTAGTGTGGACACACACCTAAAGTTACATTTAACAAATGGACTGCGGCCTAGTACTTTTTAAAAAGGTCTTAACCCAATCTGGAAGTGTAAACTTCGTCCCGCTCTAACGGAAAGTACTTTACAATCTAACTTGAAATCCATTTACCGTTGTCTAAAGTTGAAGTAACTGCACAGTGAGTTGCAAGTTTAGATTTTCTAAAGAACGTCAAACGTCTTTAAACGACCGTATTTGCCTGTAAGCTTTATTTAATAAAATCCTGCGTTAATCTAAACTACTATTAAATGAGGTAAAATTTGTATTTTAGTTTCTACCAGATAAACTAAACGAAACTATTTTTTTAAAGGCTTTACCTATTCCAAAAGCTACATTATTAGCAAGTAAAAAAAAAAGATAGATTTTATTTAAAAATGCTTACGATAATTTATTGCAATTATCGTAATGTAGCAAATGTATTAAAATTAGCCTGTAATCTTCATTAGTAGTTCTTCATTAGTAGTAGTAGTACACTCGTGCAAAACCGAGGCAACTAGCAACTAGTGTATATAAAAGTCTATCGCGTCCCCATCATTTAAATTGTTCATAGATGTTTATATCAAAGATTATCCTAATTTACTGAAATAAATAACATCTAATACATAATATTAACAAAATTCTCAAGAAACTGTTGAGCTAACTAAAGATCGTTGCAAATAGTCCATTAATAATATTATATTTATTCTAGAGTCTATTTATTCCAATAAAATAGATTATTCGTATTTTTCTGAATATATCAGTTTCATAAAACACTTTTTCTGTCTTGAGAAATATGCGTAGACTTTATGCTTTCTTAAAACAAAAAAAATGTGGGCATGTGCCAAATGTAATGTTTGGACGTGTCTTTGACCACCCTCTTTGGACATGTTTAATGATCTAAACGACATGAGATCTGAGAGTATTTCTACCGTACTTGGGGCAAACAGTAATGATCCTATTTCATTTTAAAATCCTTGGCCGTCATATACACTCATCGCTTCTTCAAAAACCTTACCTTTATTAAGAGCTGTGAGAAATGCCCTTGTGGTAATTGAGAATACTCCAAACAGACAATTGGGACTGCTTGTAGGAACCTCCTAAAGGTGAGTTTCCGTCTACGCGGAGCTGTGCGGAGCAGACCAATGACAGCGCACAAATATTCGAGTTTGAAATGTCGCGCGCACTCATTGGTCCGCTCTACATAGCTCCGCGTAGATGGAAACTCACCCTTAGGCCAGAGTTCAGGAAATAGCTACCTTTACATACGTGAGGCTAATTTTGCAGTGCACGTGGAATTCGGGGTAGATCGATTGAAGAGTCAGCACGTATTTCGCCGTCGTGAAAGGGGATTTGAGAAAAACTTTTAAAACAAGAATCTAATTTGACAGTAATTGCAATGAAACGAAAAGTCTTGACTGGAATGTCTTGAAACTCAAACCGATAAACGATGTATCGTTACAATCGTCACATCGTTTCCGACACGATAGAACGATGGACGACATTACTTTTTGACAATTGACAGTACACATTATACATACTATAATAGACGACGATTTTTCTAGACTCACCCATTTCTAAGTGTCGAATTCGCAAAATCGATTTGCGGAGTAGACGCCCTAATGTCAGTGTGAGTGAAAAATACACTCGTCTAAAAATACGGGAGTAAGTTAAGCTTGGTCGGTTAAATTAAATAAAATATAGCATTATTATTTTTACTTTTTATAAATCTCTCAAAAAATTAAACATTTTTGCTTTGAAATCTGAAACACAAGGGCTTTAACCATACACTATTATAAACAATTGAATGTGAGGGTCGCTCGTAGACCCTCGTAGGCCGTAGCAAGTGGCGTAGCAAAATTCGTAGCAGGTTGATATCCGCATTTATCTACTCGGGTTTATCTATTCAGGGATGATTACATTGATACGAAAACACCTATCAAAGCCCTCTTTAGCAAAAATCATGTTACATTTTGGTTTTCCAATAAAGTCTGCGGCATATTGGTCCTGGGGGAGTCCTATTTGTTTCGGCCGAGTCAAAACAGCCTCCGAACCTACATGATTGAACTATAAAATAAGGATCCAATGTACTGGGCCTCTAAGGCCGCAGTAGATATACACCAGTAAGATAACTATGTAAAGTTTCTTTATAGTTACGTAAAAAAGTTCTTGTACAATGATAGCAAGGACTCATTATCTAGCCTAAAAGATGCTTAGACCAAAAAAGAATCGATGGCTTAAGTTTTCCTTATAATTATCTCAGCTTAGTCAATCTTCACTACGTCGATAATTCACAGGGATGATATTATCAATAAGTGAGTAGCTGAGAAAATCGTAGGTTACCTTACGATGTTTTATTTTGCCGCATTGCTGTGTTTTCGGTTTGGTTGCCGGTGAAATTATAGGCAAATTAGACTAATCATCTGTATGCCTCAAGTTGACAGACGCGAGGCAATGTCTTGTATGCGATTTTTTTTATCAAAAAGTTAGTTATTTTCAAACAGACCTCAACCCCCGCTGCACAGGGGGTGCAAGGGTTAAAGTTTTGTTTTTTTTTTTACTTATCTTATTTTACCGTACCTTCTCAATTTTAAGTTTCTGATCAGTCAATAAGTTAGTAACGCAATAGTTTTATAGATTCAGATTGTTACCTTTAATTTACTTTAACCAACTGTGTAACAGTTTACTGTGTTTCGGGTAGGCAGCTTCCATCATTGTTTTAAGGGCATTGCTGCTAAATGATGGCGAAGTATGATGAATTTTCGGGAAAATTTGGGTAGATATAGCAGGGAAATATTTTACGCTTGCTGCCTTTTATTTATGTTCTAGCTATTTTATAGTAGGGCCAAAGTTAGATCAGAAAATATGAATATTATATTGAAAATGTGTTGAGGTGATCATCCACAAGCAATTGCAATTTGTATTTATAGCATATTTTTGATGAGTTAATAAATAAATATATACAATTTGTTTAATAATGTATACGGTAATGGTAATAAAGTTATACGCTAACATCATCTAAACTGTACAATTGACATGCAAGAAAAAGAAGCATATTTTTGAGTGAGTAGGAAAGTTTTAAAATCGTATTTAACTAACTTCTAATTGTTGGATCATTTGTTTTTTTTTAAAGGGTAAAAACGGAACCATATTAGTAAGACTTCGCTGTCCGTCTGTCTGTCACAATGATGTATCTCATGAACCGTGATAGCTAGACAGTTGAAATTTTTACAGATGATGTATTTCTGTTGTCGCTATAACAACAAATACTAAAAATAGTTGTATACAAAATGTTTTATTTTGGCGTTTTTTTATAGATAATGGTACGGAACCCTTCGTGCGCGAGTCCGACTCGCACTTGGCCGGTTTTTTTCAATTTCGCAGTTGTGTGTAGCTCTGATGACAATATAATAATATCATAGCAAAATGATGACGAGTTCACAGACCTTCGATTTGCAACGACTTTATCAAGTTTGCGAGAACCAAACAGTGTGTCAATCAATATCTATCGATGTTCCCTCCCAAAACATGGGACCTCTTCGAAATTACTCTATCTGGGTCACATAAAGCTACTGACAAACGGACGCGATCAACAAAACGGAGTGTCATAATTATATTATTTTTAACTAGCTTGCGATCGCGGCATCGCTTGCGTGCTATCTGCATACAAAATAGCCTTAATTCAGGTCGTTCTTAGTTTAATTTAAATCGGTTCAGTCGTTCCAGTTTGATTTAAACATACAAACATAGTAAAAACTACGGATTTCTAATATTAGTTTATTGTACGATTATGACTAGCCTCACAGCTCAGTAGCTCTGCCGTCTGCACTGTAGGTTATGGGTTCGATTTCCATCCAGGACAACATTATTGTTTGTTGTTTCTGCGTCTTTAAAAGTATTATAAATATGAATTTACAAAATCGTATTATTAGTATTATATCCGTTATCTTGTTCTCATAATACAAGCTTAGTTTGTGTGTGTTGATAGATCAGTCAGTCAGTCAGTAACGCAAGAATTTTATACATTTAAATAAACAATGATAAAGTCAGAAATTCGATCAGATGACGATGAGGCAAACACTTTCATTTTAATCACTGAAACGATCTTCCCAACACAAGCAAGTAATATACCGCTTTACCTGTTCAATACCTCTTTAATTAATCCGGGTAATACCGGTTCTTATCCTACCGGCATCGTACCGTTTTTACGTTCGCATTAACTAAGCCGACGTGATAAAGGTTTTAGTAGGTTCTGTATGAAGTGTGTTTACTGATTGTTTCAAGATTAGAAGGGGTTGGAGTTGTATTGTTTAAGACAATATTCTCTTACTGCATTAGTTCAAACTAGCTTTTGAACGCGGCTTCGCCCGCATGGCACCCGGATAAAAAATAGCCTATGTTCATTCAGAATAATGTACCTTTCAAATGGTGAAAGAATTTTTTTAATAGGTGCCGTGGTTCTGAAGAATTCTTCATACATACAAACTCGCAAAATTTGCACTATATTAATATATTCGATTATAATTAATTAGATTTTGAAGTGACAACCAATATAAGTCTCTTGATTGAATGATCGTTATTAACAGTACTGGCGGAGTATGAGGTCCCTTGACTTTCAATCCAAAGGTCGTCGGTCGGTTCAAATTCCGGTCGTTCATCAATAGATTTTTCTTTTTGAAAAATGTATTATGTGCTCAAAACGGTGAAGGAAGACATCGTGAGAAAACTAGTTAGTATTTTTATAAGCGGCGATGGGTATAGGTACTTCTGAAAAATGTGTGCATGTGCTAAATGTGATGTTTACACGTGTCTCTGATTACACAATACCTTTCAACTTCTCCAAGAAACTGAACACCTAGAAATCTGAGAATATGTTTACAATGCCTAAGGATTACGTCGTAAGCCTATTTATTTTAAACCTACTTTAAACGAAAGGAGGAGTATTTCAATTCAACGGCTCTGTATTTTTATCATATAATGTAAATAAAAGCCAGCGATCACAAATTTTGAAAGAGAATGGGATATCTTTGCCCAGCAGTGGGTCAATATAAGTAAAAAAAATTGGATGATTTGAAATGATTTAAAAGAGCTTTTGCGTATAACATAGCTCTATAAACATTAGTCGTTGTGAAAAATTATTATTAAAAAATATAGATAGGTAATAATATAAAAAAATACTAATAAAATGACTAACAACGTTATTATTTTCAACGTAATCTATTAGAACGAGTCGGAGTTTAATTTACACAAAGTGCCCTTTCATCTATAAAGGTACATTAAAAAGGTACAATTAGTGTAATAACTCATCACATTTTACATGTGCCCATTTCAGCCCAAATGTATGAATACACAATTACAAGATGAAAGACCCTGAAAACTTTACGAGGACCCAGAATTAAGGCTTTTAGGGTACAACTTGAAATAAGGTACATACCTACGTGTTATTTAGGAAGAGGGTGTCATTCGTCGCCTTATCCCAGCAAGTGAACTATACCTTTTATACATCGTACTTTCAATTACGTTTTTTTTAATAAATATATAAATTTATTAATTAAACTATACCTATAAAAGAATTTCGTGTTAGTTACACTATTTAAAACTAAAGAACCGCTGAACTGATTTGGCTGGGGAGAAAAATTTATATAGATCAAACTGATGTAGTTAATACAGTTTTATAGAAGACATCAATATCTACAAAAAAAGTCCGCGATACCATAATAGATCCCTATTAGATCCAAGGTGTAAAAAAATTGGTATAAAATCATTATTACACCCGTGCGACGCCGGGGTGGACTACTAGTATTTATATAAAATACAAACTGAGTTCAAAGACCGTAGGTCCGTAGAGCAGAAAAAGGCCGATGTTTTTAATAATCATAAAGAATAGATTCTACCAAAGTTGTATCAGCAACTTTTGAACCACATGCGTTCCAGTATCGAAAAAACACAATGAAAAAAGTTTGGTTATAATTTGTTTTGCAGATCGACTCCATTGTTATGCTTTTAATCTTATTTTCCGATTTCAGAACATGAATAACATTCGTTTTCCAATTTTCCATTCTGCTGAACGTTTATTTGACCATTGGATTTGCATAATCTTGTAACTAGAGTCCCTCGCGATAAACATCTAGAAACTATATTAAATAAAATAAATAGGATCACGACTGTAATCCCCAAGTATGGTAGACATCCTCTCAGATCTTCAGACGCTTAGATCCTTTGAAGATTTCTAGTGGGGGTAGTCAGAGGCACGTTCAAACATTATATTTGGCACATGGCCACATTTTGCAGTAGTTATCATTCCATACGTGACAGGTTGCAAGCCCATCGCCGCTTATAAGAACACTAACTGGTTTCCGCACGATGTTTCCTTCACCGTTGTAAGCACGTGTTTTTGATGCGCATATAAATTTTCGAAGAGAAAATTCCATTGATGCACGCCGGGATTTGAACCCACGACCTTTAGATTGAAAGTCGAGGTATATCCCACTCGGCCAACACGGCTTTACTTACTCTATCACATTTATTTACCGACTTCAAAATGTAGGTGGTTTTTAATCTACTATGTAAAAATAAATAATAAATATTGGCGGACTTTACACACAGTGCCATCTAGCCCCAAACTAAGCAAAGCTTGTACTATGGGAACCAGATAACTGATAAAATACTTACATACTTTTTTTTTTTTGTAAATACATACTTATTATACATATTAACACCCAGACACAGAACAAACATCTATGTTCATCACACAAATATTTGCCCTGGGTGGGGATTGAACCCACAACCTACAGCGCAGAAGGCAGAGTTACTACCAACCGAGCTGTGAGGCCGGTACCTTTACTTCTCGGATATGTCTGTTTGTATGTCCCTCCATTCTCCCCCATTCTTATTTCCGAAAATACTGGGCCTAAAATTAAAAAAAAATTACTAAAATTAGTTCTTTAGATGGTTTACAGGAAAACCTATAAGAAGTTTGTACGGAAACCTCGGCGCGCGAGTCCGACTCGCACTTGTCCAGTTTTTTAATCGCTATCTTCTTGAGGCATTAGTTGTTATTTCATAAAAATTAAAAAGCTCTACAGTATAATTTTACAATCTGTTTATTATTAGTATTCATTTTATTCGTTTTGATTATTAAAATGTATCTATTTACCTTCAGGGTAGTCGCAATCAATTAGAGTAAATATCTGATTAAAAAATACAACGGTAGAAATTTAAATTCCCTTTAAAAGTCGGTTTTTGTATACAATTTCTTTATTAGACCCGTGTCTCCCTTGTTTGACGCTTTGCCAACACGTGCCGGGTAGTCATTGTCACACGAAATTAGCTTTATCATCATTTAGTACGCGACAGACACAGGTGAAATTAAATTAAATGTTCTTTATAACATATCTAGCTTTTACCCGCGACTTGGTACGCGCAGAAAAACAATTTTTGTCGACCCCAACAAAAACGATTGTTTTTTTTTTTTTTTTTTTTAAGTAAGTATCTTATGTCAGTCTCAAGATTTTAAGCTATCTCTGTATGAACTTTCATCAAAATCGGCCTAGCGCGGTTTGTCCGTGATAACGTCATATATAGACAGAGTTTTAATATTAGTTGCATTTATCGATGTAAGCAATTGGCTCACAGTTCAGTTGGTAGTAGCTCTGCCTTCTGTATGGTAGGATGTGGGTTCGATCCCAAATATGTAAAAAATGGAGCAAATATTTGTGTAATAAACATAAATATTTGTTTCTATTAGTTATGTAGTTCCCATAGTAGGTACAAGCTTTGTTTAGTTTAAAGCTAGATGGCGCTGTGTGATTTATTTATTATTATAATTATAATAATAACAGATATTGTAATAGGCGGTCTTATCGATTAACCGATTTCTTCTAGACGACCTACTCAACCTAAGGCAAAAACTGTAGCCATGCTCTCGATCACCGTGATGGTTGGATTTGAGAAAAAGTAAGTAATTCACACAATTAAGGAGTTATTAAGGTAATCTAAGCTCGGAATCCGGGAAAAAATCTAACAACCGTAATCCCCGACCACGGTAGATACAGACACCCTCTCCGTTCCTTAAAGATATCTAAAAAGGCTAGTCAGAGGCAATTGATGGTAGTATTTATCATATGTATGTATTCAAAAAAAAAAGTATATAAGTATTATATCAGTTATCTAGTTTCCATAATACAAGCTTTGCTTAGTTTGGGGCTAGATGGCGCTGTGTAAAAATGTCCACTAATATTTATTTATTTATTTATTTTAATTCCAAATATGACATGTGATCTACTATTACATGTACCTACTTAGTATTCCACTGCCATTATTGCCACTTGTAAGAATACCTACTAACTGTAGAATGTAGATTTTTCAAATTATAACTATAATATGTTATGGAACACGTCTATCATCAAAAAGCTTATTAAAAACACATTCCGCAGATAAAGTATGTAGTTCAGCCTGTAATTTACTCTTATCTCACTTCAGCGGATGAAAATTTCAGTAATTTGTTAAATAAGTTTGCTCCTCCCTCCCTCTACCCCCTCTCGAAGCTTTGAACTTAAAAGCTTAATGAGATCAAGGAAATCGAAAAAGGACATATTGAATTTGTTTATCTGTTAATAATCTGATCAAAGACTTTGGGAGTTCACAAAAACTTCACTACATAGTATAAAGCAAAGTCGCTTTCCGCTTCCCGCGTATGTATGTATGTTTGCTTATATCTTTAAAACTACACAACGGATTTTGATGCGGTTTTTTTTAATAGATAGAGTGGTTCAGGAGGAAGGTTTATATGTATAATAACATGCTACCCGTGCGAAGCCGGGGCGGGTCGCTAGTTATATATAAACTACATAACATAATTTTTATGCAAGACTTCTAAGTAGGTAGAGGCAAGGCAAGTCCAGTAGCTTAGCTTACAAACTTAGCTGCACGCGAAATTTGTCTACAGAGTAGACAATAATTTGGTTGCTGTGAACAAGAATTTTATTTCTAGGGAGTGTATAAACTTTTTTAGGTAAATTTGTTCTAATAAACAAGACGCCTTCGCTGTCCGTCTGTCCGTCCGTCTATCACAGGACTGTATCACATGAACCGTGATAGCTAGACGATTGAAATTTTCACAGGTTATGTATTTCTGTTGTCGCTATAACAACAAATACTTAAAACAGAATAGAATAAATATTTAAATGGGGCTCACAACAAACCTAATTTATTTGCAGTTTTTATATGGTACGGAACCCTTCGTGCGCGAGTCCGACTCGCACTTGGCCGGTTTTCTAGTTTCGCCATGTCCATTCGTCCGTCCGTCAGTCAAAACAAAAACTCTTTATAGTTAAAACTAGTGACCCGCCCCGGCTTCGCACGGGTAGCATGTTATTATACATATAAACATTCCTCCTGAATCACTTTATCTATTAAAAAAAACCGCATCAAAATCCGTTGTGTAGTTTTAAAGATATAAGCAAACATACATACATACGCGGGAAGCGGAAAGCGACTTTGCTTTATACTATGTAGTGATGATTACAGTCTTCTCTTAACACTAGCGTAGTTCATTTTATTCCAAAGGTTTGTATCAAAGATGAATATTCTGAACTAAAACTAGAACATCTAAATAAAGGCTAGACGTGATCTTTGATGTTTGCAGCATATACAGCTCAGTGGTATAATGATAGGTTCTAAATGCACTCATGCGTAAACTACAGTAGTATTTAAACCAATTTTACATGCACAAAACTTATGCCTAACTCAAAAGGTATTTACATATTTTAATAAAATCACAAAGATCACTTTGAAACGTCTTTGAAGCTACGCCGGTTCCTCGTAAACAAGCCTAGAAAAATCAGGCAACAAACATGGTTTGGAGCCTATAATTTTTTTTCATGATCCTTTCCTTAATGCTGTGTAGTGCTCCAGTGTGGTGCCGATCGAACAATGTGATGGCTAAAACAAGACAAATAGAGATATTAAAAAGTAGGTTAATAAAAAAAAATTAAAGAAAGAGTTTTGGCAAAGGTTCTAAAGCCAACTCTAGCTAGCGTAGGCCTCTACCTACCCCTAATATACCATGAACATACTGAAGCTCTACATTTAAGAAAAAGGTCATCGAAAAAAATGTAGGCACCTAACCGAATTTGTGGCCTGATTCTTTTAGGCTTGGCCGCGATGAACTGGCATAGCTTCACCTAGCTCCTAAGACGTTTCAAAGAGATCCTTGTGATTTTATTGGAACACACCATTTGACTTAAAATATCAAGCAATAAAATATTCTTTGTATAGTTATATAGTATAGGGGATATACCCGCTTAATGGCGTAGCGTGGCAAATCCCAATATATTATCTATTCTGACTGCTTAATTACAATTGCCGAGTAGGCCGAGTGGGAGGTACCTCGTCTTTCAATCCGAAGGTCGTGAGTTTGAATGCCAGACATGCATCAATTGATTTTTTTATTCGTTAAAAATACGCACGTTTTAAATGGTGCTGGAAAATAAAATTAAATCAAATTCAAAATAATATCTTATAAACGTCTGGAGCTTTAGTATTTTTATAAGCAGCATCGGAATTGCAAACTGTCACAAGAAATGTAACCACTGATTTTTTTTTAGCTTTATGCTTGGATGTGCCTCTGACTACCTTCTTTAGGCATCTTAAAGTATCCGAGCGCCCAGACATCTGAGAAAATGTTTACTCACTGATCTTATTTCATTTTATTTATTCTATTACAACTGAACCTTAGCATACTTATACTGTACCATCATAGACAAATATTATTCCATTTAAGCGATCCGTTTGACATCAAAGAAAAATAAACCGTTCAAGTGTGAGTCAGACTCGCGAGAAGGTTCTGTACTATGAAAAACTATGGTACGGAATGCCCACTGATCGACTTTCATATATTTATTTATATTTATAAAGGCATAGGATTTTTATCTATTTCCTATTTTCGCCAGCAGCTCACCTAGGATACGAGTAACTTTGTTATATAGCAATTTTCAACATATTTCGTTCATTCGTCTTACTTCGTTCGTAGATTAAGAGAAAATAGGTTATAACAGACACAGACGGACAGACAGACATGAGAGTGATAATACAAGGTTTTGTTTATCTTCGGATACGTAACCCTAAAACTCACGAAAACTCGTAAATTACATACCAGCTCCTACGTAGCACTTAATGTTTGAGTTTCCCTGTTTCACTGTTTTTCCGGGACTCTTAGTAAATTTAGGTTTCTCAATACTTGGGACTTTTGGATCGAGACTTGAGACGAGACACAGTTGTCAAAATCGTATTGTGATATTTTTTATTTTCGAATCATTGAAAGAAACTAGCGTCATCTATAGTAGTCTAGTTTGATGAATAATTACTTGTTACTATTTATGTAACTACTAAGTTCACAATAACGTTTGCTGCGCCGCCATATTAGTTTTTTTGGAAAGTTTGATTATTATTGTGTTTGTGTCTGCAATAATCAATGATTTAAACTTTTAGACTGAAATGAATGTTAAAATTGTTAAGATTTAATTTAATGTTTAAATAAGTGTTGGTTTTTACTACGAATTGTCTTCTTATTAATACATTTCGCCAGAAATTAACCCGCTTCTAATATTATTCTGAGAAGTCTTGATGTCCCGGTACTTTAATCGTAGGCTGTCTCGTGTTCCGGGACTTTGAAACTGTCGAGACTTCCCAAACCCTAGTAGCATTATATTCGGTACATTTTCTTCGACAATTTGTAGCAAACAGCGGTGAAATGGGAATCATCTCGATTTCCATATAGTTTGTGCTCCCTCATTATTTGCGGCAACGTCTTCTAATGTAACGATGTTACACTGTTTGTACAAGGCCCGAGAATAGTAGTATTATTGCCATTCAGAACTCCCATTGTTGTATACAGTATTGGTCTGTTGAAGCTACCTCGACCTTGAATACGAAGGAAGTGGTTTTTCGAAACACAATGAAAATTCTATACGAAAAAAATAAAACATTCTACTTTTTTGAAAATAGTTATTATTTAGAACTACGAGTGTCTACGTACGCTACGCGATGACACAAATGTAGTGTCAAGCTAGTATTGATCATATTTTTTTGAAGTTTTTTGTTCTTAATCTGTGGCGTAGTGTGTTAATGTATTTTTTGTAAAGATTATTTCAGAGGACCGGTATGAAGAAATTGTAATGTTTGTAATATTATACTAGGGAACAATTTAAATGTTTATAATTATATATTTTGAGCGCATTCTTATTTCAACTTTTTACCATCACTCATACGTAAAAAAAAGATCTATGTTCATCACAAAAGTGTTTATCCTGGATATCGTAGCCACAAAATACATCGCAAAAGGCAAAGTTACCAAATGAACTGAAAGACCATTCAAATGGCCTTATTCCGCTGTGTCGATATTAAATCCCCACTCTACTCCGTCAACACAACATACTAATCATATCACAGAGAAGTCGAAGCATGGATGCGCATAATGTGTAATTACTGTACAAACAGTACCTAATCACAGAATTTGAGTGGTTATGTACCCAACATGACATTCAAACACAATTTAATTATGCGGCTCGTAACGATGCGGGTTCAAGCTTTCTCTAAATACTCTTATTCGTATTGACATTTGGTTTCTTTAAAAGTGCTTTTAAAAGGACACGAATTATTTAAACAACTTTATTTCATATATGTTTATGACCGCACTTACTTGTGTGGTGAAACTTACAGTTGAGTTTTCTCGCAGAATATAATTAATGGTTTATAATAATTGGATAATAATGGAGGCAAAATAAATGAATAACGACTACACAGAGAGCAAACGACATGATAATAATTATTGTTTTAGACATAATAAACAATTGTACTCGTCGGTATTCGTAGACTACATAATAGAAAGATCTCATTTACAAATTTTGACGATTTAAGTAGTGTGTACGTATGTGTAAATTTACTTGCTTGCAAGGGACGCTATGATGCCTGGGATATGGCTTTAGATTCAGTAAATTTACCAAGGAACCATCTTAAGAGTAAAATATAATAATGACATGGTCAAACAACACGTACAAAGAGAAATAGAAATAGACCGCGGGTTTCACGATGTTCTCGTTTTTGACCTCTACCGTTTTAAACCTGTATTTACAGAAAGAATTGGGATTCAATCCTACGACATTCGGATCGAAAGTCAAAGTACCACTTACCAAGTACGGCTCGTAGAATACCACAACACTCAAACTCAAATCCACATAACAGATTATGTAGATACAAGGCCCATTGATTAGATTAAATTATGCAGGACCCTTGGTGAGAACATTTTTAATCCCTTTGCATGACCTTCGAAAGGGCTCAGTGAATTTATTTGCGAGATAAATTCTTTGGGACAATGTTTTTGGTGTAGATTTAACGTTCCCACTTCTATTTTGGACGAAAAGGGTGGGGGTTATGAAGGTCTTTTAAGGGATCAGATTTTTCAATGATGTTAAGAATATTTTAATTATTCGACAGTTTTACACTCCAAAGGAAAGATTTTATTATGTTTAAATATTATGCGTATTTACATGTACATTATAATAAAGAAGCCAAATTAGTATTCTTTTGTAGTTTTGTCCAGATAATAAATACAAATAAAATAAATAAATACTGGTGGACATTTTACACATCGCCATCCAGCCCCAAACTAAGCAAAGCTTGTACTATGGGAACTAGATAACTGATAGAATACTTATATATGTTTTTTTTGTAAATACATACTTATGATACATACTACACACCCAGACACAGAACAAAGATCTATGTTCATCACACAAATATTTGCTCTGGGTGGGGATCGAACCCACAACCTACAGCGCTGAAGGCTAATAATAAACTTAAAAGTTACTGAACCTATTTTTAAATTCATTAACTTATCAAAAGCTACATTATCAGCGAGTAACATATATAGGTAATATTTCATTTTCAAAAAAAAATGAGTCGTTCACGAAAATTACAAGATTAAACATTTGCCTATAATCTTCATTAGTACAACCATGTGAAGCCGGGGTGGACTGCTGGTTATAGTATATTTTGATAGAAGTTTCCGTTTTTCGATGATTGGTATGTAGGCATTTTTTTTATTCAGTGCGCGTTACCGAGTTTTCAACTAAAATAAATAGTTATGTACTTTCTCAATTTAAATATCATGCCAAAGTTTAAATTATATAACAAAAACATATATAACGAGTACGAGTACGAGTTACGAGTACCTTTAACGATAAAATTGTGCTATTTGCTACCTATTTGGCATCAGTTCAAGACTTTTTTTTAAATTACCAGCGATTTAGAGATATTTCACACCACGCATTGCAGATGTAAAATGTTTTTATTTTATTTTATAACATAGCTGTTATTTGTTATTCATAATTACTCCATTACGGCTGGTGTAATATTAATGGGGTTTTATTTGACTTTGGAGTCGAAAATTCCATTTAAATTTTAATAAAATTACATTTCACAATGATCAAAAATCTGTCAAAATCTTTTTTAGGATACTTTAGGCCTTTTTTTGTCTAAAAGTTTTTTTCTGTGAGAATATAATTTGCTGATTATTTCAATACATGTTTTTTTGTATTTATTTGCTTAATAAACTTATAACAAACCACTCGTGACGCATATAGCCTAGTGGGGCGGTCTGCTAATGAATGGACAATCGCTAACAACTGATTTGGTACCGAGGGCACGTTAAGATGTCTGTCTCGTCTACGACATAGTCTCAAAGGAGATCTTGAGATGGCCTAACAACTCCGTTACTAGAGTTAGCTCTTACAAACTTACAACGAACTGCTAATCTCGACTGGCCCACGGCTCAGTTGGTAGTAACTCTGCTTTCTGTGCTGTAGGTTGTGGGTTCGATTCCTATCCGGGACAAACATTTGTGTGATGAACATAGATGTTTGTTCTGATATAATGTATCAAGTACTTATTTACAAAAACCAGTATATAAGTATTCTATCAGTGGTTTCTATAATATAAGCTTTGCTAAGTTTGGAGCTAGATGGCGCTGTGTGAAATGTCCACCAATATTTATTTATTTAATTATTTGTACTTTCTGCTCTGTATGAATCCACACACACCAATCGTCCGTGCTGTGGTCCACTCAATACTTGATTCGCCTTAGTTCCAGCCTTCAAAGGCCATCATCGACCACAAAGCCCAAAATAGACGCCTAATGGCTTAATTCTTCAAACAAACAATTCTGTCAAACCGTTGAGGTGTGTGGGTCAGGGGGAGAAGTAAAAAATGCATTTTGATTGGCCAGATTGTCTAACAGACAGGAGCCTAGCCTTGCATGAGGAGTCTAGGCTGTATGGTCGATGAAAGCCATATACACTCCACACATACACTTTCATCATTCATATTTTTTCTTGTTTTTTGGTATTTGAAATTATCTTCTACAAGCTAACCCGGCGAACTTCGTATCGCTTTAGAATTATGTCCCGTTCCCGTTCCCGTTAAAAAAACAAAAAATACAGACAATTTAATAGTTCACCCTTTTTAAATTGTTTACACAAAATATACTTCTGAACGCATGCATAAATGTCAATCATTACTTACAGTATTTGACAGGATGGACAACAAATGTTTCACATGTACTAAACCAATGAACATTTATTGAAAATGATTCATCTTTCATAATTATGTATTCGTCGAGTTTTCATTGTTTTTAAGATGTATTCTGCTATTCGGGGCGGAGACAAATCCAAAAAATCAAAAACCATGAAAATTGGTCCAGCAGATCTCGAGTTATAAGTGTTGTAACAAACCCGACTTTGTTTTATATATATAGACTAGCGACCCGCCCCGGCTTCGCACGGGTTTAATACATATAAACCTTCCTCCTGAATCACTCTATCTATTTAAAAAAACCGCATCAAAATCCGTTGTGTAGTTTTAAAGATATAAGCAAACATACATACAGACGCGGGAAGCGGAAAGCGACTTTGCTTTATACTATGTAGTGATAATATAAAAACCGGCCAAGTGCGAGTCGGACTCGCGCACGAAGGGTTCCGTACTATTATCAAAACGGCAAAAAAATCACGTTTGTTGTACGGGAGTCTCACTTAAATATTTATTTTATGCTGATTTTAGAGAAATACATCATCTGTGAAAATTTCAACTGTCTAGCTATTACGGTTCACGAGATACAGCCTGGTAACAGACAGACGGACAGCGGTGTCTTAGTAGTCCCGTTTTTTACCCTTTAGATACGGAACCCTAGAAACATAAAAAATAATTCATAATATCTCGTAACCTACCTATTTACCTAACTACGTAGTTAGCATTCCACACGTGACAGGTTGCAATCCCGTCGCCGCTTTCAAGAATACTAACAGGTTTCCTCACGATGTTTTCCTTCACTGTTATAAACACGTGTAACGCGCATATAGGTACATTTTTCGAACAGAAATATCCATTGATGCACGGCCAGGATTCGAACTCGAAATTAATTGGAAATTAATAATATCTACCTAGGTACCTATTTACCTAACTACATGAATTCAATAATTCAATTTCAAACTTTTTATTCGATCATGTGAAGTACCACCTATTTACCGACTTACTTTACCGATAGTGGTAAAATAGCGCCACCTGCCAGCGGAATCGCAAACCTCTTTCATCTTACCTCTCAAACCCCGAGCGGTCGCATGAAAACCGCGAAAAGTACCTATAATACGTAGTAACATCAAATGAAACTAGATGGCGCTGGAATGCAAAAATTAAGTTTGTTGTATGGGAGCCCCCCTTAAATATTTATTTTATTCTGTTTTTAGTATTTGTTGTTCGAGCAGCAATAGAAATACATAATCTGTGAAAATTTCAACTGTCTAGCTATCATGGTTCATGAGATACAGCCCTGTGACAGACAGACGGACAGACGGACAGACGGACAGACGGACAGACGGACAGACGGACAGACGGACAGCGAAGTCTTAGTAATAGGGTTCCGATCTTACCCTTTGGGTACGGAACCCTAAAAATGAATCGCTGAATGTGTAGCTAAGCGCAAATCTCGAGAGCAGCTGAACCGATTTCGCTAATACTTTTTTTGTTGTATTCGTTATTATCAGGAGAAGGTTAGGAAGGAATACATTTCTGTCACTTACACACATACACACTTGTACACTTACATTGACTGACCTCACAGCTTAGTTGGTAGTAACTCTGCCTTCTACGCTGTAGGTTATGGGTTCGATCCCCACTCAGGGCAAACATTTGTGTGATGAACATAGCATAGATGTTTGTTCTGTGTCTGGGTGTTACTATGTATAATATGTATGTAAAATTTACAAAAAAAAAAAGTAAATAAGTATTCTATCAGTTATCTGGTTCCCATAGTACAAGCTTTGCTTAATTTGGGGCTAGATGGTGTTGTGTGTAAAGTCCGCCAATATTTATTTTATTTACTTACACATTCATTCGTAGTATTTCTCACTCTACTATGTTACTAATATAATAAGATAACCTAGCTTGTAAAACTAACTGAACCTTACTTATAAGTTCAGAGGGCGTTGAGACTTCTTCACATACAACTTTTGCAGTTTCATTGTTTTACCTTGTAATTTGAACAATTTACAAAGCACATTGTTCTCAATAAATATATATAAAAAAAAGAATCACGACTGTAATCCTCATGTACGGTAGACATACTCTCAGATCTCATAGCGCTTAGATCCTTGAAGATGTCTAAACGGGGTAGTCAGAGGCACTTCCTTACATTACACTTCCTTACATATAAAAAAAAAAGGTAGACCCCAAGCCGTGTTTGTTGCCTGATTCTTCTAGGCTTGGTCGCGTGGAATCGGCGTAGCTTCACCTAGTTCCTAAGACGTTTCAAAGTGATCCTTGTGATTTTATTGAAATAAATGATTTTTGAATTTGAATTTGAATTTGAATTATATTTAGCATAATACCACATTTTGCAGTAGTTAGCCTTTTATAAGTGACAGTTTGGAAGCCTATAGCCGCTTATAAGAATACTAACTGGTTTCCTCACGATGTGTTCCTTCACCATTTTGAGCACGTGTTTTAATGTGCATTATAAATTTAAAAAATAATAATAATAAGGCGTATGAAAAGCTTAGGTACTCCAGTTGAACTTTCAATTTAGCACTTTTAAAAGTACCCGAGTGTAAGTCAACACTAAGCGCTGGAACTTTGAAGTAGTTTTGAATGCAAATAAGCAAAGTTTTGTCACCCGAGCCTTCTGGGATTATAGGTACCGAATATAACTCACTGTGAATCTGACAATTAGATATGCACACTTTTGTAAACACTACAGGAGTCAATGGCGATGGGCTTGCAACCACTTATGTATGTAATGCTAACTACTGCAATATGTGGGCATGTGCCAAATTTCGACATGCCTCTGAATATCCCCTCTAGACATCTTCAAGGGTCTAAGCGCCTGGATATCTGAGTGAGATGTCTATTGTATTTGGGGATTACAGTCGTGATCCTATTTAATTTTTTTTAGACGGGACTGGTAAATCTGCGAAAATGGTTGAGTATTCGTTTCAAATTGAATTAAATTCTATTTGAATTTGTCAAATAGAATTTAATTCAATAAAATCACAAGGATCACTTTAAAACGTCTTAAGAACTAGGTGAAGCTACGATTGTTCCTCGCGACCAAGCCTGGAAGAA
Source organism: Hydriomena furcata (assembly GCA_912999785.1). Lineage (NCBI taxonomy): Eukaryota > Metazoa > Arthropoda > Insecta > Lepidoptera > Geometridae > Hydriomena > Hydriomena furcata. Next base: position 14,013,380 of record OU538835.1, read on the forward strand.
TCATGCAACAAACCCGGCATGGCATGGTCTATCATTTTAGTTCGTAGTAGTTTCTCATCTAGGACAAACATTTGTATGATGAACATATTTTAGTAAATATGGACAAAAAAAGTATACGTTTCCTATTAATTATGGTTCTCATGGTACAAACTATGCTTAGTTTAGATGGAGACGCTTTGCGACAGGTCCACGAGACACGTGACCATAGACCACGTGACCTATGTGGTCTTTCGTCAATTGTGAGCTTGCTTATGTAAAGCAAGCTCACCTATGGCTTCACCAACTTTGTCCTCGTAGATTCAGAAAATCGATTTTATGACGAATTTATCGTAAAACATTGAAATTCCTGAAAGTTAAAAGATCATTTTGGGGAAATAAGTAGGCTATGTTCGTCCCAAGAATTAAAAGTATCTCTATATGAAATTTCACCGGACACCGGACACCGGTGTGAAATTTCACACATTCGACGGACCAGCGATTTGGCCGTGAAGCTCCACGGACAAGAGTTACTTTCGGATTTATAATATTAGTATAGATCGTATCTTAGGCGTACCTATAGTTATTTTGACTTTAAGAAGACGCTTGCGTTTTGCGGCTGCCATCATCGCAATGACTTCCGGTCCCGAATGAGATTTCTACCGGAAACCATTCTGCGGCCGGTTTGCATATTTCACCCCTTTGATTGTTTTGGAACTATTATGTAGTTATGACTCGGTTTATTTCTATACTGAGGACTCTGGGGTCTTATAATTACCGCTAGTTAAATTGCTCACGGCTTATTTCGTAGGGTACTTTCAAAGAGCCGATTTTACAAAATAATTTATTTCAGATTGTTAAAAACAGTGATCACGTTTGTTTGAAAAATCTTATAAATTAACTTGAAACTAGAATAAAATCATTTTGCAAAATAAATACCAAATGAATTATATTGGTATTTGTTAGTTTTTTAAAACTATCTCCAATAGTTGCAAGAAGGAGTAGAAATTTGTTGGGAGGATCGTATTGTGTGATGCGATTGAGTCCGTAGCTGGGTTAAATCTTCTTCTAAATATGTAATAAAATAACTTACCTATTTTACGTTTTTTTTTTCAAAACCACCCCTGAAAAGATGGTGGAAGGAGTCTTTAAGTTAAAACAAATACGCAAGGATTTTGCAAAACAAACGAACTTTGCAAATTAACCAGTTTCATATATATTTCAGTATATAGGGGTCATTTATATTTATATTTTGAAGAGGGCCTTAAATAGAGTATGTAATGTTGGGGCTTATTGGGGTCGGGTCTAGTTTGTCGTAACATTAGGTCGGTATTAGAATTTGTTATGTGATGGAATAAACAACAATGGTCATACTAAAAGGGTTTGACCACAAAAGGGTAGAATCATTTCAATAATTATCCATAAAATAAATAATAATTATTGGGTTTCACTTTCGGAATACTAACTATTGCTAATGTAGAGTTGGGGTGTTCCTCTGATTACCAATATTTTTAGACATCTCTACAGATCTCAGCGACTGAAAGTCTAAGAGCAGGGTGTATCATGTTTGAAAAATGTTTTATAGGGAAAGTCAAAAAGTAGGAAAAAATTATTCACTAAATTGTAGAATGTGTTATATTTACAACATATGAGTAAGGGATTTCGAGTAACTGGAGATCAGAGTCGGCTTGCTTTCAGACCGACGAAAAAAGTTTTTAACCTCAAGTATTTGTTAATTTTAAACGCTTTACTTTTTTTGGTGATCCGCCTTTACTGATATTGTTTCTAGTATCTAAAGAATAAAAATCCTAAGGTAGTCGCAACTCTATTTAAATTATTTCCCTTATAAATCTTAAAATAACTATATAATTATTAATATCTCATTACATAGTTAATTAAACCTGAGCTTCTAATGTTACTCACATAACTTCATAGATCTGTTAATTTCAAGGGAAATGAGAAACCCACAGATCTGTAAACAGTTCTAAACTATTGAAATTATCCGTTCAAATATTTGAATCCAATTCCAAATCAAATGTACCTATGTACCAATCAATGGTTTACAAGCGCCCTAAGTAAACCATTGACTTTTCAAAATGTACTTAAAGCGAACCTAATTTATTAAAGCAGTGCTTAACTCTATAAAAATGAGTACCTATTATTTATTTTTTTGCAAAAACCTTAATGATTTGACAGTAATTATTATTTTTTGACTGGCCTCGCATCTCAGTTGGTAGTAACTCTGCCTTCTACGTTGTAGGTTGTGGGTTCGATTCCCACCCAGGATAAACATTCGTGTGATAAACAGATGATTGTTCTGTGTTTGGGTGTTAATGTATAATAAGTATGTATTTACAAAAAAAGTAGGTATATAAGTATTCATCAGTCTATGTCCATCCATTATTTATTTAATTTGAGAGACAGTAATTGTGGGTAATTAGTTATTGTTTTTCTATTTGATAAATTGTCTGTCTGTCTGTTTGTAAAAGCGTGTTTTACTCAAAAACTACTTAACAGTTTTTAATGAAAGTTATACTAACTGATAGCTTAGAGACCAAGGAGTGTCCGGAGGTAAGGTTTATTTTTCTTTGATAACCTATAAAACAACTTCATGTAAGAAAACGTGTTCGTTCTTAAGGAGTTATAAAATTAAAGAAGATATCGCCACATTATCTCCAAAAACGGCAAACATCCTCTCAGATCTCCCAGCACCTATTTCTTAGATAATGTCTAAATATAAGAGATGTCTAAGGTAATCAGAGGCACGTCTGAACATCACATTTGGTACATAAATAAATATGAGGATATAATTCAGCCATCAGTCCTCTCAATAACATATTGACTAAATCAAAATGGAAATTTTGTAAGAAACCGAACCCTCGACTTGTGCCAACTCACACTTGACGCAATTCACTTTATTTATTTTATAGAATCAAGCATTTTTTTCCTGAAACCCTCGTATGGTATTTGCTCATCACAAAATTCGGGAAACTGAGGAAATGCGAAATGTTTTACACAAACTGCTATCGAATTTCTAAGATTTTTTACTTCAAAGGAAAGCCGTTGTTAGAAAAAGTATCCCTAAATAAATAAATATTGGTATAAATCTGGTACCCAAACTGGGTACCAGATTAATGATAGATAAAAATCCTAATAATATTATAAATGTGAAAGTTTGTGAGTTTGTATGTATGTATATGAGTTTGTATGCCTCTGATTTGTATGTATGTATGTACGGATTAAGTTGAAATTTTCTGTAGATGTAGATATAATACCCGAATAAATAATAGACTATTTTAAAAGATGAAAACATCCCCAAAACGATATAAAAACGCAAAAGGGATGATTTCTGTATAGATGGCGCTGATGTGCAACAAATCACAGACATTACAGACTAAAAACATTCAATTTTTTTCTAGATGATTATTGAAATTTGCCAGGACACGTCTGTCACGGGTCGGCTAGTATTTTGAATATTTTTTTAAAACTTTGTTGTCATTTATTGTTCATTATAATTATAACACACGGAAACAGAACAAACATCTATGTTTATCACACAAAAATATTTGTCCTTGGTAGGAATCGAACCCACTGAGCTGTGAGGCCAGTCAAAAATCAATGAATCAGTTTAAATTTTTGTTACTTGCAAACAATTACAACTCACTACTTATGTGTTATTCTATCTAATTAATTTTGCTTGTCTCTAGATATAGTTATAAAATAGTAGTATTAGTAGATATAGTTTCCTTTCGTCACATTGAGGTTGTTTATATTAATGGTATTTTTATAATCCAAAAATATATATTACACGTGCTCAAAATAGTGTAGAAAAAATATCGTTAAACCAGTTGGTATACTTTATAAGCTGCGATAGGCTTCCAACCTGTCACTGGAAAGCTGCAAAGCTACTTCAAAGTTTGTGTATGTGTAAGTATTTAATGTTTGGACGTGCCTAAGATTACCGTTAATACACATCTTCAGGGGTCTGAGCACCTGGAGATCTGTGATGATGGGGATCATGGGATTATAGGCTGCCTAATTCCCTTTTGACTTTGACTTTGACTTTAGGAAGGCAAGCATAAAGCTTCTTCAATTATTATGTGTAAAATGTCCACAAAAAACGATTTATTTATTATTACACTTTCAAAACTCGGTCATTGTCGGTGTAATATAGACAATTTTTTTTATTTTATTATAATATTAATTTTACATTATTTATTTATAATATTGTCCTACACTTTGTACTCTTCTATTTTTGTTGAGTTTCTTTAACTATTGAACAATATACAATATATACTTGAGTTAATTAGACGTATATGAAAAAGAAACAAAAATAATCGTATCGTTCCTTATAAAAAGCCGCATCGGCTCTTACTGGACAAACGTCCTACATTCTAGTATCAATGATAAATGGTTCTAAAAGCAACAAACAGAATATTTAATCGAAGCATTTCCACCGATAGGCAATTGTGTTTTGATTAATTACTTCGAAAATTGGTTTATTTGATCTAATTATAATTTATTGATACACCCCGCCTTGTGTTCAATTTTGGAAGTTGCTTGTTTGAAGCTTTGTAAACTTTCTACAAAGTTGGCCGGGTAACCGAGTGTGAAAATATTTTCAACTCACTGAAAATTGGCTAACGTTTCAAATTTGTTTCGTCATCTAGTACCTATCTATCTATTATATAAAATCTTTATTAATTAAAAAGTTGACAGTTATAATTTTTTGTTCATATACCTGAATTAAACTCGTTGTTAAAAGTTTCTTTTGATCTAAGATTATTTACGTGAAGAGACAAGATGAGGAAAACCAAGTTTTTATATGTCAAAATTATAGAAACATGCTACAGTAGCTTTTAATAATTATTTACCAAGACATAAAGGTATTACACAAAATCATGCACATCGAATTTCTTTAATTACTTTATCAGCTTAAAGTAATTGATCGACAATAAATTATATTAAACATCACTAAACTTACCTCAATAATTACACAACACACACCCACACATTCGTTCACTCATTACCAACAGCGTTTTGAATTCTACACACGCGTAAACAAAATTTCAAATAGGGTTGTACGCGCGCGTTTACTTTTATCGATAAAAGTGTTTTGGCCTGTCTTTGTGTAGTCTCACCGCGTCCTAGACGACAACTGAGTATGCAAAATACCCGCGTACACCCGACGGTTCCAAGTTTTCACGCATGCGCGGTCCTTGCGGCAAGTGTTCAAAGTTTTTGGTCCTTGAAAGTCCTAAGATCTTTATAAGCGAAGCGACGGTCTGGTGCTAAGTAAAATTAACTTTGCTTTTCTTGTAAAAAAAACCGGCCAAGTGTGAGTCGGACTCGCGCACGAAAGGTTTCGTACCATTATATGTGAGCCCCACTTAAATATTTATTATATTCTGTTTTTAGTTGTTTTTATTTATTGTTATAGCGGCAGAATATATACATCATCTGTGAATACATAATGGTTCATAAGATACAGCCTTGTGACAGACAAACGGACAGACAGACAAACAGACATACGGAGAGACAGATGGACAGCGGAGTCTTAGTAATAGGGTCCCATTTTTACCCTTTGGGTACGGAACCCTAAAAAAGGATTTAAGTTGCTCTTTTGTCTCTTTTGTTTCATCTCAGGTTTTCCATTTAGAAAATTAGGTCGACCTACACTCATTTTGTTTAACTTTAAACGAATTAACCACACAAGTCACTTAAATTAATAACAATTTTAAACGCTAAAATTAGTTTTTCGTAAAATTAGAAATATCTAGTTAGTAAATCCGTACACGTAGTTTCGAAACGAACCAAAAATTTGCATTCATTCAAATAGATTTAGTGCATTCGCTCGTACTCTGCAATACAAGACCGCAGGTCGATGAAAATACTATTTTAACCGACAAAAAAAAGAAGGAGATTCTCAATTCAGCGTGTATAGTATGTATAATCTTTTACTTTACTTTTAATCACAGACATTTTAATGTTTTTGACCTTAAAAATCCACGCTAAACAAATATAATAATAAGATGTGAAATAATGTAGAATGCTGTCAAAATAGCGGTTTGTTGACATTAAAGTTGTAAAACTATGTTCCTACCTCCTGTCGTGAATATTATTATGTGAACCTGTTAAATCATGACAGGAATGTTCACTGTTTTTATCACTGTCGAGCTCAAATTTACCGTCTGACACATAACCGAAATTCCTTCATATTATCTTTGTTTTCTTGGTTCTATCAAAAAGTTTTTAACAATATAATTCTTGCTGAATTTAATATGATAGGTAGTAAGTACCTACCTATATTTTATGAACTTACTTAGATAGGAAGTACACAACAAAAAAAGATTTTTTATTCAAAATAGAAATAAAATAATGATAAAAATAGGATTTCGACTGTAATCTCCAAGTACACATATTATCATAACATCAAGGCGCTTAGATCCTTGAAGTCTTAGAAGTTATCTAAATAGGGTAGTCAGAGGCACGTCTAAGCCTTACGTTATGGCAAAATACCCACATTTTGCAGTAGACAGCATTCCATTTATATATTAAACTGACCTCACAGATCAGTTGGTAGTGACTCTGCCCTCTGCGCTGTGGGTTCGATTCCCACTCGGGACAAACATTTGTGTGATGAATATGGATGTCTGATCTTTGTCCGGATGTTACCTATAATGTAATAATCATTATGTATGTATTTACAAAAAAAAATAGTTAAGTATTTTATCAGTAATCTGGTTTCCATATTACAAGATTTGCTTAGTATGGGGCTAGATGGCGGTGTGTGAAAACTTCACCGATATTTATTTTAATTTTTATTATATTTGCAACTTTATACAGTTTATTGTATATTTGCTAGTGATCAAAATACACAATATTTTAGAAGATCAAAATTGTTATGCGCCCTAAAAATCCTACGTGAGAATGTTTTTAATCAACATGAAAAATAATTCAAACAATATTTTATTTACAGCGGTATTCTCTAGAGGCCGCTGTTTCAATTTCCTGTTGATCTAAATAACAAAAACAATCCTAAACACCTTTCGAGAAGTCAATGCGAGAAACTGCCCAATTGCCAATTCGACAATAATATTTTGTTTTCGTGGGGAGAAGACTAGTACAGTTATACCACCTATACAGGCATAGATAGACGTATAAGCTTACAAAATAATCCTATCCTAATAATATTAAAAATGTGAAAGTTTGTGAGTTTGTATGTATGTTTGTGCCAAAACGACAAAACGGATTAAGTTAAAATTTGCTGTAGATGTAGATATAATGCCCGAATAAAACATATACTACTTTAAAAGATGACAAACATCCCCGAAATGATAAAAAAAACGCAAAAGGGATGATTTTGGTATAGATGGCGCTGGTGTGCAACAAATCTGACATCACAGACAAAAAACATTTTTTTTTTAATCGATTTTTGAAATTTGACTGGACAACGTCTATCACGGGTCGACTAGTAACTACTATATTACCAAAGAGAGTGCGAATTGTAAGTGTATTATGTCGAAGGTACCTAATCTCCGGGACCACGACACTTATTTAAATAATACTTTTACTATTATGAAAGCTACGTTATTCCAGATGGACATACATCCGGGTACAACATTATGCAATGCAGCGAACAGAAGCTAATTAATACAAAATAAATACAATTTTCAAACTACTCGTATTAGTAGATATTTCTACTTCGAATTAAACCAGGCTCTCATAATTGATGGAATGTTTTTTGCTTAATTTCTCAGATTAATTCCACAGTTTAATGTTTGCGCTTTGCTTTGCCAGTAAGTTCTTTTGGGACCCTAAAAATGGACCATGACATGTCCACCCATGTGTACCCATGCACTACTTCATTACATGGTAGATGAGTGCATAAAAATATTAAATCTTTTTGTGTCATTTTGTGCAGGCTATAAAATAGTGTCCGTTACCAAGATGGAAGTAAAATGTGGGAATAAAATAGTGGTATAATATTAAAATAATCCAACCTTCCTGTGACTCTCTTAGCTCACTGCAAGTTTCTTCATTTCTCTCAGGTCAACGCCCGCGATGTTTCATGAATAAAAAGATGCAATCCACACCATCAGGTGCTGCAGAGCCAGGAGATGTGACAAAATGCAGCTATCCTAAGCACTAGCTTTTGACGTTATCGAGTCCATCAAGACATACTTTTTAATGAATGACATCGGCACTGCTTCAAGTTGCTTTAAAATATCCAATGCTATGCGATACAAACTCAAAATTGTTTTTATGCAGTAGATTATTACCCGACTGCGCCAGAAGGAGAGTAATGATTTTCGAGTGTGTCCATTTATTTGGCACGCTCTACAGCCTAACTTGACGGATTACAACAATATGAAGTGTCGTGTCGTCTCAATTTTAGGAGTGATATAGGCTAACCATAATGAGTGTCTTATAACATTTTTTTTAGTTAAGTAATTAATTTTTAGCAGTCGGGTTTTATGTTTTCATATATCATTTTTATTCATATCTACGAATGAATGTCGGCCATCTTTGCACCAGCATGCTCGAGTAAAACCAACTCTTTTGAAGAATTTCCTCTAAAACATGATAAAGAATTTAAAAATAAAATATAAGCTGGGACTCTAAAAAAGCACACACGAAAATTTATAAAACGAAAGTGTTATTTTAAAAAATAAACCCATCCGTCGACAAACAACTAAGAATTTCGGCAAATGTAATTTTAAAAATGTTCTGACAACTTTTAGTCATTTTTGGTTGAACTTGGGAACGTAATATGTAGATATTGAACATCGACCACACAGCCTATAGACCCTCATGCAAGGCGAACACTTTCTCACAACACATTAGGCTTATACTGCTGATATAAGACACCGAGTGCGATTCACGACTCGCCCCGTGAATCGTGCTCGGTGTGACATTGAGCCGGCCAATCAGAATGCATTTTTTACCGCTCCCCCCGACCCGCACATTTCAAGGTTTTGACAGAATTGTTTGTTTGAAATGAAGCCATCAGGCGACTATTGAGCTATGTGGTCGATGGTATTGATGATCAGTAACTTAGCATTAGTAGAGTTAGAGCAGTACTTGTAGTTGTGAACACATCACACCTGACACACATAGAAACGAGTTTTTTTTTTGTTTATGCGTGACTGCGACTCAGACGATACTGAGAGCTACACACATACAATTAAGACCAACCCTTTGTGAGATAGAACATTCTAGATTCACCAAAAAAGATTTTTCTTAGGCTGTTTTTGATTAAAATTCTTTATTTCTTGTTAGTAATCATTTATCATTTTAGCTGTAGGATGTCTACTGTTGAAAATGACCTAACCAACCGAACTGCTCACAGCAACCTTTAAGGATGATTCACGCTACACCGTGTCGCAACCGGGCCGTGCCCCGGCCGGGACACGTCCGCCGTGCGCCCGGCCGGACCAGTCATTCATGTTACACCGGGCTGTTTGGGTGTATTATTTGGGGTCTTTAGTCGTTTCGCACCACACGCGATTCGAACCGCGGTGCGAAAAACCCAAGCACTGTTTCTGAATTGGGCCATTCGCACCGTAGTGGTTACGGCGGTGCGAATCGCCCAAGATTCTTTTGAAATGGGTCGTTTCGAAACACGGGAAAAAAACGATTCGATGCTCAATTCGTAAGTCCAATTTAGACATCTATTTAAGAATTTTTTAATTATTTGTACAGATAAGAATAGTATATAATAATAATACAGAAAAGTCCGCCAATATTTATTTATTATTTATTATATCTGTCTGTTGGCCGGACCGTGCCGGAGCCGGGAAACAACACCCACCGACATATATCAACGCCGTGCCCCGGCCGAGTCCCGGCGACGGCAGGCATGAATCACTTCATACAAAAAGTATACCACGATGTTTGACCGTGGTCCGGTTGCGACACGGTGTAGCGTGAATCATCCTTTATCAGGTCGCCTTTTCTTCCGACCATCCTACACTGCGTGCCCCGAGCTATGTGCCCTACCCATTACCTTGAAAAGGCTTGCTAATTCTCTGATGGGCAACTTCGATGACTTTAGTTCGATTTCCTCATCAGAAGTTGGCAAGAAATGATTGGCATTCGGCCCGAGTATTACCCCTACCACGTGGAGCAAACGGTAATATTATACGCCTCCGCAGGGAGGTGTCCTATTTTGTAATCATCTCACACCTTGGCCAATCATGTCAGTAACATAAAGCAGAATTACCATCAAATAACCAGTGAAGTAATGTCTGCGAAAGTTCCTTTCATTAATAAAATGATTGAACTTTATAACAACAAGCCTGTACTATTGGGAACTTGATCTTATTATATATTATAATACTTAAATACGTTTTTTTTTGTAAATACCATATTTATGATACATTATAACACCCAGACACAGAACAAACATCACACAAAGGTTTGTCCCGGGTGGTAATCGAACCCACAACCTACAGCATAGGTTAGGTACTATAACTACCAACTGAGCTGTGAGGCTAGTCTTTAAAGAATTTACTGTTAAATGTAGTGTACTGAGTGTAATTTACTGTTTTAATATTACTTTAGAGCTTGTGGTAGGCAGATCGGATCCCACTACGCTTCTACGGCTTTGTAAATGTAGGTACTTACACTTACATCAGTTGTAAAACTTAACTACCTTCATTACAACTTTTCTCGTTGTAACAACAAGACATGTAATTTGCGTTCCATTCGAGGGTAGTTTACTTTAGATTTGGCGCTAGTACTTGGCCGACACGCAAAAACAGTACAGTATTGTTTCACACAAACCCGTGTTTACCTAAAGTACCGCTTTGTATGTAGTGCTACCATAGAGTAGTTTAAGTAAGCTACGAGTATGTTCCGCACATAGTACATAATCATGCATGTCATACATATTTGCCACCTCGAAGGAAGCCAGTCGTTAGTCTAGTGGTCCATTGAGCTTCAGTTCACTGTCAATCACGGATGCCTAGAAGTCAAAGGTCTAGCTGGCAACCTTTGCCTTCACTGACTCATTCAATTGAGCAGCTGAAACCGGAATTTACACCTTGAAATATCCTGGCTCGACCTCGAAATCGTGTTTTGGTAGCATAATAGTAGATAAAATTACCTCGAGTTTGCCTCTAGTCGAGGTTTCCTCAGTCAACAGAACTTTCAACTCAAGGTACCTCGACTGTACCTTGACGTTCCTCGACAGCTTCTGATCGACTACTCGGACTGATGTTGACGTAATGACGTAATTGAGGATCCTAAAATCGAAATATCGATTTAAGATACCAAACATGAAAATTTATACTATTCGAGGGAAAGTTCGAGGGACCTCAAAATAGATTCAGTCAAGGTAGAGTCGAGGTTACAACTAAGAATATAGGAATAAGTTCCGATTCGACCAAACTGAAATAGGTAACAGTGGTTTTTTTTTTTAATGAAATGAAATAGCATCACGACTGTAATCGCCAAGTAGGTACCAACGGTAGACATCTTCTCAAATCTCCAGGCGATCAGTTTCTTGAAGATGTCCAAAAGGTTTAGTCAGAGGCACGTCCAAATATTACATCTAGCACATGCTCACGTTTTTGCAGTAGTCACTGAAAATCGTTATTAATTACCAGGTAGTAAAATCTGCTTACGCAAGTCATACGCCTTTGTCAAACTACAGCTTGCTGAAAAGACTCCACGCGTCATAATAACACTCTGTGGCCTTGTTTGCTCCAGGTTTTCAGGTGTGTAAGGAAAATGTTCGTAGAAAAGTCTGAATAATTTAACACCAGCTTGTTTTCACACAAAAATAACGTTAAAATATTATAAAAAACAAGCTTCCGCGTGCGATTTTATTGAAAAGTAGGTACTTTATCTTTTAACACAGGTTTCAACTCATATTCATTCATGTTTATACTCATAATACACTACATTCATACTCAAAACCGATCAAAACTTCTGAAGTTTTAGTTGGTAAATAGTGCTTTTAATTTAAATAATATCGTTTTGAACCAAGTGTAAACTACGAAACCCTACATTGCGCGTGACCCGACACGCTCTTGGCCGGTTTGTTAATAAAGTAAATGTGATTTAATTAAAAAGGTAAAATAGCTAACACATTTATTGTAGTTTAAAACTCAAATCCTCGTCAATCACTATACCTTCTAGCATATAATTATTACAAACAATTTCTCATGCAGAGTGTAGGCCTAGGTATAATTCCAGAACAAACACATCCATGCACACACGCGGGCATACAAACAAATCCTACGGATAGGGGCGCGCACCGCGCACAAACAGACAACCGATTTGTCCGTCAGTAGTGGAACGTAGAATTTTGGCATAGTATCTTAGAGCAGCAAGACATGTACACTAAAGTTACTCGTATGTTTTGTGTTGTTCATTACAATCACTTTAATAAACTACAATAATATTATTTTAAGATTATTATCATAAGATATAATAAACGCAAATATTAAAAAAAATTGCATAATATCTAAAAAATGTGTCACGAATTTTTAAAGATGTTCTCTGTATTAACGACATGTTTTTAATTATGTTTAAAAACAATGCAAGTGTTAGTACATAATGCACTTAAGGAATTTTAAAAATAGTCATTGATCATATTACCAAATACAGATCAAAACTACTTTTGACTGGTTTTCGCATTAAACTAGTCTAACGATTTTAATGTGCATATATCACTACATTTCAGTTGTACTATGTCTTCAGCGATCAGATCTATCCTGCGTCATGAGCACGTGTTGTTTTTGAGCTTCATGACTCCCGACAAAGAGTGATCACCTGAAAGCACGAACTTTTCAGCTATTCTCTGTCACGTATGAAAAACAATCCTCCGTAGTTAGAGAGAAGAGAGCTGTGTTACCCTAGTGGAAGTTTTCTCGATTTTCAATTTGAAAACTAATCCCTGGCGGGCATCTATGGATCGTACCGCAAAATGAAAAATCGGAACTCTTGTAGAAATACTCGTGTGTCTGTCCCTCCGATTACACCCACCTGAGCTTAAAATTAAAAAAATTAAAACCGGCCAAGTGCGAGTCGGACTCGCGCACGGAGGGTTCCGTAGCATTATATATAAAACGGGCAAAAAAATCACGTTTGTTGTATGGGAGCCCCCCTTAAATATTGTTTTTTATTCTGTTTTTAGTATTTGTTGTTATAGCAGCAACAGAAATACATAATCTGTGAAAACTTCAACTGTCTAGCTATCATGGTTCATGAGATACAGCCCTGTGACAGACAGACGGACAGACGGACAGTGAAGTCTTAGTAATAGGGTCCCGTTTTTACCCTTTAGGTACGGAACCCTAAAAAACGAACATGATATTTTTTTTTACCTATAGATTACAGGAATACCTGTAAGAATTTTGTGGGTACGTCTCGTTATTGTCCAGTTTTTTATTAAAAAAAAATATAATTACAAGTTGATGTTCTTATTCTTATTTTGTGATTCAGACGACGCGATAGATTATTCGTTAGTTTTTCACTAACTGGTTTGGATAGTGCTGAAGGCTACTCGTAAAAAAAACAAAAATAGCTACCAAGGTAGGGTAGTATTTTTTGATTCGTTTTGCAAAACGTGTCAACGGTACGATTCAATCCCTGCTACGCATCGCGAGACTCTAAAAGAATGTTAAAGCTGTCACCATGCGGGTTAGTTTAAAGTTTTCCAACGTATAAATAACCAGCGGTTAAATCTAGTTACAATTTGATTTAGAAATTATTGTAATAAAAAAATTGTTTTATCCTTAATTTCAACAAATTAAAAGTCAATCAATAAAAGGCTAGACAGAGGCACGTCAAAACATTACATTTGGCACATCCTACCATTTTGTTGCAAACCCATCGCTGCCTATAAGAATACTAACTGGTTTCCTCACGATGTTTTCCTTCACCGTTTTAATCGTGCATATACAATTTTCAAATATAAAAAATCCATTGATGCCCTGCCGATATTCGAACCCACGACCTTAGTTACGCCTTACCACTCACTCGGCCAACAAGGTTTTGATTGACTGATATTTTGTTTAGTACCTACCTTGTGAAGGTAGGTACTAAACATATTTTACGTTAAAATTATACCAAACTTTTAAGGTTTTACAAATTTAATTCGGAACCAAGTTTAGTTTCTTCTAAGTTTAGATTAATTTTCTAAAACTTGGGGTTTCCGTGAGAAAACTCATCAGTTCCCGACCAATAGGCCATTTGTCTCAACTTTCCGCTAACTGCGTTCCTGTCACGATGTGGTAAGGAATGTGGAGAAGAAACAAATTACATTGTGAAGGAAAAAAAAACAAGTGCTCAAAGCTTATAAGCGGCGATGGGCTTGCAACCTGTTACGTATAGAATGCTAACTGTAAAATGTGGGTATTGTGTCAGACATAATGTTTGGACGTGCCTCTGACTATCTCGTTTAGACAACTTCAAGGATCTAACTGCCTTGTTAAATGAAAGTATGTCTACCATACTTGGGGATTACAGTCGTGATCCTATTTAATTTCATTTTTAAAATGAAACATGAAATAGGATGGTAGACATCAAGATCTCTCAGATCCTTGAGCATGTCTAAAAATAGTCAGAGACACGTCAAAAGATTACATTTATACTTTTTATTACACTTTTTACAGTAAATAGCATTCCATACATGACCAACTCAAAAGCAAGGCCATCGAATACTAACTAGTTTTCTCACGATGCTATCTTTAAGAGGAGTGATAAATCTTTTTGATGAATGCAGAATCGTTTTATCTAAATAACCGCAAAACATACAGTTTTGTTTTTTATGACAAAGATAACTTAAGGATATAATCTAGACAAATTACAGACAGAATCATGATTGGTAAAACTTTTCTGGATAAATTTATTTTACAAAGTTGGCTCTTCAAAAACACTAGTTTCGTTTTTAATCAAAGCTATGAATAGTTAAACAGTTCATTTTCATATAATTCGTTAGATAATCATATTAGCTAAGTAAATTACAGATGGTTTCTTTTTAAATTTAATGGTTTTCAAGATAATGCAGTATTATCACTTTTTCCGTCAAAAATTTCAAGTATCGCCTTAACCGTTTTGAACAAGTGTAGTTGCGTATTTACATTTAACATTTTATTTTTTGTTTCTAAAAGTATCAAAAAATTATGCCAGCATTGTTATTGATCTACCTAAGTAGGTACACATAAAATAAACATGTTCTGA
The DNA here is from genome assembly GCA_912999785.1 of Hydriomena furcata. NCBI lineage: Eukaryota > Metazoa > Arthropoda > Insecta > Lepidoptera > Geometridae > Hydriomena > Hydriomena furcata. Next base: position 14,028,551 of record OU538835.1, read on the forward strand.
ATTTGACCTTAATTTTTTTCTCTGTTTATCTAAAGGATTCGATCGTCTATTTGCTGTACTTTTAATTTTGTTTACAAAGTGTTTTTTATTAACCTTGCCTGAGCATTTTTTACCACATCATAATATTCAGTACTCCGAGACTGACTCGTGTATAATTAGTTAGGTCTGGATTTCGAACCCGCTAATTAGCTCTCTCTTTGCAACCTTGATTTAACTTTGCCTTCCTAAAAAAGCAAGTACGTACTACTTACATAAAATTATAAATATTTAAGTTGTAATTGGCACAAAGTTGTTCTAGGAAAGATAAATAATAATACTTAATAATAAATAAATATTAGAGGAAATTTCACATGCTCTCTAGCCCCAAATTAAGCAAAGCTTGTATTATGGGAACCAGATAACTGATACATAGATTTTTTTTGTAATTACATAAGTACATAATATGATACATTATAACACCCAGACGCATAACAAACATCAATGTTCATCACACAAATGTTCGTCCTTGCTGGGAAATGAACCCACAACCTAAAGCACAGAAGACAGAGTTACTACCAACTAAAACTGTGAAGCCAGTCAAAAAAGATTTAACAAATGACAGTATTTTTTTAAAGATTTTTTGTAATTTTCACGAGAAAAAATTGTGAAATAAGTTAACGAATTTAGTCCCCAAATACATCCTCTTGGACCTACAGGTGCTCAGATCCTTGAAGATTTATAATGCGGGTAGTCAAAAGTACGTCCAAACTTTACATTTTGCAATAAACTAACTGGTTTCCTCCTTCACTATTTTCATTCGGATGGAAAATAGAAGCACCATCGTGTGTGAATAACATCGAATTCATTTTATATGTGTATTTTATTTTAAAAGTTGTTGTTGTTTGTTGTAATACGTTAATTTGACACACAGATCAATAGTGTGTACACTAAAAACACAGACTATCTATAAACAGGCCAAACTGGCCCCATCTCAGTTTTATGCTGCTCCACAAGCAAGAACCATATACATATATGCTGATGCATTTGCAACCCCTTCATAAAAACTCCGTAAAGTAAAAAGATATCTTTTAACTGAGTAGCGAGTTCCTTGGCACTGAAGCCGAGTACAGACTAACAGTACAAACTGAACCATTTGTTTTATGTAGCTCGTAAAAGGAAGCTTCACCGTAACTTATTGCATTAAATTGAGAGAAAGAAAGAAAACATATATTTTATCTGTGCCACAAACACAATACGACAAACAGACATTTCTATATACTAATGTATGTAGGTATATAAAATATTGCTCGGGGCAAATTGATCCCCGTCTCAGCATTATGCAGCAATAGGTAGTGCAGTGCATCGTTTTTATGATGGGGTCCGGGTGATGGAGGCGTCACGAAAAACTGGTAAAAACTGTTATTTAAAACATAAAACTCATGCGTTGCTGACTGACTGACTAACTGACAGTTGTACTCCTTTTGTTGTGAAGGGGTGCATTAAGAATGGAATTCCCAAAATTACACCCTTTAAGGGCAGCGAGGGTTGAATCCTGATTGAAAATAAGTTCACGTGAACGAATATTTTAAAGTTATAAATAATAAAATAAATATTATTATATGAATATTTTCCACTAGTTATAACATATTTTTGATTGCAAAGTTATGCTGTTTCTCTAAATTAAATGTGTAGGTTTAAAAGCAATCTAAATAGCAACTTAGATATTTTCTCGTCTTTTTCAAACGAATGAATAGAATTAATTATATTGCATTGAGTGGGGTGGTTAACACTTGGCTGAACTTTAAAGGATTTTGTTTTTTTCACTGTTCAGTCAAATTACCTTTTTCTAACTTCAAACCATATTGTAAGGAAATATATTTATAACTAGTTTTTGAACGTGGCTTCGCTCACGTGTTTTATAAAATTTTACATGTTTTAGCCGTTTTGGCGTTACTTAAAAAAATATCTAGTAAAAGTAGCACACGACTTTGCATGAAATTGACAACCGAGTAAAACGTTAAACTACGGTATTCCCATTTTAATATATGTACGATGTTTGGGTTACTAAATCACGTCATAGCGATTTAATTTCTATAAAATTCGAATAGAAAAAAATAAAATTAGGATACTTTTAAGCTAAAAAACAGACCCTTATATGAGACTGAAATGGGACATCAGTGTGTACGAAAAACCACGCAAGAAGTAACAGGGATCCACTATAATTGTTTCGCATTGAAGACTAGACTAGTGCGAGTCGAACTTGCGCACGAACTTACATACCAATATCTATAAAAAAACACGTCTTTTGTATGGGAGTCCCATTATGATATTTATTTTATTCTGTTTTTAGTATTTGTTGCTAAAGCGACAACCTAAATACATCATCTTTAAAAAATTCAACTGTCTAGCTATCGCGGTTCAACAACCTGGTGACAGACAGACAGACGGACGGACAGACGGACAGCGGAGTCTTAGTAATAGGTCCCGTTTTTACACTTTGGGTACGGAACCCTAAAAACGGAAGAACTGTGATGAAAATGCAGTTAAAACGTCACACGAGAATTTTTAACTGTCCGTCGCGTCACAGCGTTACAGTCGAGCGGACTCGAATGGAACTCGTTAGTTACATCGGAGTCGCAGTGAGTGAGGGTTTATGCCAATCTTCACGCAAGAGTTTACCAAGTACGAAACGCTTTGATAACATTATAGCTTCTAAAACGACTCAAATATAAAGAGTTCTAACTGGAACTAGAGGTCTCTACTAGGATATTTACCGAAGGGTAATGTTTTTCGAGTGTATGTTTGTATGTACGTTTCTTTGGCACGCTCTACCTACACCCCAAACGAATTGACGGACCAAGACATATGAAGTGTTGTTGGATTATCTCAAAATTGTGGAAGTGCTACATAGGCTATGATTTTTTAAAGGAAGGGAGCCCTCAAAAAAGGGAGGCAATAATTTATTTTTCATCCCACCATCTCGGAAAGAGTATTTTTGCTCTTTAATATCTGAGTGCAAAAGCCGTTTTTATTCTCTAGAGGATAAAGTAAATTGAATTTAGAACATCGTGTGCACTAAGTTTGTGAATTAAAAAAATCATTAAACCTATTTACTGCTACCTCTATGGTGCCGAATATATCATACAACTTTTTTTTAATTTGTTAAAAACTCAGACTCGGAACCTTCTTGGTGTTCTTTTTTCAATTTGCTTTGTACGCGGTTCTTTACGCAGCATTTTTTCACGTCATAATACTTACCTGTCATAATGTAGTAGTTAATACCTAAACTGAAATAAAAGTACCTATCTTGTGATTGTAAACGTTTTTTTTTTTTGCATTTAGTCATTTCCTCGCTGAGGTGGAATTCAAAGTTACGTGTTGCACTCGAGTGCAAAGATTTTTCACCTCGTGCTCTTGTGATTCCCTCGCTAACGCTCAGGATTCTAATTTTGAATCCTTCGATTGCTCGGTCATCAAAATTGAACACGCGGTTAAAAAGCAACTTTGCACTCTTGTATAACAAATAACTATTGTTAATTAATCTTAGCAGTCGGGTTGTATGTTTTTTTTATAATAATTTGTAATATCTTGTTTTCCGTAAAGTTTAGACGAAGATAGTACCTAATTAACTTTGGCTCACATTTATGTACTGTGACAAAAAATTTGGTTACAATTTTTTGAAAAACAAAAAGGTAGCGTGATCAATCGAAATGATAGGATTCATCGTAAATAAACAGTCAGGTAATAAAATATCATCGATATGTTTTATTAATTTTTTTATTCCCGGTTCAGTACTAAAGCTTTAATCTAAAGCTCACCTTCCACTTCTAGTCTGAGGCTTAGTCCCCATATTCTTAGTTGTTACCTTCGACTTCGAAACAGTGACTTCGAAACAGTGTTTTGGTGTTTTAGTTGATAAAATTACCTTGAGTTTGCTTCTAATCGAGGATTCCTCAGTCAACAGAACTATCAACTCAAGGTATCTCGAGTTGCACCTTGACATTCCTCGATAACTTCTGAACGACGCATGCTTGTGACGGTTTGTTTGATAAAAATCTCCTCGGACTGATGAGGTAATGACGTAGTTGAGGAACCTGCAAAATATCGATTAGGATACCAAACATTAGGTACTATTCGAGGGGCCTTGGAAGAGTTTGAGTCAAGTTAGAGTCGAGGTTATAACTAAGAATATGGGGATACGAAACTTACTGCAACAACTTTCATTTCAAATCTCCGGCCAAGTCAGAGACGCAGCCATATTTCACGCGAAATCTCTAAATCCTGGATGAGGCCGGAAAAATGCCGGAAGGTGCAAATTGCAGCGACACTCCGTATTACTTTTATGATCGTACGTGACCGTTTTATAGATCAGATAGACTGTAGAGCTGGTGTGAACCAGAATTTTCGACAAATTTTTAGGACTTCATAAATAAATTTTTAGTTAATATTTAATATGTATTTTTAAGGCCCTAGTACGTGAGAACGACTTGAAATTTTACATTATTATATGTAAAAATAAAGAAAAACGCGAAAAATTACTAATATAATATTTACAACTTTGGGATTTGTTATCAGATCAACTAACTGATCCTATTGATTTCAATATAGGTATTTTTTTTAATTAATTTGTGATTACGCAGTGTGGTTAATTGGCAGACATACCAATGGCATAGCAATCTAGATGGAACTGAAACCAGGAATTGGACGAAATAACTACTAAATATAATTTGAGCGGATAACAGAAGTTAATGCTGAAATTGTGTGCAATTAGGCAAATACCAGGATTAGGGTACCTAGAGTGGTGTATGTCTGAGGCATTTCCAGTGGACGCCACAGGAATGCAAGCTCTGGTTAAGGGGAGTTGTAGGGTGCGAACACCTGTGACTAAGCTGCCTAATTTATTTCTCGATACTATCTCGATTAGTAGACATACCTAACTATAGATTTTTACACGGGTCTCTTTCACACAAAATAAATTAAAAGTAATTAAGACGTGATAAAGACCCGTGTAAAAATCTATAGTTAATTTTATTGGTGGCGTTGGGCTATTGGCCACGTATGAAACCATCATGTTCCTGCCTAAGTGGGGTCGGCACAACATGGTTTTCTTCTTCCATTTCCTTCTATCAGCCGTCATCTCATCACACACTCCTTTCATCTTTCACACAGTTCATCCATCTCTTCTTTAACCTATTTTTACATCCATTCACAACGTAAAAGTTGGACATGCATCTGACTACTTAATCATTTTAAGCGCTTTGAAATCTAAGAGAATATCTACCATGCTTGGTGTAGCATATTTCTATTTATTTTTGGGCCAGACCTTTATCAACAGAAAGCAATAGGACCACAAGGAGTAGTTATACCATCCGATTAAGGGACAAAATTCTGAAACTACAAGGAAACACCCTTTAATATTGACATTCATAAATTGCTAGGGTAAAGAAAGAGTGAGTGAGATGACTGTTGATAGAGGGATATGAAAGAAAAATACAGTGTGCCGACCCCACTTAATGTGGGACAAGGGAAAATGATGCCACACGTGTGTCACATATGATGCACGTTGTTAAACGAGTAATCTATATCATCAAAAGAGCCTTGTAAGTCAACCACCATCTTACTTATATCTTGGTTTGGCTGGCAGAGAATGCCTTGGCATTAAGTACGTTTTTTTTTAAGTGTAACAAAATAATCAATAAATAAATAACGACATCAGACAAGGCTTCATTATAACTGTCATTAAATATTTAGTTTTTTTTTTTGGCAATACCAAATGTAACAGCAAAACACTATTCCCGATGAACATAAATTGTATAAAGGCACAAGTAATATAATTAAAAAGTCGCGTTCTTTGGTCGCGTTCCCCCAAAACCGGCCTTATTCAAGGCAAGGTACCATACTTAAGACGTACTCAGACGGTCGTATCTCATCTCCGGGTTTATCATTTAGGCAGACTAAGTAGACTTTAACCCAAATAGCTCTATTTTGGTTAAGAACGGTTTGTTTTAAAACTGGAGAATAATTAAATTAACGCTTTTAAAAGCAAAAACGTTATACTTATTTTATTATTATAAATAGGTGACTAATTTTTATGGTACCAAAGAAAATCAAGGCTGCAGCCAGCACCATAGTGAGACATACCCGAATAAAAATGCCTATGACTATCCGTAAGGTAAAGGATTTTTAAAATAGGTTCCCTGGTTCCGGATTTTACGCTCCATACATAGAAACTCTCAAACTTTATAGTATTAGTTAGATTAGCCGAAATTATTATTACCAATAGGCTAGTAGGTAAAAGTAGAAAAAATAGGTAGTAAGAAAATCAAAGGTTTAAACATTTTTTTTAATAGTGTAGGTACATAAATAGTTGTATGTACCTACTGTTAACCACAAGTACGGTAGAGACATATTTCTCACCAGGCGCTCAGATCCTTGAAGATATCTAAAAGGGTTAGTCAAGGACACATCCAAATATTACATATTGCACATGCCCACATTTTGCAGTAATAAGTCAGTCACAGGTTATTAACCCCTAGTACCTTTTAGAAGCAATAATTGTCTCTTAATTCTTCGGGCACATATATGTGTCGTCTTGTGGTCTCAGGGCGATCGAGCCTAGCTTTGTTGGTTTAGGCCTGATTGCCGACACCAGTTTAATGGCTATGTTATTAATGTTTGAAATTTAAGGATATTTGGCTGGTTTGGTCAAAGCTCTCTAGAAGAACAGTTGGTTACATTTCTAAAGTATCTACAAAATATGTTTAAACATGATGAACATAAATGTTTGTTGAATCTTATGTCTTATCTTATTCTTATCTTATTATGTCTAAGTATGTTTTTATAAAAAAAAAGTATTTAAGTATTCTATTAGTTATCTGGTTCCCATAGTACAATCTTGGCTTAGTTTAGGGCTAGATGATGGCGTTGTGAGTAAAGTCCGCCAATATTTATTTATTTATATTACCTATTAGTGGAAAACCTCGCGACTTCGTTCACGCGAAGTGATTATCAAACAGACTGCAACCCACAAATTTCTAGGACTGGTGTGGTAATACGTGTGCTGCTTTTAGAATTTTCGCTGAAGCTATTTAATTCATTTATTATTGGTACGAAAATAAAATAAATTAATATGAAATATGATATAATACGTAAAGGTAATTTCGTGATAAACACCCGTGTTAATGCCATGTAGAGCTCTACAGTGGTGCCGTAAGAACAAGGTGAAGGCTAACCAAGTAGGTACGTAACTATAGATTTTAAGGAAAGGATCATTGTAAAAAATGTTAGACCCCAAGCCGTGTTTGTTGCCTAATTCTTCTAGGATTGGTCGCTAGGAACAGGCTTCATCTAGCTCCTAAAACGTTTCAAAGTGATCCTTGTGATTTTATTGAAATAAATGCCTTTTGAATTTTAATTTGAGTAACGCAAGAGTTATATAAATTTAGATAAGTAGTTGTACCCACATCGCTGCCAGCAACCGTAAATACGATAATAACTACAATAGTATTCTTCTAAGCTTATATTCTTATATTATATTTATTTTTCATAAGTTAATAAACTTATAAATATCCCAGGTAACTACAACAATATTACAAAAAACACTAATTAAGCTATAAATATAACACACAGTGGATTTAAAAGAAACAAAATTACGGCTAAGTAGTAAAAACTAAAACGGTTAGGTTTTTTTTTGGGTTACGTAGTTTACACGGAACCCTTATATTTTCGCCATGTCCGTCCGTCCGTCCGTCTGCAGCTTAGCTCTAGAAAGCTGTTAGAAGTCTCTTAATTTTGTTAGAGTCAACCCCTTGCCAGCATATCTATTGGTTTTGGAGGTGTGAAAAAAAATACAGTAATAGCACATATAACCAAGTTAAAAGGAATACTATCACAACTAAGTAGGCTTTATAAGTTTACGAGTAAAAGTCGACCAACTTATAAAAATTGAGTAGAAATACTATTGAAAATCACTACATAGTATAAAGCAAAGTCGCTCTCCGCTTCCCGCGTCTGTATGTCTGTATGTATGTTTGCTTATATCTTTAAAACTACACAACGGATTTTGATGCGGTTTTTTTTAATAGATAAAGTGATTCAGGAGGAAGGTTTATATGTATAATAACATGCTACCCGTGCGAAGCCGGGGCGGGTCGCTAGTTACATAATAAAGTTGTTAGCTGCTTAAAATTCGGAATCCTACATTGCGCGTGGCCCGTACGTACTTGACTGGTTTTTTATTACTTGAGGGCTCTGACCGCAAAGCAAGAACCAAAACCGTCAGCAATACAAGAAAAAATGTTGTATCTAGTCTAGCTGTATTGCTACTGAAAAAGTACTGGAGTGTTTAAAAAAAATAACTGGAAAGTTATTTAGTTTTAGAATTAAAACTATGGTGATTGTTATTAATTTTAAATAGAAATACGGCTAATTACTACGTAATTTTTCGTATTGCTGACGTTTCGAGACAATTCAGATGTTCTTTATCATGAGCATCGCCTGCGACCGCGATCTACGGCATATCGGCGAATATTCCAAATTTTTCCCTATAAACCTTGTCCTGATAAAATAAATTACGAATTTTGGTAGAATGCTTATCATTCATTTTAACTTAATTTATTTACATACTAATTCTTAATAGACATCAACAACTTTGTAAGATGTTTTTAGGGTTTCGTACCCAAAGGGTAAAAACGGGACCCTAATACTAAGACTCCGCTGTCCGTCTGTCTGTCTGGCCTTCTGTCTGTCTGTCACAAGGCTGCATATCATGAACCGAGATACCTACACAGTTGAAATTTTCAGAGATGATGTATTTCTATTGCCTCTATAACAACAAATACTAAAAACAGAATAAAATATAATAAAAATTTAAGTGGGGCTCCCATACAACAAACATGTTTATTTTGCCGTTTTTTAAAGACAATAGTACGGAACCCTTCGTGCGCGAGTCTGACTCACTTGGCCGGTTTTTATTAATATCTTTACAAACATTTGAAAACCTTATTTGTAATCAACTTATTGCTTTCGTTTTTTAAACTCATAATTTTCTTCTCCTTTTCCCACTTAATGTGGGGATCCTCTTCCTCGGAGATAATTTGGCTTATGTTTTACCACCAGTCGCCTATCTGATGACAACCTTCTTTTTAAACAATGTTTTTTTTAATGTACAGTAGGTACTCATCAATAGTATTAGACTCATCAATGGTGGTGTTACGCTCGCTAATTAAAATAAAGTATGATATAAAAATATAATTTGTGTTCATTTAACATTTTGTATATGGTGCCGTCAAAATAACTGTATCGTATCTATCTACGTACCTACTTACATATTCATTAAATACCTAACATTTGATTCAGTAATAACTCTTAGAGAAAGTGTGCCTCTATTTGCCGGTTACTTTACTTTTACCGTAGCCCATTGGTAGGTAGGTACGAGTAGTAACTTTCGAGTGCACGTTGCAATAGACAGGTAGGTACATCAGTAAAGTGCGGGTCAGGCTCGCGTTGTTAGGGTTTCGTACTTCACACCAGGCATAATTAAAAAGATTACAATAACAAATCTTATTTTTTATTCTATAACAATGATTATTATCTACAGACAAACTGCAGTTTTTCTGTTATCTATGATGACTCTTATAATATTTACAAGTATCGACTCTGATAATTTTTATTAAATTTTTAGTGATAAATGGAGGTGATTTAAACAATTATACGGAAACCACGAAAGCTCTGTTAGATTATAAATTCATGCCCACAAAATATACCTACTCATATTTTTTTAATAAACTAACTCTATCGTATGTGTTACAAAGACCTAGCACTAAAACATGTGTGGTTACTACAAGTTTTTAAAACTTAGAGAAATTAATTTGCAACATAAAATGTTTTATCAATTTTTTTGTGCGACCAATACTTTACCAGAAAAACCATAAGGTAAGGTAGCTAGTTATGAACCGCAGTAAAATGCACCCCACGCTTTTTACTCTGGATTGAATTATTGTGTTAATAACTTAAATTTTACTAAAATTTTGTTTTGAGGTGATTCAATATGATTGATGTTTCATCTTCTACTACAGTTATACATATTAAACTCTTTGTCATCAAAAATTATTTTGTAGTTTTAGTTCGATTAGCAATAAAAGGGTGTTTTTTTAGTTTTTTTAAACTATATTTTATTTTGAATTTTTTAGTCTATGTCAAACTCATAAATTGGGGAATGAATAAATTATTTAGATTTTTTTAGAAAGAACCACTCAGTTGTCCCCGAACGAAAGAGCAAGTCCGAAACGGCAGGCATGCGCAGATCGCGCGCTAGCTTTATCTTCCTCACTCTCCTACAGAGGATCTGTTTATTCTTTCGTGAATAAATGAGGTTTATTTGTATTTTGTCAAATAAAATGCGATTTAGTACAATTAGGTAAAGATTTTAATAATTTGGACAAATATATATATACAATTGAAGTGTGTTGTACAAGGGCGGTGAAAGTAATGACGTAGCTAAGTTAATATTAAGTAGGCGTTGCGAGTAGAATTTCAGTAGGCGCTGCAACAGGATCTACAAAAGAATTTATTAATCCTGGCGGTCCTATTAAGGATAATGGGAAACTAATATCAAATTATTGCATTGTCATCGGTCCTTGATATGTATGCAAAGTTTCAAATTAATCAGACTTCTGGAAATTGGTGAAAATTAAGCTCAAAGATTCCGTTACATACATAGATACAACCCGAGCTAATAAAAGCGTGTTAAAAACCAACTACACTCTTCTTTCCAAGATGGCGGCTTTGGGACAAGGATTGTGACCCCAGAAACTTGGATTTGACTTTACACTAAGCATCCCTAAACATCTAAGAAATAAAATTGCGTTCTCTGACAAATGTAACTTTTCAATGGACTTTTAGCGCGTTAGCATCGTGTCTTACAGGCTGTGTAGACGCGACGTCGACGAAGCGTTTAAAAAACGCGGTGTGCACAGGCCTTAACACATTTAGCGATTGTTGTGCATGTCGGTCTTAGTAACCTAAATAAGTAATTGCTCTTTTCTGACTCGTAAAGTAAGTATGTTATATTTCGTCAAAGTTCAATTTTATTTTCGTCTATGTATGATTTTCGTGCGTGTAGGTATGTTTATTTTAAAGTGTATGTAAGAATTTATTAGTTCCAAACAATACACGTAACATAACAATCAAAAATATTAGCAAAATAGTAACGTCGAAGCAGTTATTTTTAATCTATACATATAATAAAACTGTAGAAGAGTTCAATTCTGTACATTGAATAAAAACTAAAAAAAATACTCCTAGGGGTCTTCATACAAGTAACACAAGCCAAAAAATACAATTTTGGAATTTTTGTCTGTCTGTCTGTCTGTTGTCTGGCTTTCACGCAAAAACTACTGGACGGATTTTGATGAAACTTTTTTTGTTATGTAGCTATTAGTCCTCGGCAACATATAGGCTATAATTTATTTTGAAGATGGGAATACCAGATGTGAAACTCTCTGTCGACCAGCGAAGCGGGCACTGGTCAGCTAGTTTAATTATAAAAAAAACGACTTCAAATTTTAATATGTTGACTGTGGCAACTAACTACACAAGTATTGATGATATCTCACGAATATTTCTGCATCATAAACAAGAAGCAAGAAAAATGGAGGGAGGCTTTTTGTCCTCCAGTGAGACGATACAGGCTAAACATAACAAAGATAACAACGCTGCAATTTACGGGCCGTGGACGTGCATCTGACTAAGCATCTTTGTATTTGTCAATTTCAGTGCATCCTATCCTATTCTAATAATATAATAAATGCGAAAAATTGTGATGATGTTTGTATATTTGATAGTCAATGAAACCTAAACGACAGAACGGATTAAAATGAAATTTGCTGTAGTTTCTAGACAAAAAATCAGATTAAAGATTATTAAGTACTTATAATCTGAAAACCCACCCCTGAATGACAAAGAACGCAAAAATGATGATTTTGGTAAAGATAGCGCTGATGTGCAAAAAAAAAATCAGTCGTCATAATCTAAACTAATGAATGATACGCATTCTACCAAAATTCGTAATTTATTTTATCAAGACAAGGTTTATTAGAAAAAAATGGTAATTGCCTGAGTATGTTTTTTTCTATGCGATTATTAAAATTTGGACAGGACAAAGTCAGTCGCGGGTCGGCTAGTCTGCAATAAGGCACAACCTACAGCGCAGAAGGCTGAAGTACTACCACCTGTGCTGTGAGCGAATTGTGATTGTGACGAAGTGACGAAGCCCTGGTAAAGCAGTAACACGATGATGAACTGCCAGTTTAGAAACGGAGAGCTTACTACGCAGTCATGGCGGTAATCTTGGATCGGATCAGGTTTAAGGTGAATGGTGTTCAACACTCGGGTAAGTTCGAATTTATTGATAAATAATCTAATTTATAGAAAAATATAATATCTAATACTAATATAATTATCTTACTGAGGCTTTCATCCAAAAATGGATAATACCTAGAAGTGTATTAAATTAATAATATGTACATAATATCTAACTTACTATAAGGTAATTAAAGGCAATTTTTTTTTTGTTTATTATAATTACAGAATATTATTTTTACAAAATAAACTAGAACCATTTGAGCCATCTAAAGATCGTTCCAAATAGTCTATAGGTAGCTTCTTCTAAGACGTTTATAATAAGACTCTTTTATTTGTTTATAGTTACCAACTGTATTTCTATAGATACCTGTTTAAATACATAGTTTTATTGTCTTTTAAATTTGATAACGTAAAGGAAGTAGGAAGTAGCTTGTGATGTATCAGAGAAGTGACAATAATTACAAAATATTTCCACGCATTACAGCTTAAAATCTAATTTATAGACAAGTGACAATAATTCAAAAATAGGGGAGAGCGGGGCTGAAAGTGCCGATTTTGACAAATCCTCATATTAATCGGATAAAAATAAGAACTATGTCTGAAAGTAGTAGTTCATCTTTAGCCAAATTTTGTCTGCTGTATGAATTTACTTACAGATTTTGTACATTTTTAATAGTTTTTAAGAAAAATTGATTTATTTATACAGCGGCGGCAAGGCACAACCAGCCCCCTCTTGGGGCGAGTTGTGCCGTAGCTGAGGTCAGTTGTGCCGTTGATAATGTTAAATATTTAACATAAATAAAAAGTATTCTGAATTTAAAAGACATACATTTTATATTAATATATTTATTCGTCATACTTTTTATAACAAATCAACAGTTTTTAAACTTTAGTTATTTATAATACTAAGTATTATAATAATTAAAAAGAAATTGCCGTTACTTTTGTAATTACTTCAAACTCTTAAGAATATTTTTAATCAATAGTTGTTTTTTTCCCTTGCCTTTTGCCTTCCCTTTTCCCTTAACTTTCTTTTTAGTTTCACTTTCTTTCTATTTTTTAGTAGCCATTCCTGCTCTTCATCTTCGTCATCAGAACTGTAATCTTGCAAAACTCTTCTCCTAGCGGGGTTCTTAGCATGTTTTTTTGTTTGATTACCTTTCCCCTTGCTTTTTCCTTGCCTTTTCCTTTCCCTTTTTCTTTAACCTTCTTACCCTCTACCTCTGTAGTTTCTCTTTCTTTCTTCTTTTTTTATTATTTTACGACAGAAGTAAATAAGTATACTTTTTATTTTTTTGACATAGCATTGTAGTGTTGTGTGACTAATTTCTAATTCCACGTGAATTAGAAATTAGTCTTCAATCTTCAATCTTTGATGTCTGCATTGTAAAAGATCCTGAGAAGTAGTTTTCCTTTGAGTTTTCTCTTGTATTTCCTCATTCTGTAAAAGACAATCAATGCAGTATAAAATATCATGTCAAAAAGTATTTCTTCCTTTCATAAGTGCTAGTGAAAAACCAAAACAAAAACAATACTGGAATGATAAAGGTCGATTTGGGGTTAATTGTGCCGTGGCACAAGCAGCCCCACAGGAACGGCACATTTTACCCCGTTTATGAGAGTGTGATATTTTGTCTCATATTTAAAAATCACTCTGTTTAAAGCATTAAAATTACACTGCATAACAAACTAGGATAAAAATAAAACATTTTAGTAAAACTCCCATATTAAAAGCACGAAAAAGGATAACTTGCGACCAAAAAGTATCTAAATGAAAATATTTACTTACTTGGTGCTGGAAGACCCCTCATGCACTGCCACTAGGTCCACGTCGCTGACGCAACTAAAATGGCAGCCATGTGTGCCGGACTGTTAAGCAATACGCGACGTATTAAAATGGTATATCTATCTATTTCTGTTTTCGAGATATTCGCGTCGGAACAACTTACCCCCGGCACTTTCAGCCCCGCTCTCCCCTACTTCCACACATTAAATGTGTTAAAATATTTTTGAATTAAACTTCTCTGATACATTAAAAGCTACTTACTTCCTACTTCCTTTAAGTTATCAAATTTAAAAGACAAAAAAACTCGGTTTATTAAATAAAATAAATAAACACTTTCGTAAAACGGTGCAAGAAAACATTGTAAGGAGGCCATTTTTAATTACAGCCTGTGATTACCACCATTAGACATATTCAAGGATCTACCATGCTTGGAGATTACAGTCGAGAGTTTATTATTATTTTTTGTTTACATAGTAAAAGTGTATATGTGTAGTACTTTTAATTAACTCAAACAAGAATTGTTTGAGCCTTCACCTTGTTAGATTGGCACCACACTGGAGCTCTACATAGCATTAAGGAAAGGATCATTAAAAAAAGGTTGACCCGAAGCCTGCCTGATTCTTCTAGGCTTGGTCGCGTAGAACCGACGTAGCTTCACCTAGTTCCTAAGACGTTTCAAAGTGATCCTTGTGATTTTATTGAAATAAATGATTTTTGAGTTTGAATTTGAATTTATATTCACTGATATATGTAAGCAGGGCAATAGACCTGATTGTGGTGCCTACCCCGGCTATGGAAATTTTTGGCCGTCAATAACGTTAAAGTCAATAGTTAATACAATTATATTCTTTGTCTATGGTCTATTTTGAATAGTGACAGTTGTGTTGCGTTATACCTCTAGACTTGATTGTCCCCACTATGTATTTCCCGTAATGTCTATTTAAATATGAATAATTAATAAATAAATATCGCCTGTTACAAAACCTTTGCTTAACCCAAGAGATAGATAAATACAATATTCTATGCTGTTCAAGAATCGTCGTTTTATTATTTTTTTCAATATAAACCGTTTATTTTAACATTAAAATATTGTTGAGTGTAACCAGCGCTCTTGCCCTACTTCATAAATCACATACAAGAAATCAACTAATTAAAGTACCCACAGGGTAAAAAACTGTGTTAATATTATAAGTTACCTAACGCAATGTTTTGTTGGTACCTCGCATATATCTACCTTCATAAAAGACTACTTGCATAAATTATGAGTAAGTAACTAAAAGATATAAATAAAAACACATTGTTAGGTTGTTGTTAAAAAATTGCACCCGCACCTATATTATTTTTTGCAAAAACGAGTTTTGTAGTTAAAATTACCGAAATAAGTTTTAAACACTGTCTGTCTGATTTACTTGGAAACGATCGAACAGATTTTGATGAAACAATAACCTTTTATACATAGAGTGACCGGAGATACATCTTAAAGAGATACATTTTATTTTACCTATAATTAATTTAGGTATGTATGTTAGTCTCTACGAAATTTATTTACATGAGCCTATGTTCTTGTATTTTTTACTATACATCTGTTGCTCTGTTGCCTGAAATAAAGATTATTTGATTATTATTATTATTATAGTTACGGGTACGCACGGCTGAGTGCACTAGTTAATTAATAATGGAATTCAATTAGTTACTTTTATCGAGACCGGTTTGATAAAAATGCATTTACTGCAAACTGTATCCGTTTTTTACTTACTACCAAGATAAGGTCGTAACTTACCTATCTAAGTATCTAAACGAATCTAAAGTTTATCCTGTAGTGGTCTTAACTATTTAACAAAAGCCTTTTCTCTCCTACTTTTATTTATTTTACGAATTTCTAAGCATTAAATACTTCACATCAAAATAATAGAACGAGTATCTACATAATAGCCTACGACTGTATTCCCAAACCCTAGCATACTACACCCTTTATATCTTCAGAAATTAGATCCTTGAAGATATCTAAGGAGGGCTAAGATATCTATCCAAATATTTTATTTATACCCACTTGCATTTGGCACAGACGATATTGCTTTCTTTCTATTCAGTCATTATGAATCTCACAGTGCTTGTAACCTGTCTTTTTCAGTTGGACGCGAAGTGAGCTCTAGTACTATGCTGGTGGACTACATCCGTGATTACCTGGAGCTGCGCGGCACCAAGTACATGTGTCGCGAGGGAGGTTGCGGCGTCTGCTGTGTCTCCGTTGTCAAGTATCCCGGCGGCCCTGTGGTATCTGTGAACTCTGTAAGACATTCATCATCTTCCTATATCCCACTTAAGTGGGGTCGGTCACAACATGTATTCTTTATCCATTTCTTTCTATCGGCCGTCATTCCATCACTCATTCCTTTCTTACCTCTACTTCGACATCCATCCACCTTTATTCCTAACATCCTTCTCGTTTATGACCTCCTTTTCTTCTCATGACATGCCCATTCCACGCTATCTCTGTAAGACATTATCGACTAAATAATTGTTTTAACACAAGTGTAGGCCGAGATGCTATCACAAAATAATACTATTATCAAAACTAAGACATCACACAATTAGACTAAACCGAGATCATTATTGATAGCTCAGTCTTTTACGAATAACGAAAGTTCTAAATTTGGGAGTTTGTGTCCGTTTTTAATATTCACTTTCATCATCATTATTTTAATACATCGTTAGGTCTTCACCGACTCAACAACTGATCTTCTTTTTTAAGTATGTACACTTATTTCTGATGATTACAAATTCTTATAATTTATTGCAATATGATTTAGTTTCTCAATGCATGGATTTATATTTCTTAACTTTCGAGTATGTCTAATACAAATATTAATTAATATTTCAAATTAGACTGATTTATCGCGTTATTACATTTTTGACGTTTGTTACAACACTCGAGGTCACAAGAAAAGTTTGAGAAAGAGATGAAAATATTGATCAATAGTATTCTGATCGTGAAAGTACGAGTAGTTTTTAAAAAGATTACAAGATACAAACTGCTTACCAACTTAAATTCATATAACATTATATCCGTGGCCTTAATACGATGCTCATAGATGACAGGCTATCGTGGTTGATCGATAATATGCTCAAATCCAATGCACAAAAAATGACATACATTTATATAATACTGTATAAAAAACCAGTGACTGTGCATCCGGAAGTATTAAGATTGGTGCTTCTTAAATCGATAGATATTTTTTAGTTTCAAGTTGTTTAAAGAAAAAGAAAGTTTTGTTATAACTCGCAGTAAATTCTAGTATAGGTTATTTGCAAATCAGCAAAACTTAAAACATTCTTGCATGGCTTCCATATAAGGCAATCGTGAGGCGAGGTCTCTTTTTTTGTTAATGGCAATCGTGCTTATTTAGAATCGATGCCCGCATCACGTCATTTTAAAATTTAAACAATGCGATGTTAAAGCAGGCAACCTAACCTAAAACAAAAAAAAAATGGTCACGACTGTGTAATCCTCAAGTACGGTAGACATCTTGAAGCTCCATGCGCTCAGTTCTTTGAAGATGACTAAAGGGGTTAGTCAGAGGCACGTCACGTCTAAACGCTTCATTTGGCACATGCCCTCACTTTGCAGTAGTTAGCATTTCACACATGACACATGCGTGTTTTGATGCGCATATAAATTTTCGAACCCACAACTTTAAGATTCAAAGCCGGAGTACCTCCCATGTGGCCAACACCGCACCTAAAATAAAAAGATTACAGATTCGAAGCAGGATCTCTTCTAGCTGTAGCTCTATTGCGCATGTCTACAGGTAACCGTAATTACCTTCAACTGTCCAAATCCTATTGTGAATTGACAGTTACGTAATGGGAACCGGTTTCTTCAAAAACGACCACCGTTTGATGATAACTGCATAAAGGAACCCGCAGCGCGCAATTTTTTATCTCAATTATTTAAGTAAAGTGACAATAAACTTGCCGTTCACGTATGGAATGCTATTGTATGCTAAACGTAATATTTGGACGTATCTCTGACTACTCCCATCAGACATTGTCAAAGATCTGAGCGCCTGAAAATATGTAGAAATATCTACCGTACTTGGGGATTACCAGCCGTGATCCTATATCTATATATTTTTCTGATTTTAGTACATATAATTTCACAGTGTATGATTACCATTGCGTCTTGCCAAGACTGGGAGATAACGACCATCGAAGCAATCGGGAACCGAAAGAACGGTTATCACGTGTTGCAGAAGACCTTGGCGGAGTTCAATGGCACCCAGTGCGGATACTGCACGCCTTCTTGGATACAAAATATGTACAGGTAAGAAGATAAAAAGGGGTTTTGACAGACAGACAAATATAATATGACAGCGAAGTAATCCTATAAGGGTACCATTTTCTCTTTTATAGCGGCAATGACCTTGCAACCTGGCACAAATAGCATGCTAACCACTGCAAAAGGTGCATGTGCCAAATGTAATGTTCAACTTGCCTCTGACTTTAGACATCTTCAAGGATCTCAGTGTCCAATATCTGTTAGGTTGTCTATCGTACTTGGGAATTACAGTGGTGATCATATTTGTTTTTTTTTACAGTCTACTGCAAAACGGTAGCAAGCCCACTATGCTGGATATAGAAAAATCTTTTGGTAGCAACGTGTGCCGATGCACCGGCTACAGGCCAATCCTAGAAGCCTTCAAGAAATTCGGCAGTGACGCCCCAAAGGAATCCAAAATCATGGACATTGAAGATCTGCAAATTTGCAAAAAAACTGGCACAGCTTGTGACAAAAAGAAATGCGACGACGATGATGGTTGGTGCATCGTTTCTGATGACGATGTTAAACAGACGGGAGTCATTGAAATCCCTCTGCATGACAACAAATTCTGGTACAAAGTATTTGATGTAAAATCCATATTCGATATTTTGAATGTTCATGGATACAGTTCTTATATGCTGGTATTTGGAAATACCGCTAAAGGTAAGGAAACATTATCATATCATATAGGACAAAGATAGATAGACAATTCTTTATTGCACAATGCATGATACATTCTATAGATAACATACTATAGGGTGTAATAATCTACACCTAATCGAAAGACTAATTTCATGTTCATACTATAATATAAAAATAAGTCGGGTTTTCCTTCCTGACGCTATAACTCCAGAACGCACAAACCGATTTCCATGGTTTTGCATTCGTTAGAAAGGTCTCGGGCTCCGTGAGGTTTATAGCAAAAATTTCAAGAAAAAAGCAGGAAAACTGAAACAGGAACGGGAACGGGAACGGGAACGGGAACGGGAATTTAACACAGCATTTGTTAATTCTAAAGCGATACGAAGTTCGCCGGGTCAGCTTGTGTTCATATAAATATTGCATGCTATAAGTAAAAGTACGCTAGATCCAATGATACATTTTTTGTACCTGTATTTCTAAGAAGATCCTATGACTTTGTATCTTTATTATCATCATCATCTGCTTGTTCATATTCCACTCCATGTGGGGCACAATATGTAGAAATACATTGTATATTATTCTAAAAACAATTTTAATTTGCAGGTGCTTACCCATTGAACGATTACCCAAGAATTTTGATAGACATAACATCAGTGCCAGAAATGAAAGGTTGCGTTATCGGCCAAAACCTCATTATTGGAGTCGGAATAACCCTCAATGAACTGCTTAACATTTTCACCGCTACGGCGAAGCACGAGTATTTCGGATACCTGGAAAAGTTTGTGGAGCATATCAGTTTGGTAGCTAGTATTCCTATTAGAAATGTGAGTATATTGTATTAGTACTTATAAATGTATTTATATCTTATATTATACATATTACTATACATTGTCATAAATCAAAAGCTGAACATCAGCTGATTCTCCCCTAGACTCGATAAACGATGTTCACCAACCTTTCTAAGTTCGGTTCTTTAGTTAGGTGGTAGACTTAGATATTAAATCCGTTCGAAAAAAATATATATCATTGGCACAAAGGCATAAATGCACCAATGACCAAATGAACCAAGTGTTGGAACGTGCCTATCTCCATTAGACATCTTCGAGGAGCCTCTAAAGACCATAGAGGATGTCTAGTACCGACTTGGGGATCACACTATTTAATTTCACAATTTTATATTGAACTTCTTTAAAAAGTGACATATTTATAAGTTTTCAAATTGTCACTTACAGCTTGGATCATTAGGAGGCAATTTGATGATTAAACACCAACATAATGATTTTCCGTCGGACTTGTTTCTCCTTCTCGAAACTGTTGGAGCTTATTTAAGTATTTGTAAGTATATACTTGTAACTTAAAAGTTTGCTTCACAAACATTTTCACAATACTACTTGGTAAGGTTTGTTTTGTAAATTAAACTTTGGTAACTCACAGACACTTCACACGGAGTAACCAAAAGGCTCTCGATGCAACAGTTTTTGAAGGAAGACATGACTGGAAAGATCATCATAGATGTTATACTGCCACCACTCAATGATCAACATAAACTAGTCACCTACAAGGTAAATTTATAATGTGTGCGTAGCAGATTGTGACCCGCAGTGAATTTTATTGTAATTACTAGGTACTGATTTACGCGAAGTTTCAAAAATAATGTGATCTGTCATCATCTTTTGCAACTGTTATTTTCTGTAACGAATTACATCTATTGCTTATGTACATATAAATCGGTTTTACTGTTGTAATATGATTGAGTAACAAACAAGATTTTCAGATTCATTAGAATTCCACTACTATAGTTATTTGAATAGTCCTTACAATCCACAGATAATGCCTCGCTCCCAAAGCGCACACGCCATCGTTAACGCTGGATTTATATACAAGTTAACACCTGATAACAGGGTTATTGATGCTCGAATAGTATACGGAGGTTTGTCACCATACTTTATCAGGGCTGAGACCACTGAAAGGTTTCTTGTCGGAAAACTATTGTTTTCGAACTCCACGTTGCAAGCAGCGCTTAATATCTTGGAGGTGGAGCTGGTCGTGGTGGATAGCCCTCCAGAGCATTCAGTGAGATACAGGAAGCAGCTGGCTCTGTCACTGTTTTATAAGGTAGCGTTTAAAAAATCTTTGTATATATATAATAATAAAATAGTCATGATGACAGTAAATAAAAATCTTTAAAATGTTATATCTGTTTAATGAAATCTAAACAATGGATTGCAAAAAGCGTATTTATTTAATTATTAAATAAAACTACAAAATAATGTAATCCGCCATCATAATGCTAAACGCCAATCACAGCGAATGACGTCACTTCTAAGTAAACAAACGATTATGTCATCCAACTCTTATAAAATGATTATTACATTTTGTATACTTTAAACTTAAACCACCTATAAACTTTCAAATTCATACTACTAACACACAAAATAACCAAAATTAACCAAATTAATATTTAAAAGTCTAGTGTTTACACAATAGTGACGTCACAGGTAACGCCATGACACTTGAAGCGTTTTGGTGGGGATTTTAAACTTATAAATTTTAAATGTATTTTTTTAATACAAAATCTTTATTATCAGAATAAATATGATATACGTTGTCATCACTACATAGTATAAGGCAAAGTAGCTTCCCGCTTCCCGCGTCTGTATGTATGTGTCGGCGACGCATCGCCAGGCTGGTTATTGTCCATGATATATGGTAATAAAAAGCACTCGGAGATTGAAATAAAGTATATATTTACACAGAGAAATCAACAGTACAACGATCAAACAACAAGTGAGACTTAAACACAGACTGGGCTGCCTTAAATACCCGACAACTCGCATCGTAAACAATAACAGGAAATACGTCAGAACATCCTATTTCAAATAATATCTATGTTACTATTTTAAATTGCAAAAAGCTATTCAAAAATCATTATTCAATATTTCATTAATTTTAAACATAAATAAACTCACTAAAATCTTTGTATGAACTGGATCTACTTGGGTAACAAACAATAACGAATAACTTTAAAATAAATAAACATCCGCGACTTCTCAAAGATAATCAAATAAATATTCTAAACATCACTAAAATTATAATAATCAATAAATAAATTAATAACAATTTTACTTACAAACTATTCATAATTTATCTTTTATTAATTAATCAACTAAAAATAAAAACAACAGACTGGGTGTAGCGTCAGATCCAGTTTAAAGTAAATACTAATCATGCTTATAAGAGATTGACGCCCACACGGCCATTCTGATCCAGCGCGCTCTCTGCGCTGTGATGTTATAATATAAATAAACCCAATTTAAAAGGCATCACTCATATTGAGATTTAGCCGACACGATAGGCATCACCCGACCAGGGATCTAGCCAACACAACAGGCATCACCCGACCAGGGATCTAGCCAACACAACAGGCATCACCCATCCTGGGATCTAGCCAACAAGACCAGGATTAAAAGGATACGCATGGTGGCCAGCCAAGCGTTTAAGGAAGGACAAGTGGATGGGTTTAATTATAATTACTTTTCATTTACATTACAGTTAGTCTCATCATCCGCCCACGCGGTATCATCGATTTCCATAAAAGGATCATCTTGAGCTGTAGGAGCTGGTCTTAATGAATCATGACTAGCGATTTTTTCAGAACATCCACGGAGGTTGACATGTTTTAATCTATAACGATCATTAGATAAAACTTCCAAAACTTCCATTGGTCCTTCAAGTTTTGACCCAAGCTTTGTAGTGTGTCGTTCATGTTTATGCATTAAAACGAAGTCACCCACTTTAAATGGTTTTATTTTTGCTTTACCTTTATCAAACCTCTTTTTATCCTGAAAAGATCGCTCGTCCATTCTTAACTTACAGAAATATCTAATTGTATTAAGATCTTCGGTAGATTCGTCTGGGTCAATTGATGTTCTATATTGTAACGCTGGCAGAAATTTTTAAAATCTTGTGAAGTCATACTTTTATCTTGGTCTGTAATGAAAAGTGTTGGAGTGCCAAATATTGTAATTAATTCTAAAAAACTACGAATGGCGGTTTCTGATGTGCGATCATTAGTGTAAACTAAGTGAACATATTTGGTAAACGCATCTATGAAAACGAAAGCATACTCTGCTTGTTCTCGCTTACCGTTCATCCTGCCAGTAATATCAGCATGCACCGTATGAAAAGGAATAGCTATTTTGTCAATCGGGTGCAAAGTTACTTGCTTTGCCCCAGACATTCCCTTCCGTACCCTGCAACTAACACAACTATCGACAAATTTTCTTACAAGTTTGGTCATGTGAGGAAACCAATATTGTTCCCTAATTTTGGAAAGTACTTTTTCCCAACTAAAATGCTGGAGGGAATCATGATAGTGACATATAAGGTTCCAACGGTATTTACGCGGTACTATTATCAATTTGCGAGTCTTATTATCAATTTGTATTTTACGCCTTAGTAATTTATACTGCATTATGACATAAGTATCAGCTATAGTTTTCGAAATAGAGTCAGACTGAAGTTGCTCAACAATATTTTTGAGGACTGTATCTCTTTTTTGTTCAATAAGAAGCCAGTTATGATCGAGTGTTGTGGTATTTACAGAAAACTGTAAGGCTTGTGATTTTGGGTTCGGGGCTTTAGATTCGATGTTCAATTCGACAGGGTTTCGACTGAAGAAATCAGCATGAGAAAGTCTTTCACCTTTGCGATACTCAATTTCAAACTGAAAGTTTTGAAGGTAAGCCCACCAGCGGTGCACTCTTGGAGTGAGTTCTTTTTTATGTCTAGAAGCTTTAAGCGCATTACAGTCTGTTACGACTTTGAAAAGGCGACCATATATGAAATGGCGAAAATGTTTTATAGCTCTAACGACGGCCAGTGTTTCGAGTTCATATGAATGAAAATCAACGCAGAGCCTATCAGAGCCGTCTTTCTTTTTAACTAGCAAAATTGGGCTGCTAAAAGGGGACGAACTTTCTCTAATTATAGAATTCTTTTTGAGGTCATTAATTATTTCTTTGACTTTTTCGCGCTCAATGGGAGATAATCTGTAAGGTCTGCGCTGTACTATTTTATCGGGATTTTTTAACTTTATTTTTAATTCACCTGTCTTAACTTCATTTACTCTATTGCCCGATGTGAAATTATCACTGTATTTATTTAAGATATCATTTAATTTTGAAAGCAATTCAGTATCTATTAGGTCAGTATTTAGTTTCGGTGGGGAATCTGATACAATGCATTTGTTGATGATATGATCATGACTTACCGATACACCAGTTTTAGTAATTGTTACTTTGAGTCCAGGAATTTCTACCAGATTATAGCCAATCAAAATATCGAATTGAGTCTGATCATCATCAACAACATACATTTCTAACTCAACGCATACTCCATCTATTTCAATCATTGTTGTAATAGTTTCCAATGAAATTACAGGACAGTCACCGATTCCTGAAAACGTCGTATTAACTGATCTTTTTTTACCAGGGACAGAACCAGAAAAACTTTTTCGGATCAGAGAGCAATCCGCGCCTGAATCGAACAGACATGGATAGCTAGCATTACCTATTTTAATTGTAGTCATACAGCGCTTTTTAAAACCACAAAAGTTTACCGATTGATTACTTGTTTGAATCTTTCTTTCATCATTTTGTTTACGGTAGCAATTATTCTCTACATGACCTTTCTTGTGACAATTAGTTACATTCGACTGACTTAATAGGAAAGTTTGGTTTAGATGGCACAGCAACAATCTCCTTACAGTCTCGAAAAACATGACCAATCTTATTACATTTAAAGCAAACTCGTTGTGATGCTGGAATTGGTAAAGCATCAGAACGTGGTTTTTTAATTGGGACACTAGTATTTGGTTTGTCAGTGCTGTCAAATTTTCGTTTACGGTATGTCTTTACAACAGAAACTAGTTTGGACAACGAGTCAGGCATATTTCTTAACAATTCGGATCTAACATGCTCAGGATAAATACCAGTAATTAAAGCATCTATGATCTCCGCATCTGATGCCTCCGGCCGAACTCGTTTGAAGAGGGTCCATCCCGTAGTTGCGTATTCTGCGTAGCTCGCTGCCTGGTCCGAAGTGTAGCTGCGCCACTTCTGGACATCGTCAGCGTAGCGGAACTCCTTGCCGAAAGTCTGGATGAGGTCTTCCTTCACTTGCTCCCACGTAGTAGACTGTAAAGACCATGTGTCGGCCCAGATCTTCGCTCGACCCTTCAACTGAAGAATTGCCTTCATGCGGGCTTCCAATGGTGGTACACCGAATACTCGGCCCAGGCGTAATGAGTATTGGAGAATTGGATCCCACCGCTGCTGTCGGCGACGCATCGCCAGGCTGGTTATTGTCCATGATATATGGTAATAAAAAGCACTCGGAGATTGAAATAAAGTATATATTTACACAGAGAAATCAACAGTACAACGATCAAACAACAAGTGAGACTTAAACACAGACTGGGCTGCCTTAAATACCCGACAACTCGCATCGTAAACAATAACAGGAAATACGTCAGAACATCCTATTTCAAATAATATCTATGTTACTATTTTAAATTGCAAAAAGCTATTCAAAAATCATTATTCAATATTTCATTAATTTTAAACATAAATAAACTCACTAAAATCTTTGTATGAACTGGATCTACTTGGGTAACAAACAATAACGAATAACTTTAAAATAAATAAACATCCGCGACTTCTCAAAGATAATCAAATAAATATTCTAAACATCACTAAAATTATAATAATCAATAAATAAATTAATAACAATTTTACTTACAAACTATTCATAATTTATCTTTTATTAATTAATCAACTAAAAATAAAAACAACAGACTGGGTGTAGCGTCAGATCCAGTTTAAAGTAAATACTAATCATGCTTATAAGAGATTGACGCCCACATATGCTTATATCTTTAAAACTACACAACGGATTTTGATGCGGTTTTTTTATAGATAGAGTGATTCAGGTGGAAGGTTTATAGGAATCAGCTTTGCACCCGTGCGAAGCCGGGGCGGGTCGCTAGTAATTAATATATTATACTTCCGAACATTATAAAACTGATTTTTAAAATTTGTCATCAAAGGAGATACAAATAAATATAAAAAATACATATTTTTTTATTTCAGGGTCTGCTATCACTTTGCCCGAAAGGTATCCTCAATCAAAGATATTTATCTGGAACTACAAAAATCCATGAAACAAGACCAGTATCGAAAGGAAAGCAGATCTTCGAAACAAATCCAACACTATGGCCATTGAATCAGCCTATTCCTAAGATCGAAGCTCTGGTAAGTAAGCGCCTAGTTAACCGACACGGAAACGAGAGTTTTTTGTTTTATTATTTGAAGAAATAAAACTCCTATTGTAATAATAATTATATTTCACAGATACAGTGCGCAGGAGAAACAAAATATACGGAAGATTTACAAGTTCAGCCAAACGAGGTGCACGCGGCTTTTGCCCTAAGTACTGTGTCTTTAGGAGACATAGTCCTTATAGATGCTAAGCTAGCTTTGGTAAGATATTATTAGGACTGTAATAAGATTGGAAGTTTCAATTCATGGAAGTTTTTGCTTACAGACAGCTGGCATACAGAAATTATTTCAACTGATTAAATCATTTCAGAAACAACCAGGAGTAATAGCATTTTATACAGCCGCAGATATACCAGGAGAGAACTCGTATACCCCAGCAGGAACTCCATTATTTTCAGCCAACGAGGAAGTACTGGCCAGTAAAAAAGTTATCTACATTAATCAACCTATTGGTATAGTAGTAGCTGAATCATATCATATAGCAAACCAAGCTGCTAAACTGGTCACAGCCACGTATACAAATGTAAAAGAACCTGTAACAGATATCAAAATAGCTAAAAATGATTCAAGCAGAAACAAATTGCATATGTCCAAGCCTCAGACAGAGAAAGGGACGGATGTGGCTAGAACGATAAAAGGGCAAGACACGATTTATGGACAACTGCATTTTATGATGGAGAATATGAGCTGTGTCACTCGCCCGACGGAGGAGGGGTTGGAGTGTCACGTGACAAGCCAGTGGATAGATGGTTGCCAGGTTATGATATCTAAAGCATTGAAAATGGATGCAAACAAGTAAGTTCATGTTTGTTGTTTTTGTAGGCGTCGTGTAGTTTTTCTCTGTCTGATCAATTTCATAGCAAGTTGATATTTTTGCGTGTTGATACAAGTTCTATTGTTTAGAATTGACGTGCATGTTCGGCGCCTCGGTGGAGCGTTTGGCATAAAGATATCTCGACCCAACCAGATAGCTGTAGCTTGTAGTCTTGTAGTGCATAAGTTGAACCGACCGTGCCGATTTGTGATTCCTCTTACCACCTGCACCAGAGCCGTTGGAAAACGACTTCCTTGTCATACGGATTATGAGGTATGAGGGTATCAGTATCAACACAGGGCGTACTTATAACTCTAACGAAAAATATAACACAAATGTTGGTATTATTGGTTTACTTCAAATTTACACAACATCTACACAGATACAATAATAACTCGTTGCTTTAATCATGACGTATACATAACGTGATATTGAAAATTATGCTACTTTTACTATTTTAATGGATTCTGGAAGCACAGAAATTGTACAATTTTATGGTAATTATGGTATATTTTTAAGCTTTAGATAATTTGTTTACATTTTATATTAATCAAAAATCAAAATGAATACATCTGTAAGTAACTGTTATAGTCGGTTCTAAACGTTATTGAGTTTTACAATATCTTCCAGGTCGACGTAAACGCCAAAGGTGTGATTCAGTACATCAAATACAAAGAATACGAAGACAACGGCTGCATCCTCGATGAGACTTTATCATTGTTCGCAGCTGATTCTTTCAATAACTGTTATACTGGCACCAAGTGGGACTTCGAGATTTATGATACAATAACTGATACTGCAAGCAATACTTGGTGCAGGGCACCAGGTGAACATGTTTTACTAAATAATTATATAATATGGTCATTTATATTAAATGTTTGTTAAAACATTTTAAATCTAAAAAAAATTTCATCCAATTTCAGGGACATTTGAGAGCATCTCTCTGGCAGAAAATGTTTTAGAACGCATATCTTACGAACTCTCCGTAGACTCTTTTGACGTTCGCATAGCGAACGTTGATACCACAAAATACAATGATCTTATCGCAATGGCAGAGGAACTAAAAACTTCATCATCTTATGTGAAAAGAAAAGCCGATGTTGTCAAGTTTAATAGTGAGAACCGGTGGAGGAAACGAGGTATCAGATGCTCTTTCTTAAGATGGACTCCAGTAGGTGGCACCATATTTGAAGTGAATATGTCTGTTTGCCATTCAGATGGCACCGTCATGATTACACACGGCGGTATCGAGATGGGCCAAGGCCTCAACACCAAAGCTGTTCAAATATGCGCGTACTTATTAAAAATACCTATTGACAAGATCCAAATCAAAGGTAACAATACTATTATAGCACCAAATTCTTTTATTACCGGTGGAAGTCTAGGGTCTCAGAATGTAGGTGTTGGTGTAAGGAGATGCTGCGAAGCGTTGCTAGAAAGACTTGCACCAATTAGACGCCAGCTTGGCTCTCCCACATGGTTGGAGTTGATCCTCAAAGCATATGAGATGAATACAGACCTACAAGTTCACAATTATGTTGGTTTGACGGACCAGTTTATCTATGAAATATATGGAGTGGCTGTAGCGGAGGCGGAGGTGGATGTTCTGACAGGAGAGTCAGAGATTTTAAGGGTTGACATCTTACAAGATGTTGGACAAAGCGTCAGCCCTGAAGTGGACGTTGGCCAAGTAAGTATTAATAATAAATGGGTCTTCCAAACTGACAAAAAATATATATTTCATGTTTTTTTATGTTTATTTGTCATTAGAAAATTGAATTTTAATGTTTATTTAAGGTAGAAGGAGCCTTCATCATGGGTTTAGGATATTGGACCAGTGAGGATCTCGTGTACAACAGAAAAAGTGGAGAACTTTTGACTGACAGGACTTGGAACTATTATGTTCCGTTGGCCAGAGACATCCCTCAAGTCTTTAATGTGAATTTTAGAAAGAAGTCTTACGGTTTGGAACCGATTATGGGCGCAAAAGGTTTGATTTTTAAATTTTTTGTCATTTACTATATTATTGAAAATAACCTGGATGTATGTAATATACAGGGTGGCCAAAGAAGTGACGCCCAAAGGTAAAACTAAGGTGGCTCGTATCTTGAAAACTACAAAGAACTTTTTTTTTTATCGTATTTCCACCTGTATTCGGGATTTGTAATTTTGCCAATCAAAAGATATTATTTTCTAAGAATTTTAATCATTTAACCAGTATTTTGCGACGATCCACGCTGTCAATGAGGACAGAGGATTTGTTCTGGACTTTATAACTTGGAGTCTAAGCTATTTAGACCCTTTCTGTCATTACAAACTTAAACTCATTTCTAGTTTTAGTCGCGAGGAACCGGCGTAGCTTCACCTAGCTCCTAAAGCAAAGTTATACTTGTGATTTTATTAAGCTATTGCATAGCTTCTATCGCGGGCCTTGAGCGTGGAGACCGAATCCAGAAATTTCGTAACGAAAATTTTACGAGACACACACACTCACGCAATATGCGTGAGTGTGAGTGTTAGAGATTTCTCTTTTTGGATTTCAAAAAATCGATTTTAAAAAAATCGATTATGTAAATTACACATATAAATCGATTTTTGTAAACTAAGTTTTCCGAACGCGAACCGAATCGTTCGTTGGCCATTTTCCCGGACGTGAACCTACATATAGTCGCCTCCCAAACGGAAACCGACTCATCGGTCTTGTCTCCGAACGCAAACCGAACCATTGATCGTTTTTCCGAACGTGATCCGACCAATAGTCGCTTCACAAACGGGAACCGACCCATCGATCGTCTCTCCGAAAGCGATCCGAACCATATAATTCGATTTTTTGGAAAGTCGATTTATTTGTAGGGACAAAAAATCGATTATTAATTAATAGATTTTTTTCAATCAATATTACATCCCTATGACTCATGTCATGCCTGCTTAGAGTGATTTTCGCATTCCAGCGCCATCTAGTTTCATTTGATGATACTACGTTATTATAGGTGCTTTTCGCGGTCTCATGCGAAAGCTCGGGGTTTGAGAGGTTCGCAATTCCGCTGGCAGGTGGCGCTATTTTACCACTATCGGTAAATAGGTGGTACTTCACAGACATGATCGACTAAAAAGTTTGAAATTGAATTATTGAATTCATGTAGTTAGGTAAATATCGAATCCTGGCCGTGCATCAATGGATATTTTTGTTCGAAAAATGTATATGCGCGTTACACGTGCTTATAACGGTGAAGGAAAACATCGTGAGGAAACCTGTTAGTATTCTTGAAAGCGACGACGGGCTTGCAACCTGTTACGTGTGGAATGCTAACTACGTAGTTAGGTAAATAGGTAGGTTAAAGATTTTGACATCTATCGATGAATAGCAGAACTTTTAATGACTTTTTGAAATATCACGCTTGTCTCTTTAGTTTAGCAACTCGCCAATAGGTGGCATTGGTTGTATCGGCGTTACTGCGCATGCCTAATCCCCCTCTTCCCCCGCAATCTAGGGATGTAAAAAAAAAAAAAAAAAATTTTTTTTTTTTTCTTTTTCTTTTCTTATCGGTCACCACGCTCAAAAAGTTGAATATCAAAGAAAAACAAAGGAAAAAAGGATAAATAAAATAAATAAATAAATAATTATAAATACATAAGTTGATAAAAAATGTTATGCAATAGCTTTACCGCGGCAGTCTCCGAGTGCCACACGTCTTTTTTTTAAATACTTTTTGACTGATTTGTCTTTGATAATTTTTATTAAGTACCTACTAAAGTTTATTTTGGTATTCGTTTCAGCTACCGGAGAGCCGCCGCTATGCTTGTCAGTAGTAATAGCATTTGCTCTCAGAGAAGCAATTTCTGAAGCTAGAAAAGAGATTGGAATACCCACAACTGCTTGGTTTAACATTGGTATGTTTATTTTTGCAGAGTGTTTGAGGTAAAGCCCAAAGGTCTTGTTTTTACAATTAATTTTATATTGTTTCAGAGGGACCATTCACTGTTGAAATAATTAATCTGGCGTCAGGTGTACAGAAGGAACATTTTAGGTATACTTAATATGACCTGTCATTAATTTTAACTTTTGTTATTGGCAATGTTACCATCGGTTTTTTTATTATTATTATTATTATCATGGTGTATATAGGTACTTTCTTATGAAATTGTGTTTGATAAATAAAAACTTCTTCACTTTTTGTGACGTAACAAACTCTTTTGAATTTAAAAATAACCCCAAAGTTTCAATATAAAACTACATTTTAGTGTTTATATTATCTTTGGTAATGTCAAGAAATGTTACCTTATTTTTACATATTAATTTGTATTCGTCTGTGTTTTTGCTACGAATATATTGATAGACAACAGTTTAGAAAACGCAATGAAGACAATGAAGTTGCAAACGCAAAACGGGAAAGAAGAAATGTGGTTCAGTTCGATGTGGCAAGCTTTTTGAGGGACATTGCTACAGAAAAATCACAAGTTTATGATCCGTATGCTTATAAAAATAAGAATTGGAATGCGTGAGTAGTTTTCTTTAGAAACAAATTCAAGAAACATCATATGAACTCGAAGCTTATTGTACAACTATTGGGAACCCTCGCAACTTCGTTCACGTGATATTATTTTGAAACAGACTTCGAACTCCCGCTGGAATTCCTTTCTTACCAAATTTCCAAATTTCAAGTTTCTAGGACCAGACGTGGTTTCTGGCTATTCGTTAATAAATCAGTCAGTCAGTAACGCAATAGTTTTATATACATTTAGATAGGCCCTTTCTAAGTTTACTCTCAATAGTCCAAAAAAATACCTACCAGACTAATCGAATCCCATTTAGAGCAGTTTATAACAAAAGACACCTTTCGCATAATAAAACAAATTGTCTCTAGAATACATGATCACTTTTTATAATCCAAACTAATTTGTAAAGTCCTTTACTTAGACTCTTATTGGAGCAGTTGCCCTGGATACAAATGATAGCCATTTACTAAAGTTTTTGGTCCAGTGCGAATTGCTACACACTACCAAAGCTAAATCACTATAGTCACAGCCCTCGTAAGAATCAGCTGATTTTCTTAATAGCCAAATGTTATGTCGCACACAATCTGAACACGGCTTGAACCATACAATTATAGGATGACTCAAAATGCATTTTAATGGGTTAGGCGGTATATACGCAATACGCAACTACGTCTTGCATCAGGTCTCTCTAGCCTGTGCTTGAATGATTATTATATTGGTAGGTACGATGCTATTTACTTAATGTCGCTAAGCAAGAAGGCAACCTGTGCTTTTGTTTCATTATCAGGGCATTTTTAATAGTATGATATAAATCGCCTCTTGACTGATGTATCACGTGATTATAAGTTTCTTGATCGGTTCCAGCTAAAATGCAGACGTAGTTATTTCGATTGATTGATTTAGCTGTTCTCTAAAACTATGTTCATATTCACAGACGCACACAAAGCGAATATGATTTTGAATCCACATTGAATGAAAACATTAAGAAGAGAGATGAAAATATTAACTATTTGAATATTGATAGTGATCTTGATCCAAGTCCTACAAAAGATGATCTGAATCTACAATCTTTTGGAAAGTCGGCAAAGATTGATGGCAAGCACGTTTCAAATCGTGGAAATAAGGTTAAGAATAAACATAATGAATTACTAAACGATATTCAAAATCCGGAGGAAAAGTGGTAAGCTTAAAACTTAATATAACTACCTAACCGGCTCATCGTCTTATCCTTAAAATATCTGATAAAGGCTCTCTTAACGGCCTCTGGTTTATCGATGGGCACCAAGAGGTTTGACTAGGTACTCGTTAGAAAATATGGAGTGTTTTATTCAGTAAGCAAAGATTCTCCGCATCATCTTGGACAAATCGGCGATTGATTGTATTTTGTATGTTTGTCCAATATAACATGAGCTATCATTTGTTAAGAGTTTCTGCGGCTTCTTAGTTTAGTTACCACGAAGAACGAGCCGTGGAGAGTTCATGTTACTGATCCACATAAATACAATTATTAGTCCAAACGTAAAAAAACCGACCAAGTGCGAGTCGGACTCGCGCACGAAGGGTTCCGTACCATCACTACATAGTATAAAGCAAAGTCGCTTTCCGCTTCCCGCGTCTGTATGTATGTATAATTGCTTATATCTTTAAAACTACACAACGGATTTTGATGCGGTTTTTTTAATAGATAGAGTGATTCAGGGGGAAGGTTTATATGTATAAAAACATGCTACCCGTGCGAAGCCGGGGCAGGTCGCTAGTTATCTATAAAACAAACGTTAAAAAACCATTTTTGTTGTATGGGAGCCCCACTTAAATATTTATTTTATTTTATTTTTAGTATTTTTTGTTATAGCGACTACAGAAATACAACATCTGTGAAAATTTCAACTGTCTAGCTATCACGGTTCATGAGATACAGTCCTGTGACAGACAGACGGACAGCGAAGTCTTAGTAATAGGGTCCCGTTTTTACCCTTTGGGTACGTAACCCTAAAAACAAGATCATTTTATTTCCAGTGCATTCAAGGATATGAAGGTCCCGTTTTTTTCCCATAAGTCATCGATGACTAAGAAACAGAAAAAGAAACTCTTCTGCGTCAACTGTACAAAAACTTACCCATCTAGCGACATTTTAAAATCAGAGGCAAGCTCAAAAACAAGACAGCTAAGTAAACAATTAAAGAGAACCTATGGAAATCTTTGTCCTAAATGTGTTCGAGAACTATTAAAAAGACGAGCAAAAGCACCGAAGAAAATACAAATACACAGTAGTAGAGAATTTTATCAAAATGTCGCAACTGCTCAAGGATGTAGCCAAAAGGATAAACAACCCATTTATACCTTTAAAGACTATTATATATCAAATAGTGCTAGAATAAAGAGAGAGGACGATGAAGAGCGAGAGAGACAATTGAAAGAAATAGCTGAAGTGGAAAAGAAGGTGGACCGCGTTCAAGTTAGCACTCCGAAACTGAAAGTTCCCTCGAAATTATCAAATGATCGAGCCGTAGAAGTTACAACGTAAATAGGGTTTAGAGTAAAGATTCAAGCTTTTAGTCAGACTATTTTTATTTCGTTTATCCAGTCAATTAATAATCATTATTCGTCTTATTAATAGATTCGATAATGTAATAGACTCTATGACATTATTTAGTCTATGTGGTAGGTACCTCTTTCTGCTTTTTGCAATACCTTTAAGTTTTCTAGTTAATTCACGGTAGTCCAGAAATAATTATTCTCTACCATTCCACAATATCCAATACTTTATTCTTAGTCTTAGATAACATTTTCAATTTAGCTTTTAGAAAAGATATAACAAGACATCTTTACAATACTCCCAACGAGGGCGGAAACTTTGCATGAAATTGATCGCTCAATCGCTTCGAAAAAAGCATTGCTTTCAAACGCGATTACACACTCTCGTATACATTTTTGACAACAGCCCGGAAAAATTAAGATGCGAACAGATTAATAGTGAGTTTCCACCTATACGAGGAGCTGGGCGTAGGCTGCGTAGCGCACCAATGACAGCGCTCAAATATTCGAGTTTTAAAATGCCAAGCGCTTGTCCGCTCCGTACAGCTTAGCGCAGTTCCGCATAAGTAGAAACTCATCCTAATACAGTTAGTGAGCAATTAGAAGACACTTTCGTTTTCATATTTGCGTCATTCATTAGGTCAACGTAAAGGTTAAAGAATGGCAGATTTGAAGAGGGTCAATGACCGTTGATGAAATAACCAGTGCGACAGAAGAAGGTACTGCATAGACTTTTTTCTCGTACAATTCCTTTTCACATTACGGTATGAACATAATGTCAAAAGCAGTATAAAATGTGGATGAATACAGGAGTAAAAGCAGGCCTAAGAAGAGATGGATGAACTGTGTGAAAGACGATAATTAGTATGAAAGCTGTGAATACATAAAGTTAAGGGAGTGTGAAATTCTTAAATACAATATTCTAAACTCGACATAACCTAACTAAGCGCGTGTGTACGAGAGTGTATAGCCGGTAAAGGTGCATGCAAATGAGGCAAGAAAAATCGCGTATCCATACGACAGAATGACGTACCGCCCTCGTATATTATTGTTACGCGAGATTGCGGCATTCCTCATTTCTGCTCTCTCGGATCAAGATCCTGTGTTTTGTATTATTTTTGTGAATATTTTTACAAGAATTTACTTAAGATGAACGGCACCTCTGATTATAAATCTATAGCATACTCATATTCATTTATTTATTGCCAATTTCGCATAATGTACATTATCAAATAAATAGGATCTCGACTGTAATCCCCAAGTACGCTATAAATCCTCTCAGATCCTTGTAGATGTCTAAAGGGTTTAGTCAGAGGCACGACCAAATATAACATTATGGCACATGCCCCCATATTGTATTTAGCTTTCAACACGTGACAAGTTGCAAGCCCGTCGCCGCTTAGGTACATGAATATTTATAGGTTTCCATACGATGTTTCCCTTCACGGTTATAAGCACGTGTTAATGCTCATATACATTTTTCGAACAGAATCCATTGATGCACGGCCGGGATTTGAACCCACGACCTTCGGATTGAAAGTTGAGGTCATAATTATTAGCCAAGTAACGGTAGAATCTGATTTTCAGGCGCTTAGAACCTTGAAGATGTCTTAAATGTCTTAATCAGAGACACGTCAATACATTACAATTTAGCTCACATGCTCACATTTTACAGTACCTAGTTAGAATATCATATGTGGTAGGTTTCAAACCCATCGCCGCGCCGCTTATAAGAACACTAACTGGTTTCCCTGCGATGCATTGCACTCGTATTAGGATTCGGACCCATGACCTCTTGATCGAAGCTGAAAGCGCTTCTTACTAGGTGTAACCGCGCAGGAGTAACATTTATTATATTACAATTTATACCTAGTCTATCTGAGAACAAAATTCCTCGGTGAAGTATAAAAGTTCGGCATAATGAGCTCGGCCTGTAAAAAGCTTAGTTAAATAATATATCTCATCATTTGAACGCGGGTTGATCAATTGATCATACAGTAGAAATGACAATTTATGAGACAGTGTAGTAAATTCAGGAGCTTTGGAATTGAATAGTTTTATTATACTAGCAAACTGTCGCTATATACGGATAATATTGCAAATGTGCCTATTTCGTAAATCCTGAAAATAAAGTGTGAATATTTAAAGTGAATACTGAAATTAATTTAGTTAATTATTCTATACTTTTCTGTTTTGGTTGACGTAGGTATACAAATATTTTCTTATATGGTCGTATGTGTAAAGTTTGGACATTCCTATGACCTATCCCTACCCCTACCCTACCTACCCTATCCTATCTTCATAAATCTGAGTGACTAGAGATCTGGAAAGATGTTTAACGTACTTGATATTGCTTTATAAGGAATGGAGTGAACGATTTAATGTTGAAAGAACTTGGAAACAAAGTTACGTTCTACTATACCAACTTTACCCCACAGGTCCTACGGAAAGTTTTGAACCCCTTTTCACTCTATTACGGGTAGACGTTTGTAAATTATTTTTTAGTGCTTTTAAATTTTTTTTACTAGATTACAAGTTTCTAGCCGAAAGCTACACGAAAAGTAAATATTGTGGTCCGCACTTTCGCAGGTACTAAACAGTTTGGTATTGGTTGATCGTGTAATTTAGTGTACTGTGTAGGATATTGGTATTTTCCAACTATGTGGGCATGTGCCAAATATAATGTTTGGACGTGCCTCTGACTACCCACACTAGACATCTTCGAAGGATCTAAGCGTCTGGAGATCTGAGAGGATGTCTACCGTGCAAGGGGATTACAGTCGTGATCCTATTTTTAGGGTTCCGTACCCAAAGGGTAACCTACTACCCTACTACCCTATTACTAAAACTTTGCTGTCCGTCTGTCCGTCTGTTTGTCACAAGGCTGTATCTTATAAACCGTGATAGCTAGACAGTTGAAATTTTTACAGATTATGTATTTCTGTTGCTGCTATAATAGCGGTTTATGAGATACAGCCCTGTGACTGACAGACGGACAAACGGACAGACGGACAGCGAAGTCTTGTAATAGGGTCCCGTTTTTACCCTTTGAGTACGGAACCCTAAAAATAGGATCACGACTGTAATCCCCAAGCACGGTAGACATCCTCTAAGTTCTCGCTGACGCAGACGCTCAGATTCTTGAAGATTTATAAAGGGGTTATGCAGTAGTTAGCATTCGACACGTGACAGGTTGCAAGCACATCGCCATAAATAATATTAAATGTTAGGTATATAACATTTCATACAGCAACATTTCTGACCTATAAGCAAAGTTTGTACTATGGGAACCAGATATCTAATGGAATATAGTTGAGCTACCTATAGACTGTTTGCAACGGTTGTGTGAATTTTTGTCCTGATTGGGAATCGAACAACCTGCTCGTACAGCGCAGAAGACAAAGCTAACTACCAACTAAACCAAATGGAACTTTTATAGATTGAAAAAGTTTTATCTATCCCCCCGTTGCTAGTTTGACAGAATATTGTTTGTCCCCCTAAGGGAACTAGAATCATTTGGTAAAGACAGAACCTGAATATACCAAAGAAGGTTGAGGTGAGGCAGGCGGCCGGTTGTAAAACATAAGCAAAATCCTGTTCGTAACATGTTTTGTCAACATGTTGTGCCGACCCTACATTAAGTGAAAAAACTGGCCAAGTGCGTGTCGATCCACGCGCAATGTAGGGTTTCGTAGTTTACACAGCTAACAACGTTATAAAAGTAATTTTCAATAATATTTTTACTAAAAAGTTTACTTCTAGTTTACGAGTAATCGTCGAGCAACATAGAAAATACATTTTATTAGTTGGTAGATGATTACTCATAAACTTGTAAAGCCTACGTAGCCGTGATAGTTTTCCTTTTAAATTCGTTATAATGTACTACTACCGTGAATTGTCCACACCTCCAAAACCAATCGTATAGCTGTAGGGGGGGGGGGGGGGAATTAACTATGACAAAATATAGCACTTTAGGGCTTAATATTTCACAAACGGATCCCTTAATCGAAAAGTTATTTTCACAAACCCATAATGTTTTTTAAAGATCTATCCACCACACCATAAGGTATGCGAGAAAAAAAATAACATCCCCAATTTAGGTGTAGGGGAGGTACCCTAAAAGAAACGTTTTTCAAGATTTTATTGTACCACTTTGTTGACGTAATCATTGTGTATATCAATGCCAAGTTACAGCTTTCTAGCATTTAAACTCTCTAAGCTAAGCTGCTGATGGACGGACGGACGGACTACGAAACCCTATAAAGGAAAGGAAATGATGAATACCTGAATACTCCGCACCGTTCACTTTGAACTTGATTTGACTCATTACTGCAATACTGGAAGCCAAACTACCCAATGACAGCCGGTTCTACCAAAACCCCCAATTAGATAACTTCTCTGATGGCACTCATGGTTTTGTACAGGTACTTATTTATTCATTTACTAGCTTTTACCCGCGACTTCGTCCACGTCGATTCAGTAAACCATTGAAATTCCTGAAAATAAAAAAAATATTAGAAAATAAAGTAGTCTATGCCCATCCCAAGACTTAAAACTATCTCTATGTGAAATTTCATAACAATCGGACAAGCGGTTAGGCCGTGATAACGTCACAGACAGACAGGCAGAGTTACTCTGGCATTTATATTATGAGTATTGATAAAATAGTGAATAAGCAAGTGAAAAAAAAACAACTTCGCATCTGAAAAAATATTGATGCCCCATCACTGAATACCAAATTTTACTTAATTACTTTGTTTTTGATTTCCGTACATAATAATGACTTTGTAGGTATCAGATCTGATAAAAAATACAAAACAAAATTCATAACTTTCGACTGGTCTCACAGCTCAGTTGATAGCTCTGCCTTCTACGCTGTAGGTTGTGGGTTTCCAGGAAAAATATTTGTGTGATGAACATACATGTTTGTTGTGTTAGTATGTATTTATAAAAAAAAAGTATATAAGTAGTACATACTTTGCTTAGTTTGGGGCTAGATGGCGCTGTGTGATAACTTATACCAATATTTATTTTTAGGTATGAATAGGTCTCTCAGAACTTTCGACTTGGTGAGCTGGTGCTTCCCGTGTGTGTGTTCTCATTTAACAACAGCAGCATACTGAAATTAACATCAGAGTACGATAGGCCCATACTTCACCATTGGGTCAAAACTGTAATACCTACCTAATTTAGTCTGTTAATTTAATTTTATATATTTTCTTGTATTTTGCTATTATAATGTGTGTTTGTGAAATTTTATGGATCTAGTTGTCTGCAATAAAGAGATTTGAATTTGAATTTAAATGTGAGTAAAAAATACCACTTTTAAGGGTGAAATAATAGGTGATTAAATTTTGTATTGGACTTACTTATTCAATTCAATTTATAACAACATGAAGTCGGTTTTGTTTTTAGTTTTTGAAACGTAATTATGTACGGAACTCTAAAACTCCTAAAAAATACGATCGTAAATGCTACTTGTAGAACTTTTTATTACCTTGAGACAAACCTGAATCTATAATTTACCCAAAAACATTTTTTTAATAATTAGGTAAGTTCAAACCAATTGCCACTTTTACAAACAATTGCGTTTTATTTACCTTAGTAGGTACCTACCAGTAATGCCGGTATTGGTCTTGCAAGTTTGCCACCTGTCACGTATGGAAGATTACTGCAAAATTTGGGCATTGTGCCAAACATGTTTAGACATGCCTCTGCCTACTCCCTTTAGACATCTTCAAGGATCTAAGTGCCTGGAGATCTGAGAGTACCTATACCTACCTATGTCTACCGTACTCGGAGACAGTCGTGATCCTATTTCATTTCAATTCTCAAAACAGTACCTACCTAAACTTTAACAATTGCGCTTATAACTTAGGTACCTACCTACTTACTAATTCTACCGGCGATGGGCTTGCAACCTGTCACTTATGGAATGCGAGCTACTGCAAAATGTGGGCGTTGTGCCAAACATGTCTAGATGTGCCTGTGAGTTCTGACTACCACCTTAAGACCTCTAAGCGCCTCATCTGAGAGTATGTCTACCGTTCTTAGGGATTACATTTGTGATATACTAAACTTATTTAAAAAGATGCGCATTTGGAATGGCGTCGACCATCGACCACACAGCCTAGACTCCTCATGCAAGGCGAACACTGTCAGACAACACGTATGGGCTACAAATCCTGTGTAACTACCGAGCGCGATTCACGCGCCCCGCGGCGGGCATTGACATTGAACTAGCCAATCAGAATGTATTTTCTACTTATCCCCCTGACCCGCACACCTCAACGGTTTGACAAAATTGTTTGTTTGAAGATATGAAGCTATTAGGCGTCTATTGGGCTACCTATGTGGTCGATGACGTCGCCTCAAAAAACTCTACAAGAAGTTAGTTCAAGTTTCACATTCAATCTCATTTGGAAAGGCTTTTTGTGTTACAGTCAACTCGCGAGTTCACACCATAATGTTATGTTAAGCGTTTTAAAATAGCGAGCCTAACATTTGACAGTCGTCATTCGTATTGACGAATGACGACTGTCAAATGTTAGGCTATATTGATATGCGGTGCTCATATATTTGTCATTGTCATGTCATCACAATAAAATAATATTCACTTATCTGTTCAAACTTACCAACAACTATTTTTTCTAGTGACCGACCGAAAGTTCGTTTTCGGTTTCGGTTTCGGCCAAGAAATTCCCGAAACTATCGGCCGCGCCCAAACTTGAGTGTTCGTGAATTATCGTGCGTCATACATAAAAAATATATATGAATTTACCTACCTACTTTAATAATTGTGTTTTGTTTTATTTAATAAATAGAACATGCCGGTATAAATAGAACACAAAATATGTGTAAGAAAATACACCACATTTCATGTAAGCAATACATTTTTAAAATATATTTAAGTAAGTGTCGGTTTCGGTTTCGGCTGAAAAACCCCTTTCGGTCGTACACTATATTTCTCTGTTTGGCTCTTTTAAAAACTTAAAACTATACATGCTTGCCAATAAACAAAATTAAGAACATCTTTTAAAAAGTGCAAAGTTCTAACAAGTTTCCGCACATGGCTTCGCTCTCTTGGTACCCGGATATGTTATTCCAGGTCACTGACTGTAACATATTCCAAGTCTTATCTAATTCTGTTCACCGGCGTGTTACGGCGTGATATAACCATAAAAATATAAACCCTATAAAACCCACCTAAACACATACCTATATAAAAAATACACGTTTTGCATTTATAATATTGGTAGGATAGTTACCAACAGGTATTATTTATTATGTATGTATTTTGTTAGGTAATTTTTTTTTTCTTTTTATAAAATATATAAAAAGTATTTTACTTGTAAAGAAACAGGGAAATACGTTAAAAGCCGCTAAGATAACTCTCTCTTCTTTTGTGAACGGTCTCAAAGAAAGCAAAGTTTAACTCAAATAACAAGACACTTAGACGACGCCTACCTATGAGTAGGTAGGTATATATGGCATTTATCCTGGCACACTCTGGCACACCTAAACGTGATATTGTTATTACAGGTACCTACTTATTATATAGGATCAAAGACCCGGCTGTAGTGCCTACCCCGGTTTTGGGCATTTTCAATTTTGTCAGTCAAACACTCAGCTTAGCAAACAAAGTAGTCTATGGTTAATTCGTTGTACGACCCATGACAAAACTATTATTGTCAAATATCATTTTTGAGAATCTACATTATCGAATCGAAATGTTATTTACGTTTCGATAATGGATGCTTTCAGTGTACCTACCTATGTGAAGGCGGATCTTTCCTGTGGCGACATCTAGTTTTAAAATAGTAACTAAACTCATGATAAAATTATTATGCTACAATTGTTATTTTTTTGAAGTATGACCGCGCGATAAATCTTTTTACCTGATGATCCAATTTAGAAGATTGTTTTATTGTGTAGAGAATAATCCCAAGTTGGTTTAATTTAAATTGTTTTCATATAGGACTTTAAGTTCCTTCATAAAACATAAAAAACGAATATTCTGTCGTGACTTTTCGATTGGTCGAAACATTTTTGTCATGTTACTTTTTAATCAACCACTGTAATATGTTTTTTATTGTATTTATTTTTGCTATAATCCTAATAAAGTAGCTATCTAATCATGTCCAAAATCTTTACCCAATCGGACAGAATGGATTTACTGTATCCCTTTTATCCACCGCATTGATCCTAACAGAATGATGTAACCTATTCCTCATACATAATGTTTAGAGCCATAACATAGTACATACTTGATATATAGTATAGTACATAGTACCCATAGTACCTAAATCAAGATAACGAAAAGATAATTCATAAAAAAAAACAATATAGGTAAGTACATACTTGATAATATAATAGAATTTCAATATTTTACGATAAAGACGGTTCAAAAAATCAGACAAAGTCGCGTGTAAAAGCTAGTACTAAATAAATAAAACTGGAATCACAATTTATTCATTTTATTTTTTAATTTACCAATTTTGATTATTTTTTTTTGCATTTGCATAAAATATCTGCTTAGGCATTAATGTCCAAGCATTTTTCAACACTTAAGTCATTAATGTCCAAATATTTTAATAATACCTTGCACGTAATAATAAAAGTAATCCATTTTCATCCACCACCCACAAACGCACATGTGGCCGTGTGTTTGTGTTGGTAGTGGATTTATTTTTATAACTAAAGATGTTACACGGAGCACGGATATGACTGACCCCTATAGAGACGACATAGCAAGATAATTAATATTAATGAAACAGGCTTACAATAATCCCAAGTTGGTGGACAATGTTTATAAAATAATCAACCAGCAATCCAATTTTGTAAGTCCACTAAGTACCTACTAATCGTAATCGGATTCAACGGTCAAAATCCTATTGTGTTTTGGCAGTTATACATAATAAATTTGACAGCTAAAGCCGATTACAATCATCAGTTTAGTTAAGCAATTATTATAGCACCCCAATTTTGTTGGTGAATGTTGAATTATTTTTATTTTGTTTTTAAGGGAATGGTGAATTTATGAAAATAATTCATTACTTAAATAAAAAAATTAAAAAAAAAAAAACCTTTTATTATCTATAGGTACAATAGTTGAAAGTATAGTAAATAGGCTGTGATTTTTTTATCAATGATAAGAAAAATCCTATGTTAACTAAACAAAGATTTTAAATAGATTTGTACAAAAAGACTTTTATAGAACGTAGGTGATTACTTATTTATTTATATAAGTTGCCTAGGATTCAGTTTTTTTATTTAAAAATTATACTGTGTTAAATATAACCAAGTTGAATCCATATTAGGTATTCCACTCGTTTTAAATTTTTACAAACAGCGAAGTAGGTAGAAAAACAGCAGAATAACAGAAGCAAGTACATGCCTATAATTTTATAATTGTAATAGTGTTTTATATACTGCCTACAAATAGGTTAAATTTAAAAAATCTACTTAGTAGGTACAGTACAATTTAAAAGATTATTTATTAAGACTTATTAAAGTAAAATATTCTCTAGCAGACCCTGGTGATATAATTTCTATGCTCTGCATTTGTTCCCTCGGGTTACAGCTTGTATTTATTTTCGTGACGGGATAGCAAACAATGTAAGTAGTAATATCGGTATTTTGTGCGACCCCAACAATTTTCTTTGAAGTAGACTTTTGTTCGATTTAGGAACAAAACTTCCTAGTTTTATTTTGTTGATCTTATATAGTAGGTACCTATACTAGCTGTCCCGACAGACGTTGTCTTGTCAATAATCCCTCAGAAATAGCACTTTCAGTTTTTCCCAAACTTTATGCCACCCTTATCGCTTATTAGGGGTATAAAAAATACCCTAAGACCTATTCTCACTACCAAATAAACAACAAAAAAATTCATAAAAATAGGTGAAGCCGTTTTGGAGGAGTTTGGTTAGAAGATTTTTTTGTTTTATTTCAAATCATACTGCACCTAAAAAATAAACACTGCTTTTTGTTCAAAAGCAAAATTGCTAACAAATTTTCAATAAGAGCAATTTACGTACGATTATATTATTATATCATTGGATTATGCATCAATGGATTTTTCTGTTTGAATAAAATATAAGCGCATTAAAACACGTGCTCAAAACGGTGAAGGAAAACATCGCGACGAAACCAGTTAGTATTCTTATAAGCGGCGATGAACTTGCAACGTGCATAATGTTTGGATGTGCCTCTGGCTAACCCCTTTAGACATCTTCAAGGATCAGATTATTACAGAAAGTGTAAAAGTATCTTACCCATGTTATAGGTATTCATTATGCAGTTACTTTTGAAACATGTAAGATGCATAGGATATTTTGAGTTATAATAAAAATAAAAAAAATCGCAGCG
This sequence comes from Hydriomena furcata, assembly GCA_912999785.1. Lineage (NCBI taxonomy): Eukaryota > Metazoa > Arthropoda > Insecta > Lepidoptera > Geometridae > Hydriomena > Hydriomena furcata. The sequence continues at coordinate 14,073,199 of OU538835.1, forward strand.
CCATCTAGCCTCAAACTTAGTTAAGCTTGTACTATATGAAACAGATAACTAATAGAATACTTATATGCCTACTTTTTTTGTATATACATCGGTACATACTTATTACACATAATACATAAGTATTAATACCCGGACACAAAACAAACATTTATGTTCATCACACAAATGTTTATTCAGGGTGGGAATCAAACCCACAACCTACAGCGCAGAAGGCAGAGTTACTACCAACTGAGTTGCGAGGCCAGTTAATTAATAGATACCTACTACCTAGGTACAATGCTATAGTACCTACAGAATTGATTAATAGAGTAACTGGTGAGACAGGTAGAGATGGCATTAGATTTAAGAAAAATATATTTTGTCTAATATTTTGTTTAACCTAAAATAAAAAAATACAATTTAACCTACATTATTTGGTTTACACGTCTAAACTATCACGAATATTGATTTTCGCATGCAGATACCTAATAAAGTAGCCAGCATAAAAGACCTTCAAATTATAACATTTCCTACTAAGATCTAGATAGGAAACGTAGGGTCATATACACGGTTGTGGTGCCTTCCCCAGCTTTGGGCATTTTCAATTTTGGCAGTCAATAACTTAAGCATAAGCAACGTTAAGAAACGTTAAGCATAGCAAACAAACTTGTTTGAAATCTATAGTAAATACAATTTTTTGTCTATGGTTCACTTTGATTAGTGACAGTTGTGATGCTTTATACCTCTAGATTTGATTGACCACAGCTATTGTTTTTCCGTTTTGTCTATATAAATATGAATCTTATCTTATCTTATCTTATATATATTTTTTGTTTAGTTTGTTACAACACTTATAACTCGAGATCTGCTGGACCAATTTTCATGGTTTTTGATTCGTTGGATTTGTCTCCGCCCCGAATAGCAGAATACATCTTAAAAACAATGAAAACTCGACGAATACATAATTATGAAAGATAAATCATTTTCAATAAATGTTCATGGGTTTAGTAAATGTCAAACATTTGTTGTCCATCCTGTCAAATACTGTAAGTAATGATTGACATTTATGCATGCGTTCAGAAATGTATTTTGTGTAAACTATTTAAAAAGTTTGAATAAACTATTGTCTGTATTTTTTGATTTTTTAACTGGTACGGGAACGGGTGCTAATTCTAAAGCGATACGAAGTTCGCCGGGTTAGCTTGTAATTAATAAATAAATATCGCCTGCCAAAACCTTTGCTCAACCCAAGAGATAGATAAAATACTCTATTCTATGTTGTTTAAAAATCGTCGTTTTAATATAAAAATTGATTATTTAAAAATTAAAATGTTGTTAAAGTACCCACAACCAGCGCTCTCGCCCTAACTAATAATAATGTGTGCGTGGTCACGATTTGCACGGACACCCCAGTCTGAAATGGTTATAATATAATATGTACAATTTTACTTTTACTTATGATTCATAAAAAAAATCCGCTCAAGGTTTGCCAGAGGGCGATGGAGCGTGACCTAGGTGTCCGGGACAATATATGATGCATGCTTATAAGAGGAATTGGCAAACGAAGGAACAAGATCGTAGGTACTGACTGACAGAAATGGGGACTTATGTTTAACAATTTTTCTCTATAAACCTTGTTCTGATAAATAAAACCATAATAAAAAAAATCAATCATGATTTTTATTATTAGTTATCAAAAAATTTATAGGATTATTTTATCTGTACCTATTTATCTGTTATTCAAATTTAATAGCACTATTTGTCATCTTGTGAAGCTATAATCAGTGTCTGTCATTTTACATTAAAACATGTAATCAATCAAAATCAAACAGGACGTAGTGTAATTAGTAGGCAAAGTTTTTGTTCAACAAATCCATACGAGTAATATACACAGAAATACCTTACATTCCAGTGGGTAATCTTTAGATACATAATGGTATCAGAACTTTCGGAGTAATATTCTATAGATTGATTCATCAGAAGTTAAAATGTCTAGGTCCAATTGTTTGCTCATTCAAGTGAGTTCTTTCCTAAAAAACATCTACAAAGTAGCCTTTGACAGGTTCAACTCAGAAGCATAGCATAAAGTCAGTGACCACGCAGCGCAAAACGCAGCGTGAAGCGGCCACTATATGGAAGAACGGTCCCGCACGAAATCGATCTGATAATCAAACGGGTATTTATAGCGTTATTTTTTATTTATCCCAACGTGTCGAGCAAGCGTAGGGTCGTAAAAGTCTTTTATTCGACAGGTCAACATTTTTTTACGATGGACATCGTTTTTCTTCCTTCCGAGCTGATAGCCTCTCAAACCCTGATCATGCCAACATGAGCATTTCAATATTTACCATGAAACAGAATTATGGCTCTAATCCCAAACATCATGATCCAGGGCGTGGGCATTGTGCCCCAAGTCGCCTCATTGTCCCGCTCACAATAGCTCACAAAAGAAAGCATTCAGGCCGGATCCTGAGCGTCAAATATTGAATTTACAACGAGATTTTGATAAAAGAGAGGAATTATTAGGTCATGAACGTTTTTGATTCGTTCTTGTATGCCGTGTTTCATTGTAAAGAGGTGTACTTACGTCTGACGGCTGTGTTTCGTATAGTCGGTGTCTGTGTTATTTTAGAATCGTTTTCAAAGAACATAATTTTTAAGACGTTTCAAAGAAACTTCCCACTATTAGCCTGTGGTAAAGCGGATTTAATAATACTTCAAATTAAAATTACTATCGTATCGACCTGGTAATCTTTAAAATGTCAATAGTAACACTTTTACAATACAATAAGTGTCAGTTGACATCTGGATAATACGATATATAATGTACATGCGTAGAAAAAAAATGCTGAGCGGCGTTTATTGAAACTGATCTAAACCACACTCAATAACGCTCAATATCCTTAACCTAGCTGGTACAGTGGTACCCCTACGTGACTTCGTTCGCTAGACACATTTTCCTTCATAACTTAATAACTAGATAACGTAGAAAAATACATTGCACTTTAAGCGACTAGATGTTACAGTTTTTATCAAAACATGTAATATAATAGATAGATAGTTATCGATATCACGGCCAAATAGATAAAAATAATAATGTCTTCAAATTAAATAACTGGCTAAGTGCAAGTCGAACTGGCGCACGAAGGGTTAAAAACGTGTTTTTTTAACCACTTAAATATTTATTTTATTCTTGTTTTTTTTAACCACTTAAATATTTATTTAGTACGAGTATTTGTTGTTGTATTTTTATTCAGTCTCATACTGATTTGGTAAAGATTTTAGTAACTGTTTTACTTAATTGTGAGTGATAGAAGCGACGCTCTACAATGCCAAAACTAGCCATTATCTTTTTCTAAAGCTTATAACATTCTACTAATAGGTATTGAAAATCCGAAAGTTTGTGACTATGTTTGTATGTTTAGTTTATGTTTGCATGATTGTGTCTCAATCCGCCTGAACGGATTTGGATGAAGCTTTGAATATACATAGCTTAGATAGGTTTGTTCTGTATGAAATAGCTACAAGAAACTTGTAATATAAATAGCTTAGGTACTAGTATGACCTGGAATAGCTTATACGATACTTTTATATTGATATAATGCGGGCGGAAACTAATAGGTGTAATTAAAAATAATAAAATCGTCCAAGTGCGAGTCGGACTCTTGCGCGAAGGGTTCCGTAGCATTATCTATAAAAAACGGCAAAACAACTCACATGTGTTGTATGGGGGCCCCACTTAACTATTTACCCAAAAAATCAAAGAACTAGGTGCAACTTCGAACAACTCAATCCTACAAGCATCGGGCCAAAACACGACTTGGGCAGAACAATGTAAAGCCTTCGTTTCCAGCATAAGAAAATAAATTTTACATATTAGTATCACGTCCGTTGACTGGACTCGATCCCGGTACATTGAGATGACACCTTATCTCTCGGGGGTCCAAATGGAGCAAATAACTAACCCCTGTCAACGTCCTGACAATTTCAATTGGTGTCATTGAAAACTGCCGATTCACAATGAGTCAACGTTTTATCTAAAACACAGACATAAATCTATTTCTGGGAACTGAAGGCTACTGCGCATTGCTGCTTGTAAGACATTAAATTGAGCACAAGAAACTTATTATTACAGGTAAGAATACTAAAAAGAAAACCTACGTAAAGGTTTTGGATAATCAAAATGTCAAGGGACGATATTCGTTTTTAGGGTTCCGTACCCAAAGGGTAAAATCGGAACCCTATTACTAAGACTTCGCTGTCTGTCTGTCTGTCCGTCTGTCTGTCACAGTGCTGTATCTCATAAACCGTGATAGCTAGACAGTTGAAATTTTCACAGATTATGTATTTCTGTTTCTGCTATAACAACAAATACTAAAAACAGAATAAAATAGATATTTAAGAGGGGCTCACATAAAACATTTTTTTTTTTGGCCGTTTTTTGTAAGGAACCCTTCGTGCGCGACTCCGACTTAGCCGGTTTTATTTAAGTTTTATGACTCTAAATATATTTTAAATGAGATCAACTTTGGACTATTCCCTACAGAAACAAATATACGTGTCGAATTGAGAACCTCCTCTTTTAGTCGGTTAAGAAGTATAACATAATTCTATCTCTATTGTTTTTCCCATAGTACAAGCTTTGCTGACGTTGAAGCAAGGTAGCGCTGTGTGAAATGTCCATTTATTTAGTTTATTATAGTGACCCAATATCTTCATTAAACATCTTGATGGCTCTAATTTTTATGAAAATAAAATAATTAGCCAATGTTACTCACTGATAATGTAACTTTAGATGGTGAAAGAATTTTCAAAATTTATCTGTTGATTTTATTATGGAGACAAATACTCAACAAGTTGCATCAAAGGGGTCACGATCATCAGCAATGAAGGAACGACTGAGATTAACCCTCGTATTCAAGAACGACACTATGAGAACACGCACCCACCACGGACGAAATCTTTTTTCATAAAAATCACTTTATATGTTGTGCGACACTGCATAGTGTGACTAGAGGCACATTGTCGTGTGCCTCTAGCCAAAGTTGAGCTCTAAAGGCACACGGTAGCGTGCGCCATAGTGCCGCTCAACACATAAAAGTGATGTTTATGAAAAAAGATTTCGTCCACTGTGGGTGCGTGTTCTTATAGTGTCGTTCTTGAATACGAGGGTAAGTTTTTTTAGTTTATCCATTACAAACAAAAATACAAATACCTCTTTATATTAATAGTGTAGATTATAATATTATCTTCATTCCGGCGGTGTCCAAGTCTGTGCTTCATAGTACATTTATGTGGTTTATATATTTCTAGTAAAAACGCCTGTCACTTCGTTAGCGGGGTTTTTAATCCAAACTTTGACGTCCAATTTCAATCGTTCATTTTATTGTTGTTTGGAATAAAAGTATCCAATGTTTCAATTCAGGTCGTAAATACATATTAGAGTTATTTAGCCTAAGCCGTATTGGCTGAGTGGGATGTACCTCGACTTTCAATCTGATAGTTGTAGGTTCGAATCCCGGCGTGATCAATGGATTTTTCTGTTCGAAAAATTTATATGCGCATCAAAAACACGTGCTCACAACGGTGAAGTAAAACATCGTGAGGAAATAAGATAGTGTTCTTATAAGCGGCGATGGGCTTGCAACCTGTCACGTATGGAATGCTAACTACTGCAAAATGTGGGTATGTGCCAAGTATAATGTGTGGACGGGCCTCTGACTACCCCTCTAGACTGCTTCAAAGGATCTAAGCGTCTGGAGATCTGAGATAATGTCTACCGTACTTGGGGATTCCATTCGTGATTATATTTAGTTTTTTTTTTTATTTGTCCTAGAGTTGTTTCAACGTTGCTATATGGCAAAATGTATTTCCAGTATAATAATCTGGAATAGGTTACATACATACATACATACATACATACATTACATACCTACTTACCTACCTTTCGAACAAAGTCGTGAATTGGTACCACTAGTTTGGTTTATATCTCTAAACATTTCGTAAAACACAAATATGAGGGCAAATATTGAAATCTATACGATATTGTATTGGCTTTTGCAGTATCTATTTAAAAGCAAATTAAATTGAATGCATGCCTGTAATTGGCACAAAGCATCACAACATGTAGTAGGTAATTGTTGTAAAGCTGTTGGCGATGCCTAAAATAAACTATTTTACATGAAGCACCTACCAACATACTGTAGGTATTGCTTGTGTTCCCACCCGCTCTAACTTGTATCGCATTAATTATCAGTCGAATGAGTGGGTAAAGAGTTTGATTCCTGAGGAACGCTGAAAGTAATATGACTGTCGTCATCCGCTATGCTAACAAACTCGCTAGCTAGATATTCATATTTCTTTACTGTTCCAAATTCTAGGTCGTAGGTTCGCTTTGCTATTCTAAAAATGTACCTATATTGTCTTGTTTTTCTTAAACTTATTATATACAATTACATTGGTGTTACAATTACGTCAGATAACACGTACATCAGTTTTTCAAAACTTTACTCATTCACTCAGTGTATTTTTTTTTTTTTTTTAATAATATTTAAATGAATACATTAAAATATTTATAAATTACACTAGCTTTTGATCGCGCTTTTAAGTCATGTCACACCCACTTAAACCACATTTTATGACGGCATCATCATGTTCATCTTTATGACGGCCACCGCTTTCAATAACACAAGAGCTTTCTGTATAAGGGTAGCGTCTGCCAGGTGAATTAATTGTGAAACTATTTCAAAGCGGCGCCACAGTTCACTGAACAGTTTGTACGTATCGCACCACAGAGACATTGATACTTTGTACGTAAAAATTCAGTTGAATGTATTCGTAATTAGTTGTGGAAGGGTAAGGGTGTTGATGTTGGTAACCTACTACCTTTGATAATGTTTCCCTTGGCTTTATACCATTTCAGCTAGTTAAGGGCCCTTTATAGCTTGTGTAATTATCCGTTTCTGAGCCATTCCTTTATCGTACTGCTACTTATAATAAAAATGCCAAGTGTTTCAATCACACTAACGGCGGAAACGATTCTGATGAAACTCGAAGCAGCATAAAGGCTAGTTTTTAACCGACGAAAAAAACGGAGGAGGTTCTCAATTCGACACGTTCAATTTTTGTATGATAGATCACGCATAAGTTTTAACTGAGTAGACCAATTTTGATAAATTCAAATTCAAATTCAAAAATCATTTATTTCAATAAAATCACAAGGATCACTTTGAAACGTCTTAGGAACTAGGTGGAATCAGGCAACAAACACGGCTTGGTGTCTACCTTTTTTTTAATGATCCTTTCCTTAATGCTATGTTGAGCTCCAGTGTGGTGCCAATCTAACAAGGTGAAGGCTCAAACAAGAATAATAATTAAAAGTACTACTACTCAAGTACGTACAACAATATGAAAATAACTAAAGAGCTTCAGCACAAATTCACTTATCACTCCGAAGTGTAATTCTTTACTCCGAAGTTGGTCCCATTTTTTATTGGTCGGATCATTTTCGTCGTTGTTCAGAATTATTATCCGTGTACACGAGCAAAGCCGCAAGCAGAAACTAGACATAATTAAATTCGAATTCTCGCACACTTAAAACATTATTTAATGTATACAAAGTCTTAATTTTGCAGTAATATGAGCAAGGACATTCCATTAAAATATGATTAGCATAATTCAAAATAATCGTTGTACATTACGAATATGTACAAAGACAACTACCAAACCGAGGAATTTATCACATCCTTCGAGCAGAAGTCGGTAAGGAAATTATATTTTGTTTCTAACAGAGAATAAAGATCCTTTTTGTGGCTTATTTTTGCGTCGAGGCCGGAAGGAACTATGGATGTTTTCTTATCATTGATATTATAATGAGACAAAAATGTATAATGTTTTGTTGGATGTTGGTTTGTATAATGGAAAACAAAAAAACTACTGGACCAATTTTAAAAATCCTTGCACCAATCAAAGCTACATTATCAACAACAATATTATACTAGCCGACCCGTGACAGACTTTGTCCTGCCTAAATTTCAATAATTGCATAGAAAAAAGATAACTTTCAATTTTTTCACAACAAACCTTGTACTGATAAAATAAATTACGAATTTTGGTAGAATGCGTATCATTCATTAGTCAAAACTGCGTTGCTATGACGACTAAATGTTTTTTAGTCTGTGATGTCAGATTTGCTGCACACCAGCGCCATCTATATTAAAATCATCCTTTTTGCGTTTTTTTCCCTTTTATTTATTCTGATTTTGTATCTACATACTACAGCAAATTTCATCTTAATCCGTTTGGTCGTTTATTTTTGATTAGGGAACAAACATAGCAGCCTTATCACAAACTTGTTTCGATGAGGAAATTCTTGACAGCTCTTTGAAGAATACCTATATTATTATAGGTTTATCACTACATAGTATAAAGCAAAGTCTCTTTCCGCTTCCCGCGTATGTATGTTTGCTTATATCTTTAAAACTACACAACGGATTTTGATGCGGTTTTTTTTTAATAGATAGAGTGATTCAGGAGGAAGGTTTATATGTATTAAACCCGTGCGAAGCCGGGGCGGGTCGCTAGTGTATATATAATCTGTAAACAGCATACAATAGCATATTTTCTTTTCATTTCGTGATTCGGAGTTTATTGGGAAGAATCTTTGATTATAAATAAACGAAATATACTCGTACCTATCCAGTTTATTGTGGAAGTGGTTCTAAAATACATTATTCAAACTTCATTTATCTTACTAAACTTCAAACTTCATCTTTATACATGTCGCAGCGCGACATCATCGATTGATCAAAAAACGGAAATTACCCCAACACTATCGGCGCGAGCGCCGCGCCGGCAGCGACAGTGTCGGGAAGCCGTAACTTACTGACTTCTACACAACATGGCCGCGAGTGCGTGTGCTAAATAAATCCTTTTTTCCTTTATTAACGAATCGCCATAATTAAATATGTCTTAAAAATATCTCGACCTTCTTATTAACATCTCAAGCCTCAACATTGGTCCTTCGAGTTCACATGACACTCAAGTTTCATACTATGCACCACATCATGCAGTAATGAAATTGGACAGCACTACCACAAAGCTCAGAGTAGTGTTTGATTGTTCAGCAAAATCAACCACCGGCTATTCATGCAATGATATACAGCAAGTAGGTATGGTCGGACCATACAAGATGACATTCTGTCAATTTTGATGAGATTCAGGCAACATAATGTAGTAATAACATCAGACATTGAAAAAATGTACAGACAGGTTCTAGTTAACCCTGAACAGAGAAAGCTGCAGCAGATCTTATGGAGAGACCATCCACACCTCCCATTAAAGGCTTACGAACTGAACACAGTCACATATGGTAGTGCAGCCTCTGCATTCATTTCAATACGCTGTCTAAAGCAACTAGCACTTGAGTGTAGTGACCCTAAGCTACAGGAAATCATCACTAGGGATTTTTATGTAGATGATCTAATTACAGGCACAGACACAGTTAGCCAGGCTATTGACCTATACACAGATCTTACAAAAACATTGAACAAAGGCTGTTTCCCACTCAGGAAGTGGAGAAGCAATAACAAAGAAGTCAGTGATGCAATTCAAGCTAACACAACTGACAAACAGAACAATTTAAACTTACCGCCTAGTCACACCGCAAAGGTACTAGGACTTACTTGGAACAATGATGCAGACACTATTTGTTTCACCACGCTAATAGATACAGGCACGCATATAACTAAAAGAAACATACTATCAGTGATATCACAAATCTTTGACCCATTAGGTTTAGTAGCACCAGCAGTCTTAGAAGCAAAAATCATGCTTCAAAAACTTTGGCTACACAAACTTTCCTGGGACCAGCAGGTACCAGATGACATCAGAGACACATGGTTGGCGTTTGTCAGGACCTTATCTAGCTTGCATGAAGTTCAGGTGCCTAGACAGGTTTTCATTCATGAACCAAATAACATACAATTACATATCTTTGCAGACGCTTCAGAAAGTGCATACGGGGCCTGTGCATACATCAGAGCAAACAATGACAAAGACACGGCAGTACACTTACTATGCGCCAAAGGTAGGGTAGCGCCCTTGAAGCCAATCACCATTCCACGCATGGAATTATGCGCGGCGCTACTAGGTACACACTTATTAGTAAAAATCAAAGAATCATTGAGAGTCAGTTTCAATCACTGCTTTCTTTGGACCGATTCATCCATCGTATTAGGTTGGTTAGGCATGCAACCGAACAAGTTACACACATTCGTAAGGAACAGAGTCGCAGAAATACAGTCCACTTGCAGTAACCATGTTTGGGGGCATGTTCCCTCTCAGGAAAATCCTGCAGACCTCATATCACGAGGTACAATTGCTTCTGCCCTAGTGCAGAATAGCTTATGGTGGAACGGTCCACAATTTCTGAAACAGTCAGAAGAGCACTGGCCTAAGTTAGCTAACAGAACACAAAATGAAAATCAGAACACACTACCAGAGATTAAAACAGTCTGCTTAAGTAGCAATAACTAATAAAAGTGAATCATTTCCTTTTAATAGGTTTTCAATCTTCATGCGCATGCAGAGAGTATTTGCATACATGCTCAGATTCATACACAACAGCAGAGAGACAGACAAGCACACTGGGCCACTCACATCACAAGAGTTGATAGGTTCTAGAAACGCATTAGCATTGCTCTCACAAAGGGACTCTTATCCCACTGACTACACAGACATACAGTCGGGAAAACAACTTTCAAAAAGGTCTCGGTTGTTAGCATTGAATCCATTCATATCAAGCAAAGACAAATTGCTGAGAGTAGGTGGTCGTTTACCTCTCTCCAACTACGATTATGACAAAGTACATCCAATAATAATCAGTAAAGAACACACTTTCACAAAATTACTTTTTGAACACCAACATAAGATGCTTATGCATGCAGGTCCACAACATTTACTGTACTCTTTGAGAGAAACATATTGGCCAATCGGGGGACGGGACCTGGCACGACATGTAAGTCGTCGATGCCTCATTTGCAGTCGTTACCGGGGGCACACCGTAACTCCAATCATGGGCAACTTACCTAAGGAACGCATACAACCAGCCTTTCCATTCGAACTTGCCGGCGTCGACTATGCTGGGCCTATCATGATGGCAGATCGGAAAGGTCGTGGTTGTAGGTTAATCAAGGCTTACATCTGTATCTTTGTTTGCTTTACAACTAAAGCTATACACGTCGAGCTAGTGGGCGACATGACCACAGCTAATTTCATTGCGGCGCTCAAACGGTTTATCTCACGCAGAGGGAAGCCTTCTGATCTATTTTGCGACAATGGCTCCAACTTTGTAGGCGCTCATAACGAAATCAAAAATCTCATAAAATCAAAATCAAATGCGATCACAGATGCATTCACATCTGATTCGATAAGGTTCCATTTCATGCCGCCTCAGAGCCCTCACTTAGGTGGACTCCATGAGGCAGGCGTCAAGTCGGTAAAGCATCATTTGCGTCGCGTACTAGGCTTGGCACATTTAACATTCGAAGAACTATCTACCACACTTACACTTATCGAAGCATTACTCAACTCCAGGCCCTTGACACCCCTCAGTACCAATCCCAATGACTTCCTGCCCCTCACCCCTGCTCAGTTCTTAGTCGGCAGAAGCTTAGTGGCGCTCCCAGAGAGAGACTACACCTCAATGAAGACCACTAGCCTAAACAAATACCAGAAGATCCAGCAGCTTCGTCAGCACTTTTGGACCAGGTGGCAGCAGGAATACGTCAGCGAACTTCAAGTGCGAAAAAAGTGGAAACAATCACAAGGCCACATCACACCAGGATGCCTTGTGGTAATCAAGGACAAGCAGCTGCCACCCATGAAATGGCTACTGGGCAGGATAATCAAGGTATTCCCAGGAAAGAAAGACAACATCAGTAGAGTAGCTGAAATCCAAACTGCTACTGGAATCCTCAAAAGAGACTTCACAAAAATTTGCATCCTACCTTTGGATCCAGTTGAAGACTACGCTTCAACGGCGGGCAGCATGTCGCAGCGCGACATCATCGATTGATCAAAAAACGGAAATTACCCCAACACTATCGGCGCGAGCGCCGCGCCGGCAGCGACAGTGTCGGGAAGCCGTAACTTACTGACTTCTACACAACATGGCCGCGAGTGCGTGTGCTAAATAAATCCTTTTTTCCTTTATTAACGAATCGCCATAATTAAATATGTCTTAAAAATATCTCGACCTTCTTATTAACATCTCAAGCCTCAACATACGTATGTGTGATGAAGACAGATGTGTGCACTGTAATGTGTATTTAAAAAAGAAAGTAGATATACATAAATATAAGTATTTTATCAGTAATCTGGTTTCTATAGTACAAGCTTTGATTAGTTTGGGGCTAGATGGCGCTGTGTGTTGCCCACCAAATGAAAAAATATTCGTCGAAATCACAGAAAACATTTGATTTTAAAAGAAATTAATATCAGTATGTTTTCCAACTATGATGAATCTAGGCTGCTCACCATGCCTTTTTGTGACCAGAGAGACATTGCAATGCATAGATACCAGGTGCAGTTGGTATCTGTCTTCCCACATAACATACCTACAAAGTTGTAGACAAAGAACCAACTACGTACATGACTATTCTGATTTCGAGAGCGATTTTCAATTCGCCTCACCCCGTAGTCTGTTGTAAACTCTCCAGCACAAGCATTAGTTCGTAGCTTACCTGCCACAGCTGGTGTAACAGTAACTATAGTTTTAAACTTGACACAGAATACATAGAAGTTTGTAGGAAAGTACACCACAGATTATGTAAGAGTTACTTTAGGAAACCACATCGCCTGGTTGCACCTGGCATTGTTTCTATTTGCGCTGTCTTGCGCTACATGCAGGGAAAAGTGTTTTTATGAGGTTAGAGGAAAGTAAGGGAACTATAAAAGCCATACTAAAATTAGTTTATGCAGTCTAAGATTTTTTTTCAGCAGATGTTGCCAAATCCATTGGCTACATCTACATGTTGTGCCGACTCCACAAGGACGTGAGATAAGGCAAAGAAGAAGAAGAATCTAAGATTTTTTTCCCTTACAATAACTTTACTAGGTCTCTAGACAGTAGGTACACGGCTACATAATTAATCTTATTAAACGACTATAGAGCCGTGTTGGCCGAGTGGGAGGTACCTCGACTCTCAATCTGAAGGTCGTGGATTCGAATCCCGGCGTGCATCAATGGATTTTTCGGTTCGAAAAATTTATATGCGCATTAAAACACGTGCTCAAAACCGGTGAAGGAAAACATCGTGAGGAAACCAGTTAGTATTATTATAAGCGGCGATGGGCTTGCTACCTGTCACAAATGCTAACTACTGCAAAATGTCGGCATGTGCCAAATATAATGTTTGGACGTGCCTTTGACTACCCCCACAAGACATCTTCAAAGGATCTAAGCGTCTGGATATCTGAGAGGATGTCTATCGTACCTACTTGGGGATTACAGTCGTGAACATAATGTTTTTTTATTTATTTTTTACGATTACCTTCTTACTAAAACATTATCAGAAATTCCTTAACATGAAGCCCTACATTACATAACCCATCAACATTTTGGTGCGTTTACCTACTGCAAGCTCAGCTTCTGAATAACTAGAGCTTATTGTAAAGTTGTCTGATTTCCCAGCGGACCCGACGTCGATATTCAATAAATTCGTATGTTGATGCTAATACGGTGGGGATTTGTTGAATTATGGTCCAGGTTGACTTTGAGCTAGTATTTGGCTTTCATAAATAACTGAACTTTGATTCTCTGAGGTGAGCATGCCAATTACAAAGTTAATACCGACAAAACACGCAAATTTAATCCAAGGGACTAGCGAACATAACATACCAACATACCAACTAGTAATATTGAATAACTGGTCTCACAGCTTAGTTGACGTTAGCTCTGCCTTCTGAACTAGATTGTGGGTTGAATTCCCACCCAAGTCTTGTTGCTACGTCGCGATGACGTTTAGCACCCTCGGTATCGCTCGGGCGCTAACTTCCCGCCGTGCAGTAACGAATCACTAGATTAGATCGTATCGTCATCGTAGATAAGATGACGATACGATAGTGATTCGTGCTAGCCTTACTGAAGTGCTCGTGACTGTGTTCGTGAATCAGAGCGTCAGTCACCTGTCGTGAGCGGAGACGGTTACTGTCAAGTTCATTGACAAAGTTACGCAATTTCTTGTGATGCTGCCTTTATGCTGTGAATAGTAGGTTGGGAACTACGTAATTGAACTGTTCTCGGCTGTTTGTCTGGCACATCATCATCATTTTTAGGGGGCACTTAATACGGAATATCATCATAATTTTCTTCTTTTCCCACTGACTGTTGAAATGTGTTCCTTAATGTCGCGAAGAGGATTTGGCTTATGTTATACAAGCGGCTGCCTGTCTGAAGTCAACTCTATTTGGGAATGTATAAGGCATAATCATGGACAAGAAATGTAACATAAACTCTCTGTAGATATTTGAATAGGCCAATACCGGTAATGCTATAAATGGTATAAAATGTCAGAAAATAAAATCAGTATTCAACTCCCGTTTCACACACACATATCGTTCCCGATGACACAATCGCTTCAATTATATTGTTGATCCTTTCATCAAGCTCGCACACATGACACACCGAACAAATCGGAGGTTAAAGATTACGTGCCAACCCTTCATTTCCGCCTCTATAGTGTGATACCCTTCTCAAAAAACCCAAATATTCGTTTATATCGCCTCTTGCACCTGAAGGAGAACAAGACAAAAAAAGGTGTTAAAACCGCATTATCTTAAACACTATCAAATTTTAAAAAACACTGTCTTCAATTTAATTAGGTATTATGATTGCCTACCAATTCATGTAAAAATTATCTGTTGAACATTTTTGGTTTTGGAGCTAAAACGAAACGAAATTTTAGGATTATAAATATATCTATAAAAGTTTAACCAACCGTGTTTCTGTCTTTAATTTGTCTAAATAAAATCCTAAAGTTACCTATTCTTTAAAATCAAAGCTGTACCCTGTACTGTACTGACAAATCAAATTTAAAACCTATCCAAGCCCCGCCCTAACAAGCGATTGCACAACAGGTTAAAAAACACTTTTTGTTGACGATTCTCTGATGAGTTCACTAAAAAATACTAGTTTTTCCATAATAAAAACTAGGTCAAAGAAATAATTAAGTAAAGGAAGTGACTTAATTTCGGCATTTAAATATATAATGAACTACATCATTAATCATTCTTTCACGGTCTCTTAATTATTCACAAGCCTGTTTTTACAGAAATAATATTACTTACCTAAACATACATTAGATCGAATAAAAGATACACGAACTAATTCAAACCTTCTTCTTCGCCTTATCCCACGTCCGCGTGGGGTCAGCACAACTAATTCAAACGACTGTTGTTTTTCCATTGGTAGTTTTGCACTTACATAACTGGAGTTGATATCAATTTCGAATTTATGTTAGTTTTGATACAATGAAAACGTGTAAATGTTACAAGTCTATTATAGTCATATTTGAGGTTAGGGTACCTAACTCGTGTAAGTAAGCTATAAAAAAGCGTAAATTGGCACACAAATTGGCAAATCACGAGCCTAAATTTTTTCCTTATGGTTCTCCACGTTTCTTGTACTTGAAATCAATTATTAAACCATTAAAACAATCAATGACTCAAATCTTACGCCATTCTTCCTGTTACCGACCGATAAAAAGATAATAGCATGTAATATAAAAATCAGAGTCTCATTATATTTTTTTACGAATCCTGTGACGAAAATTATACCAATTTCGTATTGAATGGCACGTTTATTTACATCGTATTAGCGAGGTACGGAAGGGCCGTACACGCCATTAGACCTACGAGTACATGGCCCTTTTACAACCATTCTAGATGATTTATAAGATATCAGATGAATCTTTTTACTGACTTACGGGACACTGTAGGGCTTGGGACATGGTTTAAGATGGAGTAGGATCTACCATTCTTTCAGCTTAGTCGACCTTATTCGCGGAAAGATTATGGTTAATACGTGCGCAGCTAACTAATCCGTGAGTTTCCGCACGATGTTTTCCGTCATCGTTTTAGCCATCGAACCCACGATCTTTAGATCAAAAGAAGAGTACCACCCACTAGGCTAATACGATCATAACAAAAAACAACAAGCGATGGAGCTCATATTACACGCTTTTATTTAACTTGCAATGTAAGTATTTATTTAAGTAACTAAGTATGTTTGTTCGGTTGCAATCTTGCAACTCAATTTTGAAGCAGTTATCCCCAACCGATTGAGCTGAAATTTTAGATACTTATGTAACTTCGGTGACAATGCTATAATATGGTGACAGCGAGCTGATCTGATAATGAAGTCAGGCTGTACAACAGACACTCATAACGGAACTCCTTAGTAAATACTTCAATTATTATCAACTACAAAATTTTAACAGAAATCGTATTTTTTAACTTGATAACGCCCTACCACACATACTACAAATAAAATTCCAGTAGAAATTGAGTTTGTCTATAAAAACATAGATATATCTTAAAGACCTTTCACACAACCTTAACCTACGATTGCACCGATTCAAAAATATGTTGATTAACAATGGCAAAGTTAATTGTTATGCAGAAATTCTACTGCACGTCCGGTGGTCCACACCACTGTTAGGTACGCATCAATGGCCAAGGCTTCTGTAGGTGCGGGAAGAATCAAACAAAGAGTCTGATAAGGTCTGTGAGACATTGAACACGAAATCGCGTCGCTTCGCATGTGGACAAGCACTAAGGAAGTAGAACCTATGGGCTTAGTGGCGCATCTTGGGAGAAAGCTAGAAGTAGATGCCTGGACTGGATACTCATGGGTTGATGGTAAACTGTAAAAAATATATACTTGACTTGGTATAGCAATATCATAATACTGAACTATCAAACTACATCTTCACGACTGAATACCTACAAAAACGAATTTACTCATCGTAAAGATCTGACCAAGATTTTTGGAGATACGTTTAAAACGTTATTTTTGATTTCTTTTAGTTGTTATTTTTAAAAAATAAATAGGATCACGACTGTAACTCCCAAGTACGGTAGACATCCTCTCAGATCTTTAAAAATGTCGAAAGGGGTTAGTCAGAGGCATGTCCAAACATAACATTTGGCACATTTTTCAGTAGTTATACAGCATTAAAAGCATCTTTGTGTTTTTATGTTGATGATTGAGGTTAATAAGATAATATAATTTATTATTATAAATGTTATATCTTCAAGTGCCGCACGGCCTTAAATATAAATATGAATAAGTACACGGCACGTAGTTTCAATGGCAGAGCTAATTCTGTAATAACATGTTGCGTGATCCAACAAGACCTACAAATAGGAACGTTACAGCTTTTTGTTTTCTAACAAAGTGTTACTGCTATTTAGCGACCGTCTTGGCTCACATTACAAGGCACAGTAAACGTCAAAAGGTATTTATTTCTATGCAATAACAAGGATTAGTTTGAAATGTCTTAAGGCCCTGTATGTCGACGATTGCTCTTTTTCGAAACGAAAAAAGAAATACTTCTGAACAAGCCACATATCCTATTTTATAATGTATGTGAATAAAGATGTACCCATCTTTAATCACTTCGATAAATAATCCTACCGACCGCTGCAATGACGATAAACACACGGGGCACCATGGGCGGCGCGTGGTCCGCCTTTGCTTTTCGAATAAATTAATGATATAAATTATGTAAACAAAAACCTATTCTAGTAGAAATCTAGATCTACATATTACCTATCTTTAACAATAAATCACAAGTTGATCTTAATAGTAGGTATCAAAGTATTTCGATCATAAATTCTAAAACGTATCATTTTGAAATAATATCTTTATCGTGAAAAGTTTCTGCTATTATGTTTTCAGCTTAATAGAAATCTTGGTAGGAACCTGAAGTAATTTAATTATAAAAATAGGAGATGTGGCTTGTTCAGAAGTATTTCTATTTTCGTTTCGAAAAAGAGCAATCGTCGACATACAGGGCCTTAAGATCTAGTTTAAGAAAAGCCTGTTCCTCGCTTCCGACCAATCCTAGGAGAATCGGGCAACAAATACAATTAGGTGCTTATCAAAATTTACCTAAGTATTGGAATTTACCTGCACAATATTTTAGGTTTTTATCTGCTAGCCTTTAAACTTGGAATATTTTTTTTATATAAATAAATGTAGAAAGATGAGACAATCATATTTAATTATTATCTAAACTAAGGACAGTATCTTTCTATGTTTAATATTTTAGATAACACGTTTTCACATTTTCCGTCTTATCCGATTCTGCCCATACAAAAACCGAAAATATCATAATACGGCGCCAACGAGGTGATTGATGTGTCTTTGTTTAAAAATATCGGTCGTAATTGAAGGCAAACGTTTCTTAAAGCTTTCTTGCCTAAAGTGCGAGATTATCCATCTTGACACCACTTGTTGATGATGACATGTAAT
Organism: Hydriomena furcata; assembly: GCA_912999785.1. NCBI lineage: Eukaryota > Metazoa > Arthropoda > Insecta > Lepidoptera > Geometridae > Hydriomena > Hydriomena furcata. Next base: position 14,091,716 of record OU538835.1, read on the forward strand.
CTAATTGTAAGGATAATGGATTGCCAATCAAGAGGGCAACTGCTTATGAGTGTTGATGTATCAATCAATTAAAAAGCTTGTTCTTGTTAATAAGCATTTAGATTTATGTTGTAACCATGTCTAATTGTACGCAAAAAGAAAAAAAATCTAATATACCTACTACTGTTTTTGAATAGTGTATTTAAGTATAATACTGTACTTCAAAAAATATGTAGTTACAAATAAATGATTATTATTATTATTATTATTATTAGATATGACTGAACTCGCAGCTCAGTTGCTGGTAGCTCTGCCAACTGCGCCGTAAGTTGTGGATTCGATTCCCACTCAGGACAAATTTATTTGTGTGTTGGACATCATTGTAAATTCTATGTTCTTTTTGTGTTTAGGTTTGTACCTAAGTTATGCTGATAAGATTTAATAAAGGTAGTGTAAGTATTTCATCTTAGTACATAAGCTTTGCATAGTTTGGGGCTAGACGGCGCTGAGTGAATTATTACCAATATTTATTTATTTAGTAACAAATCATTACGTACATCAAATTCGGCTTTTACCAACTGTTACTGTGTTAATTACTTTGTACATTTTTCTTATTATTCTGAAAACAACAAATTAATTAAAACTTGCTTAAAAAATACAGTTATTTTGGAGTGCAAGCGTGTCACTACTCTTGTGTGGTAAATAGAGCCTTAAATTACTGCAAGTACCTAAATTTACAAGCTTTGCTAGTTCGGGGCTAGATGGTGCTGGATATCCACCGATATTTATTTATTTATAATTGTCCCTGTGGTACCAGGAACTATTACTATGGTACCACACAGCACCCAAGTCCAAAACAAAATATCAGCAGGGGCTACTTAATAAATTATCGTCCAAATGTCAAATCAAAACTGACACTATAAATGTCAGTTTTGACATATGGATCAGGCCACTGGTCATGCCAATTCAAAATGTAATTTAAGTGTTTTATAATATAATGTATGCTATTTTGTCACCAAAGATGACGAATAAGCGTGAAAAATGACAATTTGTTTCTAACAATCACGGGTGACCTACATCGCATCGTTGCTTAATTTTAGATGTTGCTTGTTTTAGTTAACAACTACATTAATTACTGAATATCTGAGGCGTGGCTGTTACAAATGGCATGTTAAAACGCGAAAGGTGTGGGCTCGATTCCCGCTGTGAGACAAAAGGTTTATTGTCAGTGCTTTTGTGACCCAAAAACCTTTTCAGATTGAGATTTGAACCCAAAACTGCCCCTTCCGAGAATAGTCCCAAATCAGTCCCATTTTAAATGTGGGACTAATAGTTCCTACATAAAACTTAAAAAACTAAAATATTGTCTCTTGACTTTTCGATTTGTCAAAACATTTTCATCATTTTCATTTTAGATTTTTAAACGTAATTATTTTATTAATTACTAGTAAGTGTAGGTATTATAAATAATGAATCATCTGAAATATTCTAAAGTATACAGGAAATAATTAGTGAGCATATTATTTGATCTAATTTTATTTATTTCTAATTAGATGCCATTAATTAAAGACGGTCAGATAAGCCTTAGTAAGTTTATGTATATTTTATGAATTTATTGACTTTGTAATAAACAAACCTTGATATTAATTTAAAGTAGGTAATAACTTTTATTTTCCCAACAAGTATGAAGTTATCCAAAATGTTGTAATATATTATATTAAATTAAAATTAACTGTATCTTTTAGATTCCATTAATAAATATAAGCTAAATTAAAAGGCAAGTAAAATTAGTTTTCTCTCTTTCAAATATGTATTTTTGAACCCCGTACATTAATAGACGATCGGCTTTTTTCCGGTCGTAATGCTTTCACTGGCCGTGTAGTTCGGTTCGGTCGTGAGGAAACAAAAATCTATACAAAAAATGATCTTTTTCTTCTTGTCCTGACTTTCAATGCATGACAATGCTTTGGGCCATGCGTGCACTCTATTCATTACTAGTTTCTGTGTTTTCAAAATGTTATCTGGGCGATGGGAAATGGTGAAATGAAATGGTCGAAGCGACGCGTGATCTAACAGCAGCAGGTGGTCTACTGGCGAACTGAGAACGAAATTTCATAACAATATTCGTTTCAAAGTTACGTCGTAATTACTACATATCGTACATATACGTATCCTACATAAATGCAATTTAAATGGAAACAACTAGGGACACCCTCTATTTAATAAAAAAAAAACATCTAAATCTGATTGCTAATAAAAAGATATGCATGTCGAATTGAGAACCTCCTCTTTTTTCGTCGGTTAAAAAGTAGTCTGTAACAGCGTGCAGAGTCACAAAACAATTCCACTAAACTTAATAGTTGAGTCTGTAATGTTCGCAAGCCCTAAATGCTACAACTGTATCCATTTCACACACTGACCTATAGTACCTACTTACCTACACAATAGGAACCTTCACCATTATTTATCACAAGCCAACAAAAGCTTGAATTGATCCTACAATGATTCATTGTTCCCTTAGCACAAGTTTTTTACATAACTAAGATCACGTACCAAGTCACTTGCAAATTTCAAACACAGTTAAATCTTTCAAGCGTCATTGATATTTCATTACAACTCAGTGTAAAAACCCGGAAAAGTGCGAGTCGGACTCGCGCACTTAAGGCGCTCCATGTCGGCGATTGTTTTTTTTTCGAAACGAAAAAAGAAATACTTCTGAACAAGCCACATCTCCTATTTTTATAAGTATATTACGTACGGAACCTTAAAAACTAGTGCTTAGAGAGTCTTGAAAACCTCCAAAGCTCCCCAGTTGGAATGTATTTTCATCTCTGATTCAAATTGATACGATTCAAACTCATAACCACTCACCAGTCTCATACATAGTCCTACTATAACGTACTATATTGTGGGCGTGGGTATCAGAATCATGAAGTAAAAAATTGTACCATGGTACACCATGGTACAATTTTTTTTTGTTAATATACATTATAACACCCAGACACGGAACAAACATCCATGTTTATTACACAAATATTTGTCTCGGGTGGGAATCGAACCCACAATCTACAGCACAAGGCAGAGTTACTACCAACTGAGCTGTAAGGCCAGTTACTCCATTAACTTAAACTTTATTCAGTTATAAGCATAATTATTATGTAAAACGATTAAAATAAAGTAATGGTCACACAATAATCATTAAGAGTAGTTTACATGCCTCATGGGAGTGTTGAGTTAAGTGGTACTGTGTTAAGGATACTAACTATGATTATAGGTTTACTCTGTCAGTTGCCCTTTTATAAATTCACACGGTACATAATGTACTACGTCGCCTATTATTTATTTCCAAGTTAAAATTATTGTAATTAGTAGCTCAAAGACAAATTTACTTATAATAAAAAAACATCCTCTCAGATCTTCAGACGCTTAGATCTTTTGAAGATGTCTAGTGGGGGTAGTCAGAGGTACGTCCAAACATTATATTTGGCACATGGCCACATTTTGCAGTAGTTAGCATTCCATACGTGACAGGTTGCAAGCCCATCGCCGCTTATAAGAACACTAACTGGTTTGCTCACGATGTTTTCCTTCACCGTTGTAAGCACGTGTTTTTGATGCGCATATAAATTTTCTAACAGAAAAATCCATTGATGCACGCCGGAATTCGAACCCACGACCTTCAGATTGAAAGTTAAATTTAGTAATTCCTTTAATTCTGTTTTAAATGAGAGGGTTTACATAATGCTAGTGTGTTTGATGGTTTGTCTCTCTTTCACGCAGCAACGGAGCAAAGGATTGACATGTTTTTTTTTTTCAGATACATAGATGGCAGGACATTTTCAGGAGTTACATTTTTCGCAAGCCGCGGGCAGAAGCTGGTTTATTTAATTAAGGTTTTTTTAATAGAATCTGAAGCTACGCCTGATTATAAAGTTAAAGCTATAAAAGTGTGTAATAAGTGAAAAAAATCCATCCCATACTTTCTTCTATCTACTAAGTTGTGATATTATCTGAGTAAAAGTCATTGATTACAGAAAAGCTGAGCTTATCGTGTCAGTAGTTTAGTTACAAACTAAATAAGTACAAGATTTTCTGTGATAAGTTATAGTGCGAGCCCAACTCACGCTTGACTGATTTATTTCTAGATAAATGTTATTTATTCGTGGAATACGTTTTCATAGTAGCTTTAGTCAAAAAACCATGTCTTTTTCCCATGGTTTGCGATAAATGCATCCGTGAATGAATAGTCTGTGTCAAGGACAAGGCCATATTTACACGCATGATATGCTTGTAATTAGCACAGCACAGTTTGTTAGTAAGTTAGTTCGTATGAGCTAATGACCAACACTAGTGGCGGAGTTTTAATAATACCAAAAGACCTCAGTCATGGCTTAGTTAGACTGATATATCCGACCGATGTCTTAAAGTGCTTCGGAAGCACGGAAGCGCAGCGGTCAACCATCCATTTAGTGATCACGCTGAACCTAAAACGCTAAATTAGCACAAGTATCTACGATTCATTCATTTTTTCTATCGACTGATCGATACGGTCAAGCTTAGGTACCTACTGTTTATGTATCCTACCAAGCTAAAAAAGTCAAATGGTATTATTTCAATAAAATCACAAGGATCAGTTTAAACATCTAGGAAGCTATGCCTGTTTCTCGCGACCAAACCTACAATCAGGCATCAACCACGGTTTGATGCCTATCATTTTTTAGGGTTCCGTACCCAAAGGGTAAAATCGGAACCCTATTACTAAGACTTCGCTGTCCGTCTGTCCGTCTGTCCGTCTGTCCGTCTGTCTGTCACAGGGCTGTATCTCATGAACCATGATAGCTAGACAGTTGAAATTTTCACAGATTATGTATTTCTATTGCTGCTCGAACAACAAATACTAAAAACAGAATAAAATAAATATTTAAGGGGGGCTCCCATACAACAAACTTGATTTTTGCATTCCAGCGCCATCTAGTTTCATTTGATGTTACTACGTATTATAGGTACTTTTCGCAGTCTCATGCGACCACTCGGGGTTTGAGAGGTAAGATGAAAGAGGTTTGCGATTCCGCTGGCAGGTGGCGCTATTTTACCACTATCGGTAAAGTAAGTCGGTAAATAGGTGGTACTTCACATGATCGAATAAAAAGTTTGAAATTGAATTATTGAATTCATGTAGTTAGGTAAATAGGTACCTAGGTAGATATTATTAATTTCCAATTAATTTCGAGTTCGAATCCTGGCCGTGCATCAATGGATATTTCTGTTCGAAAAATGTACCTATATGCGCGTTACACGTGTTTCTAACAGTGAAGGAAAACATCGTGAGGAAACCTGTTAGTATTCTTGAAAGCGGCGACGGGATTGCAACCTGTCACGTGTGGAATGCTAACTACGTAGTTAGGTAAATAGGTAGGTTACGAGATATTATGAATTATTTTTTATGTTTCTAGGGTTCCGTATCTAAAGGGTAAAAAACGGGACTACTAAGACACCGCTGTCCGTCTGTCTGTTACCAGGCTGTATCTCGTGAACCGTGATAGCTAGACAGTTGAAATTTTCACAGATGATGTATTTCTCTAAAATCAGCATAAAATAAATATTTAAGTGAGACTCCCGTACAACAAACGTGATTTTTTTGCCGTTTTGATAATAGTACGGAACCCTTCGTGCGCGAGTCCGACTCGCACTTGGCCGGTTTTTTCGTTATGATGTGTCTAAATCGCAAATTCAACGTCAATAAATATATGATTTAAGTAATTTTGAAACTAAAATGTTGTAAAAGTCATTGCTAACGGGCAGACGCTATCTGCCTAACACTCCGCGAAAAATAAATAGGGTCACGACGTACATAATCCTGATTGTCAGAGTGTACGATACATCAAGGATTAGAGCACCCGATACAATCGCGACCTAACCATACTCACAACCCCTACTATAATAAATCGACTATAAAAGGCAAAAAAAATACAATCATGAATGTAATCTCCAAGTACGGTAGACAGATCTCCAGATGCTCAGATCCTTGAATAAATTTAAAGAGAGTAGTCAGAGATACGTCCAAATAACTTTGGGCATATCTTTCATTTTCCAGTAGTTAGCAATTCCAAAAGTGACAGATTTCATTTCAGCGGTATGGAATTCTTTATATGAACATCGAAAATTTTAATGTTTTTTTCTTGTGTGTAGAGAATCTACGAGGAAGTTTTAGTATTTCCATTAAGTTTAATGAACTGGGTTAATGTTCACTTGCCTTGATCGGAACATTGCATTGTTTAAATTGTTTTTGGCGCTTGTAATTATCCAAAAAGTTTAATGACAAAAATTCTTCTGCATGAAGTTTTCTTCATAAAATCTTTTTGCATAGTAGGTAGATAGAGATTATGTTATCAACATAGGAAAATGTCTTGAAAATAATAAAAAAAAAAAAAAAAAAGTTTTGTAAACTCATTCGTGCCACCGAACCAGTGGTTAGGATTCCTTGTAACATTTGAGAAACGTTTTCCCATTAACTCGGCTATTGTGCCGATCCGCGCGGGTTCCCGATAACCGCTGTTACCTGCGATCTGCGATCTTATCCGTTGAAGCAGATTTTTTTGCGCCATTATGTTTCCGCTGAGTATGGATTTTCGGAAACTGATATTGTCTTTGTAACAAGCATTTCTATGTATTTTACTTCCGAGGTTTTGTTTTTGGATTGAATGGTAAATGGTAAATGCGATTTTATATATTTTTTTAACTTTGTAAATAAATCGAATTCTCTTCTCATCGATTCTTGCAACTTCTTGGACCTATGATCTTTGAATAGAAAGGCTAGGCACCATCCAGGCTATCAGGTCTTTAAAGGGAGGTAGTTAGAGGCACGTAACTGTTTATAACTCAACATTTAAACAAATCTTACCAAACATGCTTAAAAATCTGTTTTATAGTACAAGAACTGGTTTTCTGAAAAAATATTACAATGCGGTCGTAAATCTTGTTATTATTCGTGTTTTCACACATAAGCTCGTATTTTTAGTAATTTTTAGTGTAATGATATGGGTAATACCAGATAATGCAAGTAAGTGGATAAAATATACTCAACTGAAAATACTGAGGTTTAATAGTAGTAATTAAAAACATTATTAACACATAATCTCAGAATACTAATTAAAAATGTTGAAAATAGTTTAATTTATTGCTATCAAAGTTGCTACTCCGTTCTGGAAGCTAAACACAGTTTTAATTTTTAACTGACGAAAAAAGGAGTTTCTTCATTCGACGCGTATATATTTTTTATATTATGACCGCACGTATATTTTTACTTGGTGATCCAATTTTGATGATTTGTTTTCTATTGTAAATAATAGTTCCAAGTTGAATTTGAAGTACCCATTTATATTGTATTTACTCGTAGATATGTTTAGTAATACCTAGTTCCTTCAAAAAACTTATAAAACTAATATCGTCTTATAAGTTTCCGATTAGAAGAAATCGGAAACAAAATTTCTACGTGTCAAATCCTGTCTATGATACAAAATGTATTCAGACCATTAAAACTGGATGTTCAGACTATCTTCATTTAATAACACATACAAACATAAGTAAAAATTTTTTTACTGCGCCATCTAGCCCCTTATGCAAAACTTGTACCTACTATGGGAACAAGATAACTGATAGAATACTTATTTACTTTTTTTTTGTGAATACATACTTTAGATACATTAAAACACCCAGACACAGAACAAACATCTTTGTTCATCACACACATAATATATGTCTGTCCCGTGTGGGAATCGAACCCACAACCTACAGCGAAAAAGGCAGAGTTACTACCAACTGAGCTGTGACGCCACTCGGCCAGACTTTAGATTTGGTATACTATTATTTTCTTTATAGTCGCTTTGCCATTACCATAAGTTTATAATAAAACGATAAATTTTTCCGGATCACAAAACTAGTCATAAGTTTTAGCATTCTATCGTAATAAATTTCTAGATGTAGATGACCTATTTAAGAGTATGTCTTCAGTTTACGGAGTAGTCTAAAAATACATTCTGTAGGTTTCTATAGGTATATATAGCAGGTATAGGTAAAATAATTAAAGTATCACAGAGAGGTAGGCTTCTCGAAGCGTAACCAGTCAATCAGTCCTAAATTGCAATCACAAAAAGGTCCATGATTTTTTGCGTTATTCTCCATCATTCGCTGCATTATTCATTGTAAAGCTATGAGTTTGTTAGTTATACGTTTTTACAGTATTGTGAATACCAAGGTGTACTTCAGAAAATATGATTCTCATAGTAGCGTCGACCGTCATAATTAAAGGGAGGAAAATAGCAGTAAATGAAATATGTGTCGTGATTGAAAATGTATGCCGCGACTTTGCTTTTATTGTGGATTAGCTTCTGTGCCCGGCTTCGCTTGCATGGTACTCGGATAAAAAGTAGCCTATGTCCATCCGGAATAATGTACCTTAGAAATGGTGAAATAAATTTTCAAATAGGTGTCGTGGTTCCCGAGATTACCTTCAGAATACTACATACAAACTGACAAAATACGTACTGTCTTTTTAATTTTCTGATATAAAATATTACTCATATTTAGTAATATTTTATATCGATGTTTTACTTTGATGTTATTAAACTTAATAGCAAAGTATAGCACGAATGAGCAATGCAAGGTTTTGTTAATTTATTAGGGTTCCGAAGTCCGACAAGGAACCAATATGTCCGTTTGACTGTCAATCTGTCTGTCGTTACAAGATGTGTCTTGCAATTATGTTCGTAAAATGTTTACTCAAATGTCAAAACTTCATTTAGAGCAGCAAATTTTAACGACCGTTATGTGAAGGCCATCAGATCTTAGCAAAAAAATGTGTTAAAAACCTACGTACTTGAGCAATTGGAGCGACCTTATGACGGCCGTTTTTTGTGGGAAAATCTGGCCACACAAATTATTGTCAACAATATTCCCAGAGCATGGTACCTACTCATAATAAGTACGAGTACAATGCGTTGACAATGAGTAATGCAATCCTTGAGTAGGGATAATAGATTCTAAGATAAATAGTTTAACAAAATAAACAAAAATGATGTTACTAACTCGGTTGAGTGGTGACGTGCTCGACTAAGACGTAAGGGGCTCGAGAACCGAAAAAGAAATATCGTAACAATATTCGTATCAAAGTTACATCGTTTCGACTATAATTTGAACGATGGAATGACCGTAATTACTTGTGACAATCATCGATGTTCTTAATCCTACATACAAATCAGTTCAAATTGTGGTCAAAACGATGCTACTTTGGAACGAATATTGTTCCTAAATTTAGTTTTCAGCTCGAGAGTAGACCCCCTGGTTAAGATATATCCCGTAGTGATACTAAGATAGGTTTTCACTCACGACACAGAGAATCCTACTGTAGGGTTAGTCAGTACCATGTATGCGATGGTGTATATTATAAAATAGAACCACGACTGTAACCCCCAAGTACAGTAGACATCTCCTCAGATCTCCAGGAGTTCAGATCCTTGTAGACAAGAGTAGTCAGAGGTACATTAAAACATTACATAATATGGCACATAGCATTAGTTAGCATTCCATGACATGTGACAGATAGCAAGCCCATCGTCGCTTATAAAAATACTTACTAAAGGGTGATGTCGTTTTCCTTCACTGTTTTAAAAACGTGTTAATGCACTACTTAAAAAATATATATTTTATTAACTATAATAAAAAACCGGCCATGTACGAGTCGGACTCGCGCATGGGTTCCTTACCATTATCTATAAAAAACGGCAAAAAAAATCACGTTTGTTGTATGGGAGCCTCATAAATCTTTATTTTATTCTGATTTTAGTATTTGTTGTTATAGCGGCAACAGAAATACATCATCTGTGAAAAGCTATCACGGTTCATGAGATACAGCCTTGTGACAGACAGACGGAAAGTGAAGTCTTAGTAATAGGGTCCCGTTTTGACCCTTTGTGTACGGAACCCTAAAAATGAAAAGAATCACGACTTTAATCCCCAAGTACCTACGGTATATTTATGAATAATATAATTTATTTATAAGCCCTATAAACACAGGCATTTCAGAAATCTCAACAAAGTCCAAAGTATGATTCATAGCACCAGCACCGCCCATAAATCCCAGATGAATCCAATACGAGAACCTATGTTCACTTGTTACGAAACAAACTGTAGCTTCTAGACTAGAGAAATCTGCTAATAAGATCTAGACACGTGCAATTAATAGACAAAGCTCTGCTTGTATGGAATGCAATCACTCTGAATTGTGTTTGTGTGCTCAAAACTTAGTTTCCAAGAAAATGGAGATTCGAATAGTCGCCGTACTATAGCGGTGAAATACAATGTTAAAATGACAAACATATTGACTGGCCTCGCAGCTCAGTTGGTAGTAACTCTGGTAGGATATAGTGTTCTGTGTAACTCTGCATTCTGCGCTATAGGTTGTAAGTTATGGGTTCGATTCTTGCCCAGGACATACACTTTTTTTACATAGTTTTGCTTAGTTTGGGGTTCGATGGCACGGTGTATGTCCACCAATACTGTTTTTTAATGAATTTCCTGAACATGGGACACAGGTCTCTAGATTTAACTTAAAATCCTTGGCTCATAACAATTACATATTTTTATGAGGTAGTTAAGACACAAACAAACTTATTTTTGACACAATTTCATTGTAAGTACAGTCGCCTTAAGATGGTTTGGGTAACCCAAGAATTCTAAACTTTAGGAATTCGTAATGCATTATGTTTGTATTTGGGCAAAATGTGTGTAATTTTGATAATGATTTTGTAGAATGGACTCAATGTTTAGCAGAGTTGAACGTACCTTAATTTATAAACCTGTAGGTTGTTTTTCGGAACAAAAAGTACAATGGATTTTATAATTTAACTACATACAAATTTTATCCAAATCGTTTCAGTCGTAACGACGTGACTAACAAACATCCAAACTTTTATTAATATATAAGTGAGATATAATATCGGTTTTTCTAGTGGACCCTGCACAAGGGGTAGCTCGAATCACAGGAGGTATGGTATATAGGCACGATTAGATCAATGAAAAGATACAATGTTAATTTATTTAAAAAAGCTACATAATCTAAATGCAAATACCTACGAGAATAGCATACCTAAATGTTGAAAAAAACTTTTTTTAATGTTACGGTTTCCGGTTAATCTCGTTTTTGAAACAAACACTAATAAGTAGTATTTAATATGTTTTTTCGAATTTTATTTTAGGCAGTTCTCGCTCGTTTTGAAAATGACGACTTCTTTTATATTATTACTACTATCTGATTTAAATTGTAATAAGATGCGCGCTATTTTATTTTATTAAACCTTATAAAATTTTGGAAAAATCACTGCGAGTATTTTGTACGATAATTATTTTGAATAAATATACATAAACTTACCTACATAACACCTACCTAATACTAAGCACCAATTATTTTTTGTACAAAATTTATAACAAAAGAGTTACTTAATATTATTATAAGTAAAACCTGAAAATGCGGCGAAATGGTTCCAGTAAAGGTAGTACGGCAGTGTTCGCTTCGCGCTCGACTTGGCGGGGGCACTGCCGTGCCCCCAAATATATTACAGACTATTTACAAAATATATAAGAACCAGTTGAGCCATCTAAAGACCGTTGCAAACTGTCTATAGTTAACTCAACTGATCCAGATCACTACGAAACTCACTACTAGATATGTTTAAAAACGTTATAAAATCAATAACTTCTAGGTAGATAAACATCACTTGGGCATTGTTCACCGTTTAACCCCGATTTTTTTCAATAAACAAAAAAATATAACATGTCTGAGTCACGGCTACAAACTACAATTTCTACATTTCCTTTATCCAGGCTGTATCCTTGAAAGCCTTAGACGAGCTAACGCCTCCTTGTATATAAACGCACCGCATGGTAGCCAAAGCATCAGTCGTGCAGTGACCACTCAGACATCATGAAATTCTTGGTAAGAATTTGTGATATCTAAAAATAATTACAACAAAATATAGTTTATAAAAAATATATTTTGTAATAAATAATTTCAACCCCTTTTAGTTAATTTATTTATGTTAAGGGCGTTTTTAAATTCATATAACTCTCATCTATTTTTATAAAATACATCAACATTGTAATTGACTGTATAATTTATGACAAAAATCATTTAAACATTTTATTTGTGGTATTAATCCCATACTTAATACCATTTCGTAAGAAAGCATTCGGAAAATGTCAGATGTTTGTCTATTTCCTAAATTTATCAGACTATTATTATCACAAACAAAATAATATTGTCAATAGCTATTTGAAAACTAAAAGCCAAAACGAATTAAACATCCCTTCGTTAAGTTGCGAATTTCCAAACTTTAGATCACAAACTCGGAACTGTGTAATTGAAATATGAACTACATTTTCCGGTCGGAAATAACATGACCTGAATGACCATTGTAAAATTATACCGCAGGAGGTGATAAAAGGAAATTAAAGGTACACCAATACCATAAAATTAAACAGGTAAGCGAATACAAGGGAATTCCAAAGAGATTATGGCCGATGGCGTGTTGTACGCCCCCCTTATCAAGGGGGTAGTCGATCGATAGCTTTTGGGATAAACTATTTAGTGCAAGAGTCTTTAGTGTTCTTACCTTCAGCGTGAAGCCAAACGAGCGTACATTTTTAAGTTGTCAGTCGCGTTATTTCAAACAAGACAAAAATACATTTTGCGTCGCCGTGTGAATCAAACAGGACTTTTCTATGAAACCAAATGCAGCAGAAATTACGCTACCGAAATTTCGCGACTTACAACTCAAAAAGTAGTACTCACTTATAATAGGAGATAGGGATAGTTCGAATAAACATCAGATTGTCTTTTTCTCGCTTTGCCAACACTTTTAAAAGTAAATGCAGTTACCGTGACTATGTCTTCTTTCATTTGCGTGTAGTTATTTTCTTACAACTTCAACCTTTGCCACTGCACCCATAAAAGGGTTGAAGTAGTGTTAGTCCACCCTCTTTGCGTACTTCAAAGAAGAAATAATAATCAGTCTTCCGTACCTTCTTTCTGTCTCACACGTTTTTATTCAAAAAGTATCAAAAAGGCTGATCTACATAACTCAGCTTGGTTTCCTAAACATTATAATGATTTCATAATCCATCCTCGTAAATTGCTTCCTGTTGTAATTAATATGGTTTTTTACCTCAACTTATTTAAAATTATAAACATTACACGGGATTGTGCAAAAAATATATTAACATTTTTATTAAAAAGAAGCGACGGTTTATCTTTTCGAGGTTTTTACTCAGACCGTTTTAAAAAATGATAATGAAATAAGACCACGACTGTAATCCCAAAGTACGGTAGATATTCCCCCCCAGATCTTCAGATCATTAAGGATGTTAAAAAGGGTAGTCAGAGGCACATCCAAACATTACATTTGGCTCATGCCTTCATTGTGTAGTAGTTAGCATTGCAAGCCCTTCGCCGCTTATTAGAATACTAACTGGTTGACTCGCGTTTTAAGCACAGAACAGAAAAATCCATTGGTGCACGGCCAGGATTCGATCCCACGACCCTAGGCTTTAAGGTCGAGGAAGCTTCCACTCGGCAAACACGGCACAAGACCAGTCAAACCGTTTTACAGATCATAAAATTATAATGCGAACACATTTCCGTATTAAGTTTTTCACAGATCTATTAGCAAGATAAATAAAGTTTATGACCTATTTTTTCAAATGTACCTACATTCCGACACGTATATAACGGCCTAATTTTATTACTTTATTATACCTAATTCAATTTGTTGATCGCATCGGAACAGTTATTTGTAAAAATAATTTTTAACCGATTAAAAAAAAGTAAAACTAAAAGTTTATTCATAAAATATGTATAAGAAACTAATATCGTCTCTTGACTTTTCAGTTAGTCGAAACATTTTCATCGGTTTTCTTATTAATTTATTTTTGTAAGACGTTACAGCGTCAAATATCGATGTTGGCAATAAGTTAATAAATATTGGTGGACATTTCACACATCACCATCAAGCCCCAAACTAAGCAGAGCTTGTACTATGGGAACCAGATTACTGATAGAATACTTAAATATTTTTTTCGTGGTAAATACTTATGATACACTATAACACCCAGACATAAAACAAACATCCATGTTCATCACACAAATGTTTGTCCCGGGTGGGAAACGAACCCACAACCTACATCGCAAAAGGCTACTACCAGCTGTTAGCCTGTTTATTCTATTATCAATGTAAAACTGTAACTAAATTGATACCGTACGAGTATAATAACATTTTGAACACGTGCTGATGTGAACGTTGATTTTATTTTGTACTAGCGACCCGCCCCGGCTTCGCACGGGTAGCATGTTATTATACATATAAACCTTCCTCCTGAATCACTCTATCTATTAAAAAAACCGCATCAGAATCCGTTGTGTAGTTTTAAAGATATAAGCAAACATACATACATACGCGGAAAGCGGAAAGCGACTTTGCTTTATACTATGTAGTGATGAAACATCAAAATTACTGCGCTGCCCCTTAAACGCATTTGATGGCTGGCTCAGCCATTAAACCATGCAAAATCTGGCATAGCGACGTGTACATAGCCTATAAAATATTGTATAATGGAGCCAATATTGGATCACCAAGCTGGAAAACTCCGCTAAATATAATAAATGCTTATAAAATGTACCTATTGTTATTTAAATCCAATCTTTTACCATGCCTGTTTTTCCCTTTCGTACTAAAATATAAGTTCTTTATGAGTGTAAATCTATACTAATATTATAATTGCGAAAATAACTCTGTCATCTGTCTGTCTGTGACGGCCAAACCGCTTTTAATGAAATTCATATAGAGATCGTTTAAAGTCGTGGGATGGACATAGGCTACTTTTTTCCCAAAAAAAAATTTTTTGATTTTCAGGAATTTAAATGTACAAAATCTATTTCTTGAATCTCCCCGGACGAAATCGCAAGTAAACGCTAGTTGTGTTATAAATTGAAAGGAAACGCCTAATAATAACGCTAGATACTTACAAACGATCTCAGTGTAGTAATACATTTGTCTAATCAATTAAATCAATGATTATTCCATCACTCAATGACCTATGTCTAGGAAATCCTTACATTTCGTCACATTGCATTGTTTTGTGTTGACATGCACTAACTATAGACAATTATTTACTACCTACTTGTACCTAGGATGTAGACAGTTTCATTGAGAATTTGTAAATAGTTAGGTAGGTACGTCATACCAATCGTATCCGTAAGTCTTTGTTCTTTCGTTATTTTACAAAATTGGTGACGTCAATAAATAATTATTCATAACATAGTATTCTTATAAGCGGCGATGGGCTTGCAACCTGTTAAGAGAGGAATGCTAACAACAGCAAAAATGTGGATATTGTGCCAAACTTACTTGGACGTGGACTACTACGATCTAAACGCCTTGATATCTGAGAGTATGTTTACCGTGCTTGGGGATTACAGTCGTGATCCCTTTTTTGCAATACATAATAACAAAGTCAGATTCCAATTTCGTTAACCAAGGTAAATAAATAACTCTGGCTAAGCCAATTTATGGCACAAGTTAGTTGAGGTTTTTGAAGAAATTGACACACAAGCAGAAGTTGGTTAGAATTAGAATTACTGAGCTTTTAATTAAATTAAACGAGAACCCCACTTTTGGTAACGCCACAAAATGCCTTCAAGTTACTTTTTTGGAATTAAGTTTCCGTCCACGTTTGAGAATTTAGTCCACTTTTTCATTAGACTCGTTCGGAAATTGATTGGAATAATGAATTATACTTTACCAGCATTTTATTGTTTTGGTCCTAAATATTTTATTTTTTGGTTTGATACATTACAGTAGGTACATACAGGTACACCCTAAAACTTCGAGCGAGCTACGTAAGGGTATTTAACAAACTCGCGTCGGTTTAGCCTTACCTTTATGCATCAGAATCGGTAAGCTTAAAGCGAACGGCTTACAGCTTACCGATTTAGAAGTCCCAGCTTATAGTAGCGCTGTTATAGCTCGGGTACTGATTGAAATATCTATTGAGGAAGTGCATAATAATTACTGGATTATAAGTAGTCGATCCGAATAAAATGTAGCTAGGATTTTAAAATTATATTATCGTGGTCATGACTAACCTAAGCTTTTATACGTAAGTATTCACAATTTACCAAAAATATAAAGAAACATATTTAGTTAGAATCGATTCCAGATAATATCCAACTCGATTTCTATTTCTTAGTTATTTCTCTACGTTCTTGCAAACTTTTACAAATGAATGGCTTTTTTATGGTCATCGTACCTAGACTGTCTTGGTCATTGATCTAACTCAGTATGGTCAAGATAGCCAGTGACAAAGAACGATCATTTTACTTAGTTTATGTTGTTTTACTTCCACAGATTGTAGCCGCCCTTGCCCTGAGCGCAGTCTGCGCAGAAGACGCCAAGAAGAACGAAAAGCGAGGTGTCTCTGGTCTGGGCTACGGAGGTTACGATGGTGGTTTGGGATACAGCGGTCTAGGGTACAGCAGTGGACTGGGGTACGGTGGACTAGGGTACAGCGGCGCCGGTCTGGGATACGGCGGATATGGTGAGAAAACTTTCGTTGTCCTAGACGATCATTCCGTCTACAGCAAGTATGTACTTCTATCTTGTCTCGTCTTAGCGAGTGTACGAAGCACAAGTTGAATATTAGATTAGCTTCAAAGTCATTGATAACTCGTATACAGCCTTTAAATCTAAAAACGCACCATAGAGTCTTATTTATCACTAGTGTCTATCAAAACACCATAAATATTTCCATTTAACTCAATGAATATTTATCTGAAAAGCGTAGCCGATTTCTATTTCTTATGCTATCGATAATCCCGGGAAAGGTACCTTGAAAAGGACTTCATTATGTAATACTTCCCTATCAATTCAATTGAGTGACTCCCGCGGAACGCCGTTCAAGTTTCAAGTTTCAATTGGCGGAAACTCGTATTCGAATCAATGAATTGAACTTTGCTTTTTACTTGGCTACTAGATATGCGATAATAAAATACTCCACGAATAAACATGCAAAGAACATAAAACAAACAATAGAGTAGGTATAAGTGCAATGAATAACGATATTTCTAGAGAAATTATGGAAGGGAATGTCGTAAAATGGACGGTATGTGTTGTGGGTCCCCGTCTCAGCACAATCCTGCTTGAATAGTTTAAATGGTGGGAAAATACTGAACATACCTACCCGTAAGGTATTTTGAGTCCAGTCACAGTTATCTCAGTCCTTATATTATTATTTTACAGCCGTCATTTCTAAAGATTTAATTATTTCCTTCACTTTTCAAAATTCATGTACAAAGCATTTTCTATCAAAACACGACGTATACTTGGTCGGTGTAGTAGAGTTCAAAATTGCACTTCTGCACAAAAATAATGACCACTTTAATCTACTCCCATATTAATCTTGGGGGCGATTCGTTCAGTGCATTTAACTACTGTTTTATAGCAGAGGTAATGTTGGTTCATCGCATCCCATGTTTGTTCATTGGAGGCAATGGGACAAGTGCACCCGAGGGGTAAAACTGCCACTCATTAAATATAACTCGGGTTATTAAATTTTCCAATATCTGAACCCGATAAAAGTACTTTTAACTGGTAACACAACATTAATGTGATCATGTTATAGGCCAGATCAGAGCTTTGAGTAGGAGATGGTAGCATAGATTGTCATCGGCTACAGTGTAGCGAGTATGAAAAACTATGGTTCTCGCCAGAGCCGCTTATTCTGTCTGACTTGATACAAAAAATAGTTCTCACTATTTACCGTGGCTAGTCAGAGTATAGGCAGGTTTACATAGCTGGACTAGCATTAGTATGCTCTTATCTACTGTTTAAACTTGACAATTGCATGATTACATAATGAAAAGAAAAGTTTCTATACTGTCCTCGGTCTAAAGTATAAGGCCGAATCGCAATATTCGCAATAATTCATTGTTCGTTAGCCTTACCAATATTTTATCCGTTCTTTAGATATATAATAAAATATTGATGTCACTCGCACCGCACTTGACCCACGGGCGGCATTTACCCCAACCGACTCTCTTTTAAAATTTATAGGATTGTGCGCTTTGAATCGATTGAGGAAGGATTTTATTGCCATCTTCCCTCTAGAATGGGTCACCGGAGAGTCAGTAATGGTTTTTGGCAAAGTACGATCTTTATGTGAGGCTATTATTGGCATAATACGAACGCTTAGCTTGTAAAGGCTAACTTGGCTTACAACAAACTAAATTTGCTGCAAACTCCTTGAGTGCCTCTTTAATTTGAACTACGTGAAGCATAAATATTATCGTTTATTAATACCTGGATTTTTATATTTATTTAAGTTTTTATGGCAGATAAAAACTTAACTCTTCAATTTCACTTAAAATTTTCACGCTCGGAATTCTGAAAAGTAACTCAATAAATTGAGTTCGAGGTAGAAGTTTATCGGAAGTATTAAAATTCATGAAAATCAGTCGTTCTCTTTGAGTAAAGAGCTGGCAGTCCCGTCAAGAGTTTAAAAAGATCTAGATTAGTTGTTATTTGAGTTGTACCGAGGACTCATAGTCTACCAAGATTCGCTCTCGTTGCGAGACTGCGCTCATGCCGTCTATTCTTCCAAGTTCCAACATTGCTTGCACCATTAGTCACAAATCTTGTTTCGTATTTTGTATACTTATTATATCGAAATATTTGTATAAGCCTGAAATGTAATTATCCAAAACCTACAATAGTTTGTCATTAAACTTCATAGTTTTTTGCAACTTTGAGTTACGCAGATAATTATGTCAGTAGGTACATTTTGGTAAGACATTCACGACATTGGACAATGTTATTATTCAATCGTTGGTTTTCCAGAATATTGTAGGTAGTGAATGTAATGTGTTCATTCTTATGTGGCACAACTTTAACGACCTACCAAAACTAGACCTACAATCAGTGTCTTCGACCAGGTCATTACACCCTAATAGGCACTTTGTTACCAACCTGTTGATTATTCTGTGATACACGGCCACAATGTCACAAGATAATGACATAATGCGAGTCCTTGGCCTACTGCTGCACTGTGTGCTTTGTCTTTAGTTTTGTCAAAGGCAAAAGAATTGGCGTGGCTAATCGTGTATTTCTATAAAAAGCAAGTGAGTATGCGATTACTATCGAATGATGTCATACACTGATTTCTAGAGTAAGTTTTTCATTTCCCAAGAGATAAACAGAGAGGAAGAACTTAGGTACAACAACGCTATACCGTTCTTTTCAATAACAGGGAGAATAGCCCATCTAAATGTAAATTAAAAGTGTTTCCTGTCTTTGATTATTGGTCAAAAAAGATCACAGAATCAGATAGTTTATTTATTTGTCCGATCAGTCACGCGGAAAACTCTTCAAGCCATTGGTTCCGCACAGATTCCCTCGACATTGAAACATTAATTATGTAATGATTCGATTCGTTTTTTGCTTTTCATTGAACAAAAACTGCACTAGCTCAGAATGATTTCATAC
Organism: Hydriomena furcata; assembly: GCA_912999785.1. Lineage (NCBI taxonomy): Eukaryota > Metazoa > Arthropoda > Insecta > Lepidoptera > Geometridae > Hydriomena > Hydriomena furcata. The sequence continues at coordinate 14,111,281 of OU538835.1, forward strand.
GAAACTTTCAAGGTTACTTGTAATAAATAGGTAGGTATAGGTAAGTTGTAGAAAGAATAAGAGAGTAAACTTTATGGGAGTATTTTGGGGTTGTGGCTTCATACATTGAAATCGCAAAGATCACTTTAGATCTTTTTAAATCCTCCTCTTTTCTTTGTAGTCTAGAAAATACAGATAAGAGAATTGGTAATTTGAATATTGATGATATTATTATGGGGTTACATTGATTTTGGCTGTTTTTCACAGTCGAGTGGAAATCTGAAACATACTGTATGGGCAATGAAGTATACTAGTAAGTTATCTAAAATTTTTTACCTTGTTCACAGCTGCCCCCATTGGTATTAGCAAGGTAGCGTACACCACCGCCCACACCGGCGGATACGGCGGCCACGGCGCGTACGGCGGATACGGCGGATATGGAGGATACGGCGGCGCTTACAACGGTCTCGGATACTCTGGTCTTGGTGGATACAGCAGCGGTAAGTCCTAACTCCTACAATAAAAGTCATGTCGTTGCTTCTTTCCTATTCATCTTATATTAAATCTAGAATCTTTGGCAAAATAATCCAATTTCCTCTCGATGTTTTCCATATATTTTATTTGAAATAAAAATCTTCTATGCCCTCTACTGAAGCCAATTTTATATTCGAAGGCTATACAAGGTGCATTACTTTGTACTACATAGTAAGGATGTGTTGACCTCAGTACTGTAAGTAGGGGTCAGTTATGCAGCGTGGGATCTTGTACAATGTTAATTGCGTTGTTCTTTAAATGGCGTTTGTTCACCACTATCTATTATCGCCTCAAACAAAAAGATTGGTTGATTCACACATTGACAAACTCTCCGCGCGGTTTGCAGCGCGGTCGGCTACTTGACATAATCTAAGCGAATACACACAATACTTACATAATATTAGGTACAACATTAGATTAGTTTCTTGAGTTCTTGTTTCTCAACCTTACAAAGTATCGTCTCACTCGTCTGTTTATGTTTTGGCTAGGTATTAGATTGTATTGCTGTCAATGACGGAAATAAAGCCCAATAATGTTGTAAAGGCGCTAACGAAGTGTCGTTTAAAAATTTCTTGAATTCAGTTTGACCTTATGTAATCTTATGGCATACAAAAAATGCAGTCGAGCGTGCGGACAGTTGTGCACATGCAATTTCCATAGCAACTTTATTTTACGCTACGCTACACTTCGATTACGGAACTCTCAGACTTAGGCCTCTAAAGGTCGTAGACCATATGACAAGGTTTCTGCTTTATAAAAATCTAAAGCCCATAACAAACTTTATCTTGCATAATGTTCCATTATTTCCAGGATACGGCCACTACCCCGCTGTGAGCTACGCCAACCAAGTATCTTACCCTAGTTACGGCAGCCACGGGTACGGCTACGGCTCCGGCTCCGGACTCGGATACGGCGGACTTGGCGGACACTACGGACACTACTAATCTTACAGTACCCGAAGACAAATATATATCCAATGGGAAAACACTTTACTGACTCTTCAGAATAGTACACATAGGTACATATTTTAATAATCTGCCAAGAAGAAGGATAATTTTATATAAATTTCTAATTTAGTGAAAACTAAACAAAATCATTGATTAAATTATTTTGTTTCGCCTACAAGTAGGTACACATACGCCACTTCGATGTACCAATATTCAAACAGTTAAAAGATATGATTTTTATGTTTAACTACCTAAAATTGTGTTCAACTTTTTATTTAGATGCTATTTTGCAAAGTTTGAAAAGTGGTCACGAACCCAAGCTTTTCAACTTTTTTTTATCGAATTTTCACATGTGATTTGTAAATACGTATTAATATAAATAAATATGTAAATAAGACCATATAAGTTTTATACTTACCTGTAGGTTCATCTATATAATATTTTACTATCTTTCTCCAGCGGCTTTGTTCGCGTGAACGTGGATAAAAAGTAGCCTATTTATTATTCCAGTGCATAGGGTATGTATATATATTCTAAGTTTCATCTAAATCCATAATATAGTTGTTTCGGCGTGATTGATCTCAAAAATCCAAATATTCTCATAAACTTTCGGACTTATAAACTAGGTAACTAGTAAGACTAAATAGAAGATTTTTTTAGTACTGCGTTACTAAAAGGACCAACCAGTCCTACGGTGTAGGTAGTCAATTTGAAGGACAAACGAATCTGCCTATTCTCTGCTTCACTATTGTGAACCCTGTAGGCGTAGGTATTACCTCCGTTCGTTGAACAAACAATTAGGTGCTAACCTACAAAAAATCTCTCTTATCATGAAAAAATAAACCAAATGTATCCTCAAAACATCCAGCCAGAGATGAAGGAACATTAAATTATCCTTATAAAAGGTTTGTTATTATGCTCTGTAAACTGTCCTTAGTGGTACCTAATGGTACCTACCAATTTGTTTAGAGACGCTTCTTAGAATTGGACCATTTTTTGCAATTTTTCGTGGAAACGTATAGTATAATGGATACCTAGAAATTAGATTTTGAGACGTTTTTTAAATATTTCCTTTGGAAACTTTTGCAAGTGTTTCTTTCATAAATTAAAATGAACAAAAGAAAAAGCATACGGTTAACATACTCTCAAATTCCCAGGCGCCAGGTGTCTAAAGGGGTAGTCACATTTTGTACTGTGTCTGCAAGAAGGAAAAAAAAATTCTTCATCAAAAAAATCTGAATAGACAATAACATTTATCAATAAAACAGAATCGACATCAGGATAACAGCCAGCAAGAGGTAACGTATGGAGCATTACCATAACATGAATTATTGAACCATGCAGATGAGTACCTACAACCAAACCCCTAAATGGGTTCAGTAGGTATTTTTACAAAAAAAAATGGATTTGATTAAAGATTTTTATCCAAATCAGTAAATTTTTTATAAAAATATAGAACCAAAAATTATATACTCAAAAAAATGCAGGTATTCTATCAGTTATTTGGTTGCCATAGTGCAAGCTTTGCTTAGTTTGGGGCCAGATGACGCTGTATGAAACGTCCTTCAATTTTTATTGTCTTATTTATATTATGTTTAATTACCTATAGAATTTTGTAGAGCTACGAATTTTGCACGCGGAAGTTATGTTTTTGATATTTAAAAGTAAAATAAAGTTGACCACCACGAGATTATACATTAACCAATATGGCTATTACTTAAAAAAATGGCTATTAAATAATTTCGCTTTTGATTTGGGCTTTGATTAGTTTAATATGGACAATATAACTCTTTTGTATTTACTAAAATAACAAATGACGGCTAGTACTTTTGTTTATTCCCAAGGAGGGTTTACGTCAGGTATGCGGCTGGTTGTAAAACACCCCAAGACAAATCCATTGGCAACATCTAGATGTACCGACCCCACGAGAACAGGGGATAGCGAGAAAAAAAAGAAGAGACGGTTCGTACTTTTTAGAACACGAAAATAACTCACCTCAAACCTGATAGCTTTAAACTAAATAAAATAGTGAGTTTATTGAAACGGAACCCCAAAAATGAATTATTCAGAAACGAAGTCGAGTTTAGGGTAAAAAACCGGGGTAAATCGAGCGGCTGCGACGACAACACTTTTATGACACCTCGGGAAAGCTGGCAGTCGTGTGGAGTTTTATAGACACAGGCAATGCTGCCGTTAATCTATTTAAAGTTGCGTTTAATCACAAACGACATACCGTTGGTAGGTACCCTTTCATCGAGATAAAAGTACCTACATAATGTATAAAGTATTATTCCTCCAGCAAAATTAGCACAGCGCGTGCAAATCCAAATTTTAAAGTTTTTTGCCTTACGCTTTGACAGTCGTCGTGCTTATGACAGCCTGATTCTTCTAGGCTTGGTAGCGAGGAATCGGCGTAGCTTCACCTAGTTCCTAAGACGTTTCAAAGTGATCCGTGTGATTTTATTGAATTAAATGATTTTTGAATTTGACAGCTGCGCAGTTATCAATATACAATAATACGTTTAAAAAAAATAAAAAAACCGATTAAAATGTTTCGACCAATAGAAAAGCCAAGGTACGATTTAGTTTTTTAAATTTTATGTATTAGTCCTACATGAATATAATTTTAATGGGACCAACTTGGGAATATTCTCTACAGCAGTCTACACAATAAAAAAAATCACCAAGCAACAAAAAAATATAATTTATACATACATCACAAATTGAAAGCTTACTTCTTTTTTGTCGTTAAAAAAATATGTTCTTTTTTTTTAATCCAAAAGGTATAGGTATAAGTAGGTTTCTCGTAACTACTTCTTCTATTTCAAACTTGTCTCCTATTCCAATTACTCACTTAACATTTCAAAGTCTGAAAATAACCTTACCTGGACATCCTTCAACTTATGCATTACGCATCAAGCTCATGAAACTAATTACAGTGGATGGACTGAGCAAACAACTCGTGTGTTTGGCATTAGGTAATGAAGTGCCTGACAACTGACAGTGCTGAGTATTATGGCGCATCTGAAGGGTCAGCTGGAGCTTAGAGCTATGAGCCTATTAATTACTTTTTAAAACATCAGTTTTCCTGCAACCATGGCAATTGTAAAATGGTCGAAACGTCAGAAAATAAAATACAGGTAACACGTGTTAAAGACCCGTGAAAAATCAATAATTAGGTATGTCTACTAATCACGATAATTTGAAGAATAATCACCTAATCAGGTTATCAATAAAAAAAAACCGACCAAGTGCGAGTCGGACTCGCGCACGAAGGGTTCCGTACCATTATCAATAAAAATGCCAAAAAAACACGTTTGTTGTATGGGAGCCCCACTTAAATATTTACTTTATTCTGTTTTTTGTATTTTTTATTGTAGCAACAACAGAAGTACATAATCTGTGAAAATTTCAACTCTCTAGCTATCACGGTTCATGAGATACAGCCCTGTGACAGACAGACGGACGGACGGACAGACAGACGGACGGACGGACGGACAGACAGACAGACGGACAGAAGTCTTAGTAATTGGGTTCCGTTTTTACCCTTTGGGTACGGAACCCTAAAAACTCACAACGATAAAATATTCTCTACCATCTACCATCTCCTCCGGACTTCCATGAAAAATCCCTACAAACCATCACATTTGAAAAACAAATATAAACGAATTATCTAATGCTACACACTGTGTAAGTATATATATATATTTTTATTCACGTCTACTGAAACTGACTCCTCTTTAATCCGCGGTGACCAGTTTTTGCTCAGTTCATACGGGCTCAGAGCTAACGCGACCAGGGGGTCTACTCAAGAACTAAAAACGTATTTAAGTATTATATCAGTTATCTGGTTCCTATACTACAAGCTTTGCTTAGTTTTGGGCTAGATGGCGTTGAGAGAAATTTTCACCAATCTTTATTAATTTACTAGCCGTCTCGACAGACGTTCTCCTGTCAAATTTCTTTATTTTTCATAAGAAACTTTTCCTGACACTATAGTTCGGCCGTTCAGAGAATGCGTTCCTGACACGTCGCGATTGTATGACGACGTAACTTTGTAATGGCGTTGCAGTTACGATAAAAATATTATTGCTGGTTGTTTACCGTTTTAACCATTGATGAGCATTAAAACAACATTATTACAACATTATAGTCACTATAACGTGACTAACTGATAGGTGTCAGGAACCCATTCTCTGAACTGCCGAACTATAACGATTACAACAAAAAAATAATTAGCAAAATCGGTCCGGCCGTATACGCGTGATGCTATGAGCAAGGGAAATAGAGATTCATTTTTATATATAAAAAGAAGATAAGATTTAGTCGAAACGATGATGTACCTAACTTTGATACGAATATTGTTACGACATTTCATTTTTGGTTCGCGAGTGGACCTCCAGTAAAGAGTTATTTTGCACAAACGCTTACTTTTAAACTATTTTGTGGAGGTGCGATAAACGGCTTTGGAGTTTAGCTGCAAAATAAATAGGATTTTCAACTTTTTTGGAATCGAAATAATACCTGTTTCCACTGTGAACTTTTGTTTTATAGGATGCGCAACTAACGTGGCCATTGCAAATACATTGATTGTATGATACGCTTATATGTTTGTTTGTTTGTTTTTTTTTTTCGATTTGTTAATGCATCTTAGGAACTCTCAAGAATGTAATATCCTACGAGTAGGTACATGGGTAGGAAGTAGGAACTGAGGTTGAACTGAACATCAAATCAAACGATTGATTCCAAATTCAAACATAATTAAATTTATGTTATGATAACATACGAGTAGGAATATAAACAATACTTCCGGTTGGATCCAAAAGAAGATGTTCTTACAGTTCCCATCAATATCTTATGATCAGCTGTTTATAACAAAATGACGGACAAAGTTTAACAAATTGAAACAAACAATAGTACAATTTTATTTACCGCATTTTTAACACGTTAATATTTTAATAATGAAAAATCAAAACGATGCTTTAAAATTCGAAATACACACCTCTCATCTCTAAGTAGGTAGGTACCTCAGTAAGTACATTAACACACTACATTTCTACTGTAGATTAGGTATTTAATCTCGCCACCAAAAATTAAATGTAAACCTTTTTGTCAGCGCATTAAAATTTAATTAAAAACAAGTGCACGGGAGTATGAAATTGAAACGAATGACACTTTAGGTACATGGTAGCGAGGGAGAGCTCGTGTTTATCATAATATCTACTGCTGTAGAATTCAAATTGCGTATTTAAATTTCTATAATGGTTTTAATTTATTCAAAAAATAAGTTTTCTGTTTAAACATATTTTTTCAATGACAAGCTTTTGTAAAATCATTCAACCATCGAGCACCAGCGCGCTATCACCTGTCACATAACATAACATTGTCATCGGAACTTGAAAAGTAGGTTGGTATGCAAAGTTGTTACTCAATCGAAGTATTAACTAAGGAGTTTCGTTGTGAGTGTCTGTTGAACAGCTCCTGACTCCATCATCAGATCAGCTCGCTGACTAATATTATGGCATTGTCACCGAAGTTACATATGTATGCAAAATTTCAGCTCAATCGGTTGGGGATAACTGCTTCAAAATTGAGTTGCAAGATTCCACTTGAACTAACATAGTTACCTACATCATAGGTACATTGCAAGTTAAATAAAAGCTTGTGAAAGCATGTATTTTTACTTAGAATAGTGAAAATCCGTATGGTGAAATAAATCTAATAAGTACCTACACGTACGTTTTTTACTATTCGTTTCTAGGAAATAAGGTTGCTCGCAATTTCTTCCATTTCCCTTAGCCATCAACCATCATTTCAGCACTCACTTCATTTGAAACATAAATATACAGGATGTATTATGTTCAGACCATGCATCTTAATCGATTATAACTTTTTATAACTAACAAAAATGAAAAACAAGAAGATAAAATTATTAACTTCATAATTAGCCTTTAAAAAAGTCAAGGTGCTCGAATGAAGACAATATTTTTGCACCTTTAGCTTAGCCAAAGTAGTCTTCGATTAAAAAAAAACCTTTTTTTTTATTGCTCAGATATTAACAGTAATTATGTTGAATATCTTATACATATAAGAAAAAAATATGTTTTTACAAGGGCCATTCGTAGGGATAGGTTTACACCTACCTTTAGTGTAGGTATCTACCTACATACACTAGTGTCTTCAGTTTTCTTAATAGGTGTGTCTTAATAGAGTAACACCCTATATGTTACGAGTATCCCACAATAATTTGTCCATTACCCGTAAAGGTCCGCTAAGGATCACAACTTTTGGGTCAAAGTCAGAGACCACTGGCTTCAACGCCTTTAATAACTATAATAGCAATTCTCACTGTTGGAAATATAATTTCCGTCAAGCGTTGAGTCTTTCCTTTAAACAAACCAGTGCAGACAACAAGATCCAGCACAAAGCTAATTTAGCGGCTGCCTGCATCCCTCGTTATTTATTACGTCCACTATTATTGCACTGCGGGATGGGCGGGACAAGTTACGGGCTACTAACTTATGAGTAAGTACTATTGCCTCCACTATGTTTGCCTCTCATAAAACCTTCCGCTTTGAGGCTGTTTCTAATGTATAACGTAGTGAAGTAAAATGTGACGAAATCGAAATGTGTAAAATACAAGAGTAAGTAATTTGGGTAAAGTATCTAATACCCAAAAAGATAAATATTGTTTGTTGTTTTTAAAAAAAATACCAAATCTTCTAATAACAAAGACTGCGCATTTCGTTATAGGTTTTTTTAATTAGGTGCCTGGTTTTCAAGTATTAATTAGCTTATCGCTCTTGCCTTACCCTCTCCAGATATTCAACCTGGAGATACGGGACCGGTTATTGCAAAATGCGCCTTGTCGTGACAGCACGAGGTCCCATTTTAGTAATTAATGCCAGTTTTATTAATTCGCTAAGAGTTATCACCGTATTATTACAACATCGTTGCCATTTCCTCGGTTTCAGGAATTTTTACAGCGGCTTGCGAAAAGAAAGTGATAATGGGATGTTGATTTTTGAATTTAAAATTGATACCTATTACGGAAAGAACTGAAAGAAAGTAAGTATTATGATAACGAGAAAAATGCCAGGCAAATTAGCCTCAGTTTGACAAAGCTACCACGGTTAATTAATACGATCACAGTACCTACCTATATTAATGTAGGCTAGTAAGTATTTTCTAGCAAGTAGTAGTAAGTTAGTAAGTATTATCTAGCAAAATCTACTTACTAACTTGGTTTTTATTCAACCAATCGCAATAACCATTTCGCACAAACTCAAAAAGGAGGATTTAACAAAACGCAAAAGCAGGTTTACCCGTTGCAATAAAACGGTTTCCTGCAAAATAACCATTACCAACAAACAGGGAATCAGTATTCATCACGTGGTGGGTAAGGCTCAGATCCATCGGTTTAAAAGCGCGGGCGCCTGATACAAATCTAACCGCAAGCGTATTCGCGAGGCTGGAACATTATGTTGCTATTCCGCTGCAACAGGCGTATGCCCAGGAAACTAGCGACCTATAACTAAAAGCGAACTAATACAAATTAGAGTTAAAATAATGCTGTAATCGGAGAAATCATGAATCTTGATAGGATTAAGCCTTCAGCTCTTCCCCGCTTCAAAAGGTAGGTTACAAGTAGTATTCGAACGCTAAGCCATGACATAGATAGGTCATATTATGAACTTCGTCACCACATGGTCACCAGTGTTGGCTATGTTTGGTGACGAGGTTCTTAGGTCATAGTATCATATTCTAGTCGGAGCACGCTACTTTTGTAGCCACAACCTATCTCATTGTGGAGTGGTATCTCGGCACGAAACCGATGACATTAGCATCTCGGGACTGCCATTTTATATTAAAAGCGGGAACCTGACACGCATTCAGCTGATAATTTGTTAACAGCTTCTTTACTTTGTTTACTCGCTTAAGCTCTTGATTAAACATAAATGTATATTCTGTGTCTGGGTGTTATAATATACGAGTATTCAAATTAATTATTAGTAAAAGCACATAATAATAATGTTATCTATTTTATCAGCCCATAGTACAGGCTTTGCTTAGTTTGGGGCGATGACTGAATGAAAAGTCCAAAAATATTTAAAAAAATCTAGGTAGGTAATCATAATATGAATATAGATTATTTTTAACGTCCGTTCATGCCTTACCTTTAAAATCACGCCTAGCGAGGTTTTGTGCCGACGGACAGAATGGTAATGTAAATTATTATTTTACTTCAAAAGACTCATTGGAAAATTGGAAAATCTAAGTTGATGAAAAAGTTTTGTATTTGCTAGGAGTGTAAGATTTCGTAGGCTGCTACGCCGTAGAGGTCTACAAGATAACTTTTATTGGGTCACAACGTCCAAGGGTCACTAATGGATTATTCTGGAAATTCTAAAAGAAATTTTAAAAAGGGTTTTCAGTAGGCATTTTCTGGAATAATCCACAACGTTGCTACAGTGAAGATCATTTAAGTTATAAAACCAATGTTTTGCATAATTTTATTTAAACGCGCTGATGTATTTTGGAATGAAATAAATCGGTCAAGTGCGAGTCCGGCTCGCAATAATAAAATTTCGTACCAACCACCAGAAATTGAGCAATTTTACAACTTACCACAAAATAATTCTATTAGGTAGTTAGAAACTGACAAAAATAATGTAGTTTTCTAGTAGGTAAGTTCTTCTGTAACTGATTTATTAATTTTTAATCTGCATTTGACTTAAATAAAGTAAAATAAAATATTTATTTTAAATTCGAAGGGGTCTGGCCTTGCCCGAATAAAAATATTTCACAAGCTTTCATAATCTAAATATTATGCACTTTCGAAGTCTTAACTATGTGCCAACTTTCAAAAGTGTTCCGTGACTATTCGTTACGAAAAACGCCAACACACAAAATAATGGTTTTATTATTTTTATGAAATGAACTCTTAACATATATTTACGTAAATCGAAAAACCATAACTTTTTTAGTTATAAATATTTTTTTATCCACTTTAAATAAACAAATTGTTTTCAGGAACAACACAATACATAAAGTAGGCTTAACGAGGTAACGAGTAGTAGTCGGGTTTGTTATAGACTCATAAAAGCTTCATACGATTTCCCTCCAAGCCACTTACTTTGACCGCCTCATTGTCATGTCAAACAGGATATAACCATAATATAACTAAGCCAGCTTCGAAAAGTCTCACTGAGCTGATATAACATGACACTAATATATGCCATAATAGAAAAAAATATATAAATTACCATTAACCAAAAACCACCAAACAAATATATAAATAAGTATTTTCTTGTTGGGCATTTCATTCAATTCCATCTAGCGCCAAACTAAGTAAAGGTTCTATAAGAACCAGATTACTGAATGAATATAACAACTCCCAGACACAACAAACGTACATGTTCATCACACAATTTTTTGTCCTGGATGGTAATCGAAACCATAACCTACAGTGGAGCTACGAACTGAACTGTGACGCCAGCTAATCCAATATCTACTCAACTTCGGTGATAGAACGTTACATTTGACATTAGGATTGCAACACCATTCGTTGTATGTTAATATACATTTGCACATGTGGCCACTTAGTAGCAAGCAGTCCGACCAGAGACCACGCCTTGGCTCTCTAATTTCCTTGAGCTTTTGTTCGTTAAGAAACAGCGACCGTCATAAGTCGACTATAAAATGACCCTGCAAACGTCAGTTATTCAGATCGATGAACTGTTAGACCAATCTGAAAAGATGTGAAATAAATCAAGAATCAAATTATTTTGCTGTCTCCGCTAAATCAGTTAAGAGTTTAAAGAAATAAGTAGGTACTTTATAAAAGATGCTTTTTAGTAAAGCAACTTCTTCAACTTTTTAACTATTTGTCTCGCGGGCTTCATTAAATAACTTTTTAACAATATAGATTAAAAGACCGAATATATGTAGTGCTAGTCCAGAAATCACGTCAAAATATCAAGAACAATACCTAATAGAGTGTCTCGTAGTAGGTAACATTGATATAACAGCGAAAACAATTACGTCCGTTCTTTTGAAGCCGCCGTTTCTTAGAAATTAGCCTGAGGAAATGTCAGTACCGACATGTGCTCTACATTGCCACATTAGCTTGTAATATCTAGCTCAGACGGAACCTTACGTTCTACGAGTACCTTAGTTTTAGTGCTTAGTACTCAACTAAGTGTACAGTTGTTGACTGTCTGCGCTTCGCACTTTAACATAATGATTTGACTGAGAGTATTTTACAGATAGATTGTAATCTAATATAATTGTTGTTTGAAAAATAAAATATTTCTTATAATTGTTGTTTGAAAAATAAAATATTTCTTTTTTTATTTATATAGTAAATCTACAATCTAAATATATATAAAACTCTTATGTTACCGACTGACTAATTATATTTACCTACAGTTTAAAAACAAGTTTTTTTATGAAATATTACCAGCCGTTTCGAAGTAATTGTTGAGTTTAAATAAAAGGTGGAAAACCTGCTTTTTTGAAGTAAGATAAACCGTAGTTTGTTGTATGAAGAACCTCAATGTGTAACTGCCTTTATGAATATTTAGATCCTATATTGATTTATGCACGATTGCTCACCGAACAGATTTCATAACTAGACTAGACCGAAACCCGACCTTTGTATTTCCGAATTATCACCTCACTTTTCAATCAATTTGAGAACGGTTTATATACTCTAAAATAGAACTTAATACCTGGAGATAGAGTTGCATTTAGTTGTGTCCTCGGAGGTAGAAGGTACGCTTAGCTAGGTAAACAAATTATAAAGATTATGTGACATGGGTTGAAAATTGGCTTGTGGGTGAAATATTTTAATATTCTACGCATTATTCCGATCTCATGGGACACTGATAGCTAATACTTTTTTTAGGTTTTACGTATTGGAACCATATGTTAGAATACCCTTACTTACTGTATGGCGAAGGTTGATCACATACATACACTCAATGTCGAATTGTAAGTATTATAATTAAAAATATTTATAAATCACTTCATAGGTAGGTACATGCATAGAATCACACTTGTTTTACGGTACGGTACGGTTTGCCACGATATAGTTCCTTAACTGCTGTTTAATTTACTTACTTAATTAATACTTAATTACTTCATTCACTCTTAAAATATTAATGCGTGCTCGTTGATAAGGAAATATTTATTTAATTTTACTTATAGAATAACTTTTGGTGTTCATTTTATTTAATAGCAATTTATTTAATTTTAGTTAAGAAAAGTTAAAGAACAACAAAAAACGGTTTTGTTTTTAAACATATTTTTTATTTCGTAAACTTAAAGCATTTGGCACCTAAAAATGATATTATACCTAGCTCTAATCGGTGATGCTTCTTTTGCTTATTTATAATAAATACTTATGGATATTACATATATATACTTATTACCTACATTGAGGTAGGTATTAGCGCGCCCGACTCACCTTCACACTGCTCTATCACACTGGTGTTACGGTTAGGTATACGAAAAGCAAAGTAAAAAGAAATGACAGAAAAGTAAAAGTAATACAAAGCAGTAAACACATAAATATGTCATGTCAAAAGCTCTGAAGATACTAGTCTAGTAGGTAAATACCACTCATCCTTCTAAGTGAATTGCGCGTTACTTTGAGAAAAGGTTCTTTATTTTCACTCTTCTTACTTACTCGAGTACTCGTATTGATCAATCACCTATAATCATAAACATGAAATACTGCTAATATTAAAATGTAATAAAAAATGTTAACGTAATAGTAAAATGCGATTTTTCGATCTTTGAGTGTTTGTAATATAACAACACGCATGTTTCAATAGGGCATTAAGGGCTGAACCGCTTTGCTTAAAACTTGGAATAGTAATAGAATAGCACAATAGGCTATTTTATTCAGGTATTACGCCAGTATAGCTACTACCAGCTTGCCTAACAACTTGTTTAGTAGCTCTGCTTTCGGCGCTGCAAGTTATAGGTTCGATCCTCGCCTAGGAAAAAAAATTTTGATGAACATGGATATTATTTTGTACCTGATTGTTATATTAATCTTCTTGAAGATATTTTAGTATGTATTTATATAAAAGTATCTAGTTCTGTATCTATTCAGATCTGATAGGTTCACACTTTTATAGTCAGGCAATAAAACCTGCATTTATTTGAATACCTCAAAATTACACCACTAAGCATACGGGAAACAAACAAAAAACATGAATTCTAAGAATAAGCTCGTTATTCCTGAAGAGTCAGCTTGGCTCTACAGTACAAAAAGGGCCTCTCATTTGGCGCCCATCAAGTTCCTATTAACCAGAACAAGTATTTATGAGACGTCACGCGCCTCATAAAAAAACAAACAATTCTACGCATTTATTATTTAATAAATTCCGCGAGTGACACTTAAGCGCACAGCTCACGTCAATTTGTCTAATATTCGTTACAAAAAGTCGAGCTTCTTGAGACCTACGAAATCTGAAAGCAATTGCAACCTTATTACGATACCTACCTAGACTCAAACACAACATCTCAAACAAAGAAACAGTGAATCTTTTTTAACAATTTTCAGAATACTACTATGAGACAGAACTGTCAGATGGTCATGGTCATGCTGCTAAGCACCAGCTATTACAAATCATCCTATATCAGCCTATAACAAAACCACTATCTCGCAAATAAGTATTTCAAGCAGTAGTATTTCAGGTACTACCTAACCAACCAACCTGATACTACCTGCTACTAGGTACCTGATAAGTGAGTAAGGCGATAAATCATGTTACTATCTTTTATTATAACTTTTTATTGAAGGTATCAAACATTAATCAATATAGTGTTCTAGTAGTATAAAAATGTCTGTTTCATAATTCACGAACACCAACATAAGGCATACAGGTGCTAAGTCTCATTTGCCTGTAATTTCTTCGGTAATACCTTATTCTATATATTCATTTATACTGTGGTAACATATACCGGAAAACAGTAACGTTGCTTGGTAGCAGAAATTGGTATGGTGGTAGGTACGAGCACCTTAACAAGGAACTCTACTCGTAAAGTGATTGATTTGCAGTATCAGCACTCTTCGGCAAAAAAAAGCATTATTATCGCTCCGTCATCTAATTCTGTCGAAACGCGGTCTTCAAAATTAGGAAACGTTTTGCAAATTCTTGCAAATATATTTTTTGAATTGAGGTCTTTTGAATGTGGTTGCAAAAATTTGGAATTATTCGGTTTTTGGCAATTTTGTATTACCATGGCATTATGGTGAAATAAACAATGAAATTGATAAGAAAATTGTGTTTTTACTGTTATTTATCCAAGTACTTGACGTCGGTGGCGTGGAAGGCGAATATCCGGATGAGACACAAGAGGTGCCGGTTTGAGAAAATATTAAATTATTGCATGTGTGACAAGTGTGTGAGTTGTTAAAAGGTGAATGTTGCCTAAATCTGCTGATTTCATAATAAAAAGCCCTTAAATTTCATTAAAAATGGGGGTGATTAGGTACCTCTAAGTACCTAACCTCTTATTTTTTGGAACACTGACCTTAGACTGAAATAATTTTTATCGCAAACGCTGTCATATTTTGACTGTTAAAAACGGCTTATTTGACGACTACTGTTTCAGTACCAGGGTTCAACGTTACAGAAAGTTATGGTTCGTGAATAAAGGATTAATTATTAGGTTTTATGGATTTCAGATGAAGCTATCGTAAAATCTGGAATGGCTTATCGCTCGTGTAATTAAATTTTAAAACGTAGGTAACATACTCGATGTTATAAAGATAAATCCAATTTTATGTGAAACATTAAAGTCAAATCTGCGATAGGTAGAGATACATACCATAAAACTTTTAACCTAACTGGTAACCTACTTACAAAAAATATTTATCAGATGTAATGTCTGAAAACGTAATATTTGCTACTATAGTTTCAACGTTTCAAGCAACTGTGGGGCTAGCACGAATCACTATCGTATCGACATTGTACCGTCCAAATGTCAAAACTGACACTTATACAATACCTGACTCTATAAATGTCAGGCCTCTGTTGACGTTATAAAATATTATTAATGTGAGATCAATCAGGCCTAAACAACAGAACGGATTAAGATGAAATTTGCTGTAGATGTAGATTTAATGTTCGATTAAAACATAAGGTGATTTATAATTCGAAAAACATTCCCAAAATTATTAAAAAAAATGCAAAAGGGATGTGTTTGGGTATTGATGGCGCTGGTGTGCAAAAAATCAGACATTAGTTTTGAAGACAGGACAAAGTCTGTCACGGGTCGGCTAGTTTAAAAAAAATATTTGCTAATGTTACACACAGACGATAACATTTCATTTCATTTCATTTCATTTCCATTCTGCTTACCTATTGGTTTGGTTTGCGTAATTGGCCATTGACATAATGCAGGTTGACCAAGTTATAACCAAGAAGAAATACTAATATGATCACACAGTAGGCTATTAAAATAACTACATTACATAATAGATGTTCAAACTAGTTCATTCTATGATGTGTCACTGTGGCCGGTTCTAGGACTAAACGTGAACAGGTCCAGCAGTCTGTCTGAATCTATACTAATATTATAAAGTTCCTCTTTATAATATTAGTATAGATTTGTATTTTTGTACGTTTGTAACGAATAAACCCAAAAACTTCTACATCGATTTTAAAAATTCACCACCTTTAGATTTCTATATTATCTCTGTGTAACATAGGCTATAGTTATTGCTAGAAAAAAATAGGGATCTAAAACATAAACTGTAATGTAACCCAAAGTGTAAAAAAATAGCCATAAAACAATTAGTTAACCCGTGTGACAACGGGGCGGACTGCTAGTGTAATATAAAACTATCAAACGTTATTTATATGACGCAGTATAATATGGATAATAAAAAGTTGTAATGACCGTGTGGTAGGTACCACAATTTTCATCTAAAAGTCGTGAGTTCAAATCCTGACCGGATTTATTAATTCTGTAATTTTACATCACAGCTTAAAACGGTGTAAGAAACATAGCGATGAAATGAGTTTGTATTCATAAAAGCGCCGATGGGCTTGCAACCTGTTATGGAATACAAAATTTAGGCATGTGCCAGATATAATGTTTGGACATGCTTCTGCCCTCTTTAGACATCTTCAAGGATCTAAGCGCCTTAATCCATCTAGGCCCTAGAGATTAAGACAGTAGGTACGAGTATGTCTACCGTTCTCGAGGATTACAGTCGTGATCCCGTTTCATTTTATTTCAGTTTAAATTACCGAAATAAAAAATAGTTTTACGATATTTCATGTTCATTTTATTGTGTAACTATAAAACGAATGTTCGATTTGATTAAAGTCCATCGGATATTTCGCAGTCAAAGTGTAAATTTAATTAGTTATAGCTGCGACAGAATATAATGATTTATATGAGTTTTAGATTGAAATTGATTGAATTTGTAACTTCACGGTCTAAATTATAATGCCAACAAGTGCATTAGCTTTTAATAAGCTTCAAAAACGTTGCAATAGTAACATAATGTATTAACATATAAATCAAAGTCTGACTGAGTGACTGATAAATAGCAGGTTGGAATGTTATGTATAAAAAATTGGCGCTGATGTGCAAAAAAATCTGACATCAGTTTTGGCAATTGCAAGATACACATTCTACCAAAAATTACAAAATTATTGTAAAATTCGGAAAACTGCTTTATTTAGACATGACAACGTCTGTCGCGGGTCAGCTAGTAAATAATAAAAAACGGCCAAGTGCGAGTCGGACTCGCGCACGAAGGGTTCCGTACTATTATCAAAACGGCAAAAAAATCACGTTTGTTGTACGGGAGTCTCACTTAAATATTTATTTTATGCTGATTTTAGAGAAATACATCATCTGTGAAAATTTCAACTGTCTAGCTATCACGGTTCACGAGATACAGCCTGGTAACAGACAGACGGACAGCGGTGTCTTAGTAGTCCCGTTTTTTACCCTTTAGATACGGAACCCTAGAAACATAAAAAATAATTCATAATATCTCGTAACCTACCTATTTACCTAACTACGTAGTTAGCATTCCACACGTGACAGGTTGCAATCCCGTCGCCGCTTTCAAGAATACTAACAGGTTTCCTCACGATGTTTTCCTTCACTGTTATAAACACGTGTAACGCGCATATAGGTACATTTTTCGAACAGAAATATCCATTGATGCACGGCCAGGATTCGAACTCGAAATTAATTGGAAATTAATAATATCTACCTACCTATTTACCTAACTACATGAATTCAATAATTCAATTTCAAACTTTTTATTCGATCATGTGAAGTACCACCTATTTACCGACTTACTTTACCGATAGTGGTAAAATAGCGCCACCTGCCAGCGGAATCGCAAACCTCTTTCATCTTACCTCTCAAACCCCGAGCGGTCGCATGAGACCGCGAAAAGTACCTATAATACGTAGTAACATCAAATGAAACTAGATGGCGCTGGAATGCAAAAATCAAGTTTGTTGTATGGGAGCCCCCCTTAAATATTTATTTTATTCTGTTTTTAGTATTTTTTGTTCGAGCAGCAATAGAAATACATAATCTGTGAAAATTTCAACTGTCTAGCTATCATGGTTCATGAGATACAGCCCTGTGACAGACAGACGGACAGACGGACAGACGGACAGCGAAGTCTTAGTAATAGGGTTCCGATTTTACCCTTTGGGTACGGAACCCTAAAAATTTAAGGTGACAAAATGAAATCGTCCAACATCCTCCGAGTTTCGTCACAAAGGATACGATCGGTAAAAGAAACATTGTCTAAACAACCCCCCAGCGTGAGTAGGGGGGAGTCGATTTGCTCCAAATATTTACTATTGGTATTACGGCTGCTTACGACAAATACGTTTCACTTCGACACAGCCGAAACGGGATGAGAAGAGAGTACGATCAGTATGGATAAGACATGGCTTTTAAATAAATATAATCAATACAAGCTAACCCGCGGCCCGGCTTTGCTTGGGGTAATTTACACAAACCTTTCCTCGCTTTCCTTAGTACTGGTCCACTTGCTTGTGAAAAATGTAAATAACGAAATCCAAAAATATGTAGATACCTACCTAAATATTAAATTAATCAAATAACCTTATATTTTATTCAATTTTCCTGGCAACTTATGCCAATAAATATCGCAATAAATAATTTGAGTTTGAGTATTTTCTTAACCTAAACCTTGACGAATTACAAGCACAACAAAAAAACCGCCCCAAAATGATTCTTCGTCATCACTACATAGTATAAAGCAAAGTCGCTTTCCGCTTCCCGCGTCTGTATGTCTGTATGTATGTTTGCTTATATCTTTAAAACTACGCAACGGATTTTGATGCGGTTTTTTTTAATAGATAGAGTGATTCAGGAGGAAGGTTTATATGTATAATAATACATTATATAATAGATATTTAAATTTATTTTCAGGCAACTTTTTCAACATTTTCTTTCATAAAAACCTTGTTCGTAATTCACAAACACAACAAAAATATCTTCCAAATGGGACTAGCCGTTCTCAAGTATAATATTGTTCCGTCATATATTTTGCGTCGTTCTACATAGAGTTTTATATAGATATCCAGTAGTTAAATTCTCGGGTCGCTTCTGGAGTAAGCTAGCTCTAGTATCATTAAATACTTACCTACCTTTCAGAATTAAATCAAAGGAAGGTCCACGCTACATTTCTAACGCGATCGAACGCCATTGTATGAGTTATAGTCGAACTTCGATACATAAATGTGTGTGACGACAGGACAAATAGCTGTACTCTGTTTTTGTGACGTCATAAAACACGTCACCTTAGATCCGTAGGTATTAAGGGCAATCCTCGAAGAGTCTGATTGAAGTTCCGGAGAGTTTTACCTATTTAGTTTATGTCCAGGTCAATAAAACAAATATTTGTAAGTTCGTCTAGTGTTATAGCTAGGTACTTACTTGTCACTACCTTTAACTATATAAAATAATAATATAAATTGCGAAAGTAACTCTGTCTGTTATTCTGTCTGTGACGTTACCAAACCGCGCTTGATCGATTATGATGAAATTT
Organism: Hydriomena furcata; assembly: GCA_912999785.1. NCBI lineage: Eukaryota > Metazoa > Arthropoda > Insecta > Lepidoptera > Geometridae > Hydriomena > Hydriomena furcata. The sequence continues at coordinate 14,130,823 of OU538835.1, forward strand.
CATATAGAGATAAATTAAAGTATTGGGACGAACAAAGGTATTTTTTCCCCAAAAATTTCTTTTGATTTTTGGGAATTTCAATGTTTAACGATAATATCGTAAAAAACGCATCTACGCGGACGAAGTCGTGAGTAAAAGCTAGTAGTAAATAAAATGATCCTTTATTTCTACTAGTTACTTGCTAGTTCTTACGTATCTATTATAAATCACCTTCTTGGTGTGGAAAAAAACCTTACTAACTATAGTATTTCTGTAAAATAAATAATATTAGCAGGTTTCCAGACAGTGCTAGGTATTTCTAAAAGCTTTTCACGGGCCTTTGAAATTGCTTTTTCTGTATAAAATTAAGATATATCATAGAGATACTTAGTCTTTAATGTAGTAAGAATATATTTACACTTAAGAGGTGCCAAATCTATAGTAGGTATAATAAAATAAATAAATATTGTGAACTCAGCAGTTCACTCAGCGCCATCTACCCCCAAACTAAGCAAAGCAAAGCAGATATAGATTATTCATAAAAAAAAAATTGAGCTCGCTGCTATCAAGTTGGGACCGGGTGATGACTTCACCATCATCCAACAGGAATTTCTGATGATCAAAGATTATCGGCATCCTAATAAAGTGGACTTACTAATGGATCTTAGACATCTTCAAGGATCTAAGTGCCTGGAGATCTGAAAGAATGTCTACCGTACTTGGGGGTTACAGTCGTGATCCTATTTCATTTTATTTTATCTTACCAGAAGAGGCTCATATTCTTAGTTGTAACCTCGACTCTACCTTGACTCAAACTCTTTCGAGGTCCCTCTTATGTCAATACGTCATCAGTACAAGGAGATTTTCATCAAACAAACCGTTACACGCATGCGTCGTTTAGAAGCTGTCGAGGAATGTCAAGGTAGGTACATCTCGAGGTTCCTTGATTTGACAATTCTTTTGACTAAGAAATCCTCGACCAGAGGCAAAGTCGAGGTAATTTCATCAATTAAAACTACCATAACACGGTTTTGAGGTCGAGTCAAGGTGGAAATATTTCGAGGTTAATACAACTAAGAATATGGGGATAAAACTAGACTTTCTATTTCACGCCTGTTTATTTAGTTGTGAATATGACAAATTAAATGTAATGGCCGACGTTAGGTGAATGTGTGGAATTACCCGAACATCGACCACACAGCCTAGACTCCTGATGCAAGGCGAACACTCGCAGGCAACACATATGGGCTATAGATCCTGTGTGAACCACTGAGTGCGGTTCACGACGCGTGGTCGCGGCGGGCAGTGACACTGAACCGGCCAATCAAAATGCATTTTTTACCGCTCTAACAGACCCGCATACCTCATGGACTTGACAGAATTGTTTGTTTGGATAAATTAAGGTATTAGGCGTCTATTGGGCTATGTTGTCGATGTACCCGAATGTCTAACAGGCAGCTGCGTTCCGTTGCGTAAGGCTAAGGGCTAATGTAGCGAGGTTGTAGCAAATTCATAATTGGTTCAGTGGAAGCATGTTCTGTGTTATGAGTGTGATAAAAGTTAACACCCAACAGACACATATAGTCCCGACTCCTGACTGAAAAACGTTTGAACTCCATAAAGCTCCCTCGGTGCTACTTAGTATAACTCCTAAACTTTGGCTTTCTAACGACCTCTCTAGAATGGAAAGCAATTTCTCGGTATAAGGTGCGGATTCAATCCCTGTTGTGAGCCGGCGCCATCTACACGTGCTCAAAATGGTGAAGGAAAACATCGTGAGGAAACCAATTAATGCAACTAGTGCGTTTGCAACCTATAAAATGTTAACTAATGTAAAATGTAGGCATGAACCAAATGTAATGGTTGGATGTGCGCTTTACTACCTGCTTAGACATCTTTAAGGATCTGAGAGCCTGAAGATCTAAAAGGATGTCTCACGTACTTGGGGATTATATAGTCATGATACTATTTTTTTCTTTGACTTAGCTGCGGGAAAAATATTACCAAGGAAACTAAATAACTTAGGTTTTCTATGTACACAAATAAACTTATGTATAATAATACTTTAACACCTAGGCAGAAAACAAACGTTCATCACACAAATGTTTTACCTGGGTGGGATTCGAACCCACAACCTATGTTGAAGATAGCAGTTACTAAGTGTAGAGTCCTGTACTACATCGGTGTCTGGCCACCATTAAAAATATGTTATCGGTCGGCATTATTCAAATCCTACACTTAGGTATCTAAGCTCAAGCGATTTATAACGCTATTATTTTAAAACCATTACAGTTTCACACACTTCTGAGGCTCTCTAAATGCACGATTTTGGGTTAATAGTTATTGGCGACTAGTTTTTGATTCGTTTGGCTCTCTGCAGCGTAAGTTACTTTTAGCATTAGCGTTGAAAGAGGATTTTGTTATATAACTATAAACACCAATAAACTTTAATAACATTAAGAAGTTAATTATATCTTCTAGGTCTAGGGATATCTTCACTTCAATTTGAAGACAGTAGTTTACAATGTGTAGAAAAAATAATAAAAAAAAAAAGTGTGTGTGTGTCAGCTACGACGCACGATTGGAGTTTACTCCTTACGAACGATAATTATGATATATATCGAATAGAAAAAAAACCGGCCAAGTGCGAGTCGGACTCGCGCACGAAGGGTTCCGTACTATTATCAAAACGGCAAAAAAATCACGTTTGTTGTACGGGAGTCTCACTTAAATATTTATTTTATGCTGATTTTAGAGAAATACATCATCTTTTACTTTCAAAACTTTCGTGAGTTGTACTACACATTATTACAACAACGGGAAATTACTCACGTAAATGATAAATTGTCAATGAGGACACCGACAATGTTTCGATTCATCTAGATTGACAATTTATCATTTACGTGAGTAATTTCCCGTTGTTGTAATAATGTGAAATACATCATCTGTGAAAATTTCAACTGTCTAGCTATCACGGTTCACGAGATACAGCCTGGTAACAGACAGACGGACAGCGGTGTCTTAGTAGTCCCGTTTTTTACCCTTTAGATACGGAACCCTAGAAACATAAAAAATAATTCATAATATCTCGTAACCTACCTATTTACCTAACTACGTAGTTAGCATTCCACACGTGACAGGTTGCAATCCCGTCGCCGCTTTCAAGAATACTAACAGGTTTCCTCACGATGTTTTCCTTCACTGTTATAAACACGTGTAACGCGCATATAGGTACATTTTTCGAACAGAAATATCCATTCATGCACGGCCAGGATTCGAACTCGAAATTAATTGGAAATTAATAATATCTACCTAGGTACCTATTTACCTAACTACATGAATTCAATAATTCAATTTCAAACTTTTTATTCGATCATGTGAAGTACCACCTATTTACCGACTTACTTTACCGATAGTGATAAAATAGCGCCACCTGCCAGCGGAATCGCAAACCTCTTTCATCTTACCTCTCAAACCCCGAGCGGTCGCATGAGACCGCGAAAAGTACCTATAATACGTAGTAACATCAAATGAAACTAGATGGCGCTGGAATGCAAAAATCAAGTTTGTTGTATGGGAGCCCCCCTTAAATATTTATTTTATTCTGTTTTTAGTATTTGTTGTTCGAGCAGCAATAGAAATACATAATCTGTGAAAATTTCAACTGTCTAGCTATCATGGTTCATGAGATACAGCCCTGTGACAGACAGACAGACGGACAGACGGACAGACAGACGGACAGCGAAGTCTTAGTAATAGGGTTCCGATTTTACCCTTTGGGTACGGAACCCTAAAAAGGGTAAATGAACGCATCTGCTAAAATGATAAGAGAAACAAACATAATATATCTGTAATTATTCGGATTATTTATATTACTTCAATAAAGCGTATTACATAAAGTATGTTACAAAAAAATAGTTCTTAGTTCATGCATTGAACTATCGTAATTTGCATTCATCTAGTTCAGGTGGTCAACAGAGATGATTTTGTTAGGCGTTCTTTTATCTTTCCAAGTTCATCGAACTAAAATAAATAGGATCGCGACTGTAATCCTCAGGTACGGGAGGCAGGCTCGACATCCTCTCGGATTTCCAGGCGCTCAGATCTTTGAAGATGGGTTAGTCAGAGGCACGTCCAAACAGATAAGTAGTTAGGTAGTTTTGGTATGGTCAGTGTTTAATTTAATTTTGGTGGTTTATCGCCACAAATACAGATGTTCCTGCACTAGGCTCACTCAGTGTACCTACTTACTAGGTAGGTACCTACCTACTTACTTAATTTGGTTTGGATTTAAACGGTTAGTAGTACCATACCACACAACCAATGTAACATAATACAATTCTCAAATTGTGTAGACGAAACTCAACCTTATTACTCTAGTTTTAAAGTGTTCGAAACTTGCTTTCATAGGTCAAAGTATAGTGAACGATATTCCAGCTATTCGCTAATAATATCTTCATCTCGCCTACGCGCTTGAAAGTTAGCGCGCTAGAGAGGGATGCCATAATTATTATTAATTTTAGGTTTCATTATTTTACGTTTTATTCGCATAAAAGCATGTACAAAAAGATAACAAAGTCAAAATATCATTAACGTTAAAAACGTAATTTTCATTTTGAGATTACGCTAATTTAGACTTTAACATAATAGTAATAAGAGCGATCGCAGAAATAAATAATGCAACAATTTTTATGAGATACGCTGTGTAATGTATTCTATCTCATTCTTTTACACGTTCAATCCTACAGATATATATGTTTGTCTCTTTCTACGTAACGCCTCAACTTTTGGTGTTTCACTTGATTTTACTCCCCATAAAATTTCCGTACCGGGCCTTATAACTCAAATCGTTTCTTAAGGAGTAAACTCCAATAATTGTTAGGTTTATTTATGATAAGAACTGTATAAATTATTTTGGTATAGATTTGATAAAGTATTGTCGATTTTTTTTATTTATAATTACAATTAATTTATAATGATGTCCCGTTTCAAATATCTAAAGATATCTCTTAGTTATGTCAAACTGTAACGTAACTAATATTCTACGCTCTTACGATAACATACGTTTTATAAATTCAGCTTTCTTGACTGAGCTGTCTCAGATATCTTTTGATATGTAAATTCAATTTATGCCTTTTGTAACATTTTCACAGGTAAAATCATTTTTAGTGCGATTTTTGACATCTAATTTAAATGACTGAACTTATGTTAAGGCAGTTTCGTAACATTTGCTCATAATTATTATAATCGAGATAATTAAATGTTTATTATTATAACCAATTCTCTTTTTTTAATTTAAATAAAATTATTCTTACATAAGTTATTTTTAAAGCTTCATTAAGCCCTGCAAAGGTCCTTAGATAATGTCTTCACGTTAATTTATGCTTTGTAACTAAAAAAGATTCTTCTAAGCATTAATTAAAAAATAGAGTGCTCTTTCTTTAAATCTAAAAAGTTTATTTCCAATAGGCATTAATGATAAACCTATTTCTTGATAGTGAATCTTGGGTAGAACCAAATCCTAAAATTTGAGTCACAGTTTATTTGGAATTATAGCAACTATAAAATTCTGGTCGAAATTTTTCAGACTGACTGAGAGTATCAAAGGCACGTCCAAACGTTGCATTTGGCACATGACCACATTTTCAGTATCCGTATTCAGATCAGTATTTATAGTATTTTTTAGCAATCCTTATGTGACAGGTTGGAAATTATTAGGACTCTCTAAAAATAATTACCAAAAGATATTTAGTTCTGATATATTTACCTATTTGAAATCTGAGCCTTTATTGAAACAATTGAATGGTGACAGGAACAGGAAAGAATATAGTGTATCCCCGGGGGACTCAGTGGAGGTCCCGGAGCCTCGTATCACTTACGTATTTTATTCTAACGGTGTATTTTATTTATATTCTGAGATATTTACTATAACAAGTAGAGTTATATCTTTTTAGGGTTCTATACCTTAAAAGAACATAACAGCAGGTTACATTAGATCCGCTTCACCTGCGTTACGGTTAGACGGTGCAGTGTGTAGACCTCCTTAGTAAATTAAAGTCCACTTTACATACGTCGAATCAAGTTCATCAAATCTTCCATACAAGCTTGTAACCCGTGTAATTATAAAATTACAACATGACTAGGAAGATACTGTTAATTGCAAAATTACTATGTTAATGTAAAATGTTTAGCCGCGATTCAACGAGACGATGGCAGGGTTGCCAACCGTAAATAATTAAATTAAATTTAAATAAATTAAATAGGATCACGACTGTAATCCCCAAGTTCGGTAGACGTCCTCTCATAACTCAAGACGCTCTGATCCTTGAACAAATTTAAAATGGGTAGTCAGAGGCATGGAACACATGCCTACATTTTAAAGTAGTCCGTTGGACCCCACCCTATGAAATGCTAACTACTGAAAAATGTAGCCATGTGACAATTATTATAATAATGCAATACTGAAAAATAGTTCTATTGACGTGGTATTTGCTATTTGTTCACCAAAATATCACAGAATTGTCAGTATTTTGGTGGTGAGAGAGTTTAGTGCGCCTCATAAACCTTTCATGACCAATTTGAATAACAAATAATTCCAAAGACTTCCACGTTTTTACTTGATTTACTAATAAAGGACTTTGTATATTTACCAGGAAAAGGCTTCTTATATTTTTAGTTTACGAGATAAACAACAGATTTTGTTTTTATTATTCCGTCTTTTACTTATTTCTTTGATTTCTTAACAAGATGTTGCTACAAGAAAAAAATGTAAAAATACGTAACTTATTGGGTACGGAAATCTCGGAACATGAGTTCACTCTCACTTGATCATTTTTACAGCCGAGTTTGTCCTAAAAAGAGGAGTCAATTTCGACGCATTATATATTTTTTAATGTATGACCACATGTAGGTAAAGTATTCTCATCTTTACCTGGTTATCCGATATTGATGATTTATTTCATTGTATAATGAATGTCCATTTAAATTTAATTTATGTAGGACTAATAGTTTATTCATAAAAATAAAAAACTGGCCAAGTAAGAGTCCGATTCGCGCACGAAGGGTTCCGTACCATGATCTATAAAAAAACACGATTGTGATATCGGACCCCAGTTAATCTTAGTAATAGGATCCCGTTTTTACCCTATGGGTACGGTACGGTAACCCTAAAAACTATATCGTTAAAATGATTGAAGCATATTTTTAAATTAATATAAGTAGATATTTTTATGAAAAAAAAAGTTTTTGAAAATTTTCCGTTAGAATATTTTTTTTTTAGTTTTTAAAAAAATTATGTAGAAAGCGGTCGACAGCCCTAGCTTGACATGCAGCATCCGACCAAAGGAATTGAAGCACGGCACACGACTAGTAGCCGGACGGTAGTGGCGCAACCATTGGTAGCCATAACTGACCCTCTTACAACGAACCAGAGAATTGGTCCTGGCATCACTTTGTTGCCATCTTTAAGCAAAAAAAAATAAGTATCATTGTAATTGTTACAAGGCATTATGTGAGTTGTATTTTTTATGAAAAACAATATCTAACTAGCTCTAAATTTTTATGCATGTTGAAATAAAAATGGTTTTGTAGTATTTTCCCAGGGTTCAAACAATCTATTAATTTCATCAGTATCGGTTCAGCACTTTTTAAACGATTTTTGAATAAATTGTGAAATATGAGTATTCATTTGGAATATCGGAGTTCGGTATAGATGGCGAATTCACGCCAACCTGACTATACGGACCTTAGTTCGCGCATAGAGCTTAAAAGCGATAGTAAAATACGCGCGTGCGCATTCATTCACACGCTCGGAGCTCGGAGGCTGCGCTCAGCCATGAAATACACGGTTAATATCTTATCTTATCTTAATTTCCTATTAATAAATTATAGAACTTAATATGTGGCTTATATGAGCCAGTTAAAGTAGATAGCAGGTTTTTTTTACAGTAGTGATTGAAGTGATGAATTTGTGATGAGTGTATTTAACTGTGATGTTTATGGTTTATGATGTTTATGTGAATCAGCTGAGACTCGTATGTCAAAGATGCCATGGAAAATGGATGGGTTGCATCTTATAAGATATTTCAAGAAGTGGAATGTGTGATCGATAATGATGAAGGGTTTATGGTTTCTTATTGAACCTATGATAATAATTTATTGAAACTTTCCTTATTTTTAGTTAGTAGAGTTTTAACTAGATTAGCAATTTGCTTAATTTTCAGGTTACCTCAGAGTGAAACTCAGAATTGGCTTTATTATGTAAACATAACGGATCATCCTATTATTGTAGGACTATCTACTTCCTGACTACTATCCTACTTTTATATTTTAATTACGACGGTTTGTCATTCATTTTGGATGTTCGTGTTTTAATTCGTTGTGTATAAAAATACAAACAGTAAAAATACAAATACAATACTGAACCGAGTATTGAAATAAACTTTAGATGATATAATTATATATTTATATATATATATATATAACCGTTATTATATCGCTTGCTGTTTGAACTCGACTTCCGAAATATATTCGATACGATATATCAGTTTTAACTCGGTATAGGGTTGAAACATCTCATCCTGACGAGTTAGCTCCGATCGCTTATTTTAAGCGACTTCAAAAAAAGGAGGAGGTTCTTATTCAACAGTATCCAACTAAAGTTTTTTTTTAATGTTTTTTACTTCAGATCTTTCGACTGGATGCACCGATTATGATGATTCTTTTTTTATTTGAAAGATTTTCTATTTTTTTATTAGATTTGGGGAAAAAATGCTAATTTTAAGAGTGAAAAATTAGGGGATGATATTTAGTTTTTTAAACGTAATTATTCGAGTCTCGTCTTACAGCAGATAAACAATTACTAAAAATACTACTTTACAGAAAGGGTCATCGAAATGAATGATAGGTGTTTGTTGCCTGATTCTTCTAAGCTTGGTCGCGAAGACTAGGCGTAGACATAACTCCTAAGACGTTTCAAAGTGATCCTTGTGATTTTATAAGAATTCTACTACGATCCCTTTAAATTCATCTTCTAGGTGTCACTGCTTCTGCTAGTGGCTATCGGCCACGCAGCAAAACCGGAATCTTCTAGAAAGAAACAAGAAGATGATGACAACAAGACGGCGAAGAGGGAGCTTCTAGCAGGACACTTTGGATGGAGGATACTACCAGCGATTTTACAGACCGGTGAGTTTAAATTTAAATAAAATGTTAATAAATAAGTCCAAAGTAATCCTTACCTTAATATATTATTCCCAGTGAATAAATTTAGTTTTCTGGATAAACGTTGCCGTTAACAGAAAACCGCCAGCCATCTAAATCACGCAAATAAATATAAATGCGAAAGTTTGGATGTTTTGTACAAAGTTTGTTATCTGGATTGAAACATAGAATACTTTATCCAGTTATCACGCAAGCAAAGCCACGAGCAAAAGCTAATCCCATGTAAAAGTAAACCTCAAGCGGTTTACTGAGTTTGTTGACTGATGGACGTTAGCTAGGACTAGGACACATACAGTGCATTGAAGAAGTTCATTAGAGCAAGAGAGGTCTCTAAATAAATAAATGAATAAACCGTTTATTTGAAAATTAAAATGTTGCTAAAGTGCCCACAGCTAGGTAGCTGTGGGCACTTTAGCAACATTTTAATTTTCAAATAAACGGTTTAATATTATGAAAACGATTTTTAAACAACAAGGAATAGAGTATTTACATTTATTTATCTCTTAGATTGAACAAAAGTTTTGTATCAGGCGATATTTATTAATTCATCTATATACTTATAATAAATCTGTAGAGAGGTCAATTCTGTACATGAAATATATTTCCAAAATAACTATCAGGGGGTGATTAGGGTTCGATACTGATGCCAAAAATGCAATCAGTAAATTTTTTGTCTGTCTGTCTGTCTGTATAACCGTTATAGAAACAAAAACTACTCGACGGATTTTAACGAAACTTGGTACAATTATTTTTCATACTCCTGAGCTGGTTATAGTATACTTTTCATCACTCTACAATCAATAGGAGCAGAGCAGTAAAAGGAAATGTTGGGAAAACGGGAGAAGTTACTCTATTTTTTAAGCTTCCGTCGCGTGAGCAACCTTAATGGTTAAAGCTACACATAAATGATGTATGAGGGAAATGTGAACACGTGAAACTCGAACATTCTCCAACGTTCGCGACCGGCCTAGCAACTAGGCGTCAAGCGCGCAGTTCGGCCGGTCGCGAACGTTCGAGAAAAACAGAAATCATCTAGCTGTGAAAAAAAAACGTTTTATATAAAGACATTCTGTAGTATATTTAGTACCTATCAGCATTGCACCCGTGCGAAGCCCGGGCGGGTCGCTAGTTATTCATAAATATTTAAATAGAACAAGTGTGAAATCATTGGTTATGGGCAAAACAATCTTTAACACATCACATATGTATAACACGTCACACATGTCACTAATCATCTTTGAACAAGTTTGTTTACTATGTGCACTTAGTTATTGACTGCCAAATTTGCTACCTCCCAAAGCCGGGGTAGGCACTACAGCCAGGTCTATTGCTCTATATAACTAATCTTTAAATAACATGATCTGCCTTCAAACCCTTCATAGACCAATATTGAATACGTCCTCGATGATCCAGATGATGCGATCACTTCTGCTGAAAGCTATTTGCTTCCTCATCGAACTCGCACACATAATATTTCATAAGCATACCAACGACGTTGGTATATAACTCCATTTCCGACCCTTCAGAATGATGACCATCTCAGAAAACCTTTTCTCTGACAACGAACCCCAGATTTTAAGCTCGCTGACCCAATCTGCCATTTTCAACCGGCGACAAAAAAAGGTTTTCAATTCGGTTCTTTTTTGTAGTATGACCACTCATATTTTCTTACCTTTAAGGAACTACTAGTTCTACAATCTGACCAAGATTGTAGAACTAATAGTTCCTTCATAAAACTTAAAAACTAATAATTTCTCTTGACTTTTTGGTCGAAACTTTTTCGTCGCTTTTAGTTACTTTTTAAAACGTCTATCTATTCTAATAGCCTGTTCCTATTTATAAACCTACCAACATTACAGTACAGTATCAAAATATGTGTCGAAAACTTATTTTTTTATCGTCGTTTTAAAAAACAAACCAAGGTGAAATTCACATATTAGTTTTAGTTTTATTAAAACGTATTAAACTCTCAAAATGATCGTTCGTTCGCAGGTGCTCCATTTTATAGTCTTTTAAAACATGTCAAGGCAAAGGCTTTAATATCTAACCTGTCACCTGTGAAATGCTAACTACTGCAAAATGTGGTCATGTGCCAAATGTAATGTTTGGAGGTGCTTCTGACTAACCCCTTTAGACATCTTCAAATATCTGAGGGCCTGGAGATCCGAGAAGATGTCTACCGTAGTCGTGAAGCTCTGTTTTTATTGAATAGTGACGTATGAAGTACCTAAAATTTCTAGACTTTTGGAAGTACAGGTGACCTAAAAACTAGTGTCAAGCGGAAGTCTAGAAGTACCCAAATAACTGCGATAAATAAAAAGTTAGGTGTCTTTCTTGAATCACTCTCAAAGATTTATGAAACATTCAGAGTTTCAACTTTATCCGTATTTATTGTTATCCGTCTCTATATTTATAACACGAAATCTTTGCAAAAAGATTTTGAACGTCTTTAGATCTGAGAGGATATTGTCTACAATACTTAAGCCATCGACCACACAGCCTAGACTCCTCATGCAAGGCGAAGACTGTCAGACAACAAATATGGGCTACAGATCCTGTGTCTAGCGAGCGCGATTCAAGACGCGCCCCGCGGCGGGCCGTGACATTGAACCGGCCAATCAGAATGCATTTTTTACCGCTACCCCTGACCCGCACCTCAACGTTTTGACAGAATTGTTTGTTTCAAGAAATAAAAGTGTCTATTGGGCTATGTGGTCGATGACTTAAGCTCATGGAGATCTGAGGGGATGCCTACATCGGGTATATCACTTGGGGATTACAGTCGCGAGTCTATTTTTTTCTTTTCTTTCCAAATCCTGGTAATAGATTAAGGTTCTGGAGTGTTATTTCACGATTAATCTCTTTGTAGAAAACATCTGTTTTTGCAAATCAAAAAACCAAGAGATTTTTTAATGTATTTTATAGTACATATTTTTCGTCACGTACGGAATGTTTACTACTGCAAAATGTGACTATTCTCTTTGAACATCTTCAAATATATCTTTCTGAACAGAGACACCTACTGAACAGAGAAGAACGTCTACCGTACTCAAAAATTACAGTCGTAATTTTATTTATTTTTTTGAGATGTTTTATTTTATACTGGTTACTTAATACTTACCAACAATTGTTATTATTTTCAGCCCATCATACGGTGGAGCTTCATTCGGATCCTACAAAGAATGAGCAGCGTGAGAATATTCCATCGGTAAGTCTTTAATATGACTACTATGTTACAGCATCGAATCTAACAGTAAAAATACCATATAGGGCAAGAGCGCTGGTTTAAATAACATTTTAATTTTCAAATAAACGGTTTATATTGTAAAAATGATAAAACGACGATTATTAATCAACATAGTATTTTTCTATCTCTTTGGATAAGCAAGGGTTTTGTAACAGGCGATATTTATTTATTAATTATTTATATTTAAATAGACAAAACGGCAAATCATTGGTTGTGACCAAAACAATCTAGACTCTAGACACAATATCACTAATCAAAACGGACCATAAACAAGTTTGTATGCTATGCTTAATTATTGACTGCCAAAATTGAAAATGCAGAAAAGTCGGAGTAGGTATCACAAGCAGCTCTATGACCCTACACAACTTTTACTACAAATAAATCATAGAATTCATTAAGAAAGAAAACAAACTTTGATGATAAAGGTGATATAAGGAAACAAATAAAAGAAGTCTTCACAACTCTCATGGGTGATCTAATTCCAAGGTGAACAAAGGACACTATTTATGTCCACTATTATTTACTGGGTGATTTGTTTGTGAGGTGATCAAAAGAGACTTACAATTACACTTTGTTCATTTACCTACTTCAAAGTGGAATAAACCCGCAGAGAAAAGTTCCATTCTACGGTTTGCATGACGAAGGTCGAGTCGATGCTTGTTTATTTATGTGCATCAAAATCAATCAAAAACTTGATTTGACGATTGAAAATCTGAAGAAAAATATTTTCTTTAGATCTTGTCTGTTGTGATTACACCCAATCAATATTATCATTCCATAATGAAAGGTTTAAAATAGACTTGTCTACTATTTTTTAAATTTTTACACGTCTTCTTAACATCGCGAAAATAAAAAAGGTAATTGCGTGATATATTTTTTTTAATTTAGACTTATTTTTCAAATTGTAATCAGTAGACATAACAATATTTTTTTACACGTCGCGAAAATAAATTAATGGTTATAGCGTGATAAAAACCCGTAATAAATTATAGTTACAACTACTAATCACGTTAGTTTGAAAAAATAATAGACAAGTAGGTATGTATAGCACATATTTAAGTTGAAACCCTAATCGATAGTGTTTCCTATTATCTAAAAACTCGTAGCAAACGGCCCTTGCTATAAGCACATGCTAACGCATAACATCTTATGTGAGCAATGTCTTGTCACCAGCCAAGCGCTGGGCAACTTATGAGCCAACTGAGCCAATTTAAAAGAAAGAAATTTAATATAAAAGTTGTTGGCGCAACGCCGATAAAATTCCTTTCTAAGAAAAAATTACCATTTATGAAGGGCACATATAACGCTGAACTTTGATATAAAAAAAAAGTTTTCAGTTTAAAATTCATAGTGCGATGAAATTGGCAAATTTGCGATGAATATTAAACGACTGATAATTCCTGTATAGCGGCAAAGTTTGTCGTTGTTGGCCAGACTCGGATTTAAGGGGGACGTGCTTACAGCCCCGGCAGGATACCTTACATTTTTATTATAGTTTAAAACTTTTGCTGAGGCCTCAAATAATCACGCCCTTTTATAAAACTCTCAACTCTGAACTTACATTTAGGTCTCTACTTATATATTTTGCAAAAAATACTGTTGACAATTTAAAATATCAATATTGCCCAATGGAAAAATTTATATTAATTTCAAATTATATAATAAGATTTCTCAAATTGACCCACATGAGATAGTTTTGATAAAATTTTGTAACATTCAAATGAATGAGTAAACGGGGACAAAGATACAAACTCATACAAGTACTATACAAAGAACCGTTTGTATGAGCTAGTGGCCAACTCTAGAACCTTCTTTCAACTCTGCCCTCTGCGCTGTAGGTTGTGGGTTCGATTCTTACCCAAGATAAACATTTGTGTGATGAGCATAGATGTTTGTACCTACTGTGTCTGGTAATATCTATAATAAGTATTCATTTACAAAAAAATAAGTATAATTGTAAGTATTCTATCAATTATCTGGTTTCCATAGTACAAGCTTTGCTTAGTTTGGGGCTAGATGGCGTTGATGGTGATTGATGGTGTAAAGTCCCCCAAATATTTATTTATTCTGATGCGTTTTTGGCCAAAACGATTCTTACTTGGCTTAACAATCGTAATGGCTAAGTTAGGCCCAATTGTAATGTCAATCAACTCGTAGTGTGATGAACTCCAAATTCTATTTCAGAAGTTGAAGTAGATACCTTTAATTGAGATTGTTCGTGATATTACAAAAAACTCTTTTAGTTAACGATTAACTGGCTGACTGACTGACTGTCAAACAATGCACAGATTGCTATAGTTGTAGAAGCATGAAACTTAGAAGGTATGTATTTTATGGTATAGGGGTGCACTAATAAAGAAATCCCCATAACTCAACCCCTAAAAGGGTGCAGCGGGGGTTAAAATTATTTTTCATAATAATTTAACGTGAACGAATCCGCGGAAGTTTCTTAACATAAAAGTCTCTTTGGAGTATAATCTTTTCGCAAAAAAACACGATCCAGAGCAATTAACGAAATTAAAACAACAACTGTCGACACTCCGGAAACGGATGCCTTTGTTTCAAGATGACGAAAATACATTGAAGTACCTACCAATATATTTTGTGAAAGCTAGAATTAAAGGAGACGGCATGACGGAGCACGACTCATTGAATCTTCCCAATCAGACAGTGTTTTAAAGTTTACATTAGCGTAAATAACGACAATACAAAATGCGTATAATTTTGAGGCAGGTCACCATATCACCGATTACATATTTTATGTGAATTTAATAAAAATGCGACGACGGGCTTGCAACCTGCCACGTGTGGAATGCTAACTACTGCAGTATATATGGGCATGTGCCAAATGTAATGTTTGAACGTGCCTGTGACTAACCCCTTTAGACATCTTCTAGGATCTGAGCGCCTGGAGATCTGAGAGGATGCCTACCGTACTTGGGAATTACAGTTGTAATACTTTTTTTTTTGAAGTAGAAAGAGAGTAAAATAATAAAACCAGAAGGAGATAGGTGATTCACGCATTATCGGGCGGTTGATGACGTACGCATTAGGCCGGCAACCCTATTACGTTAGTTCATTGGTGGGTAATCAGTAATCAGCTTCAACTGTCAAAATCCCATGGTGAAGGTTGCATAATGGAAGTTGAACCCGATTCCGAGTTCAGTTAGGCAATAGGGGGTTGCGGCTGTCCTGTTTGGCAAACAAAACTGTTTTTTTTTGTTTTCTGTATCCTATCATGATTGTAAATAGTATTGTAAAACAGTACAGTAAGGGCATCGGCATTGATCGGCATCGATGGATGGTAGAACGGATTAGTCCAGTATTACCAGACCAGTCGATCAACTTCGATCGACGTTGAACGATGCCGTCGATCGATTGGTCGGGTAACACCCTAACAGTTTCTACACATTGCAAAGTCGATCAAGAAATGAACCATATTTTTTTTACATTTTCCATTTCCACTTTTATCGCAAGCCGTTAAAGTTAACAGTTGATATCCTATTGTTTTTCACGAAATTATAGACAATGTAATAGTAATTAAATATCTTATCTGCCGACAATTGTGCCCTTAAGGTCAGATTTCGGGCTTTAAGCTATGATTGATGGTACAGTTATTGTTTCCCCTTCGGTCCTTGGGACAAAAAGGATTATAGTGGTCCTTATAATATACGTAGGGTAGGGAAAGTGTTTCGACAAATAAAACAAATAAAAAACAATAATTGACAATGCAAATGCCTAATATTTAATTAATTCTCACGATGACTCTTGCCAAACTATTTCTACTTTAATTCCCATATTAGTTGTCTGTCACTTCGAAATATCTCCACCTCGACTCGACCTCGAAACAGTGTTTTGGCAGCTTTAGTTGATAAAATTACCTTAAATTTGCCTCTAGTCGAGGATTCCTCAGTCAACAGAACTGTCAACTTTAGATACCTCGATATGTACCTTGACATTCCTCAACAGCTTTTGAACGACGCATGCGTTTGACGTTTTTTTAATGAAAATCTCTTCGGTCTGATGACGTAATGACGTAATTGAGGAACCTCCAAAATATCGATTTAGGATGCCAAACATGTGGTACTTTCCGAGGGAAATTTGAAGGGCCTCGAAAGAGTTTGAATCAAGGTAGTTTCGTGGTTACAACTCAGAATATGGAGATAAGATTTAAAGTGAGTCAGCGGTAAAAAATAAGGGTTTCTAAGGCATAAAAACGTTATGTAAGAGCCATTTGTAGATTGAAATTACATAGACTGTCAAACTTAAAGGAGATATACTAAGGATTTTTTTGAATTATTTTACACATTTATTGCATTATGATTGACATACAATTCATATTTAGTAAAAATTGCTAAATATCAATCCATTTTTTAAATTACAAGTTGTAATGCAATGCAATAATTAATAAGTAATATTAGTCATAACAATTAGGCAAAGTGACATTTTTAGTATTAACTGGTTTCAAAATAAATAAGTTTGTAAAAAACAGTATGGATATTATGTACTGTTGGAATTCAAATTTGGTTCAACACTAGCAAAATATCCTGCCCATTATTTAGTTGTTGTATCGTGAAGATGCAGAGATTAGATAATATTAGTGGAAGTAGGACGTGGAATGCCAGGGTTTCTGCCTTCAGCGAGATGCCTTTAAGTTTAATTAGAACTAGCTGAAGCCTTATCTTACAGAAATGGATATTATGAAAGGGATTGTCATTTCACAAAAACGTTAACCTAGCAAAAACATTTAATTTGAGATTTTATTAAATTCAGTTATGTAAGCGCTCTATTTATAAAACTAGGTACCTATTTAATACTCTCCCCTGACAGGGGTCAGCTCTCGGCTGTCACTTAGTCTAGGTATAGGAGAGCGAACATGAAGATACTAAAACTAGTAGAAACCCTCGTGACTTCGTTCACGTGTAGTTATCTACAAATATATAACTCTCGCTGCACCCCCTTAGGAGTTATTAAATTTCGAGTATTCCTTAGTATTCCCGAGTAGTCCAAAATAAATAATACCCTCTAAATTTTAAGTCTCTAGGACCAGTAATTGATAGATCAGTCAGTCAGTAACGCAAGAGTTATAAGTTATAAGTATAAGTTATAAGTATATATTTACATAAATATTAGTGAACATTTCACAGAGCCCCAAACTAAGCAAATCTTATACTGAAACAGATAGAATACTTGTTTGGGTGTAGTTTCGTTGTCCACGTTGACCGTGTCCCCGTCAACGGGGACAGCGGGAATTCATTTTTACAATTAAAAATACTTCCCGTTGTCCCCAGTCTTTAACCCCGTTGAAATAGTGAAATAAATGGATACCTGGTGTCCCCGTGATATTTATTTATACTACATCATCCCTGTCGAAGCAAAAAGCAAACACATCAGTAATTAAATGGAAGTCCATTCCGATTGGACGTTGACCGTGTCCCCGTCAACGGGGACAGCGGGAATTCATTATTACAATTAAAAATACTTCCCGTTGTCCCCGGTCTTTGACCCCGTTGAAATAGTGAAATAAATTGATACCTGGTGTCCCCGTGATATTTAGGTATACTATACATCATCCCTGTCGAAGCAAAAAGCAAACACATCAGTAATTAAATGGAAGTCCATTCCGATTGGCTAAATGCAACAACTACTGAATATTTAATTTGCATCCGCTATCGAGCGAAAATGAGAACAAATTGTTTTAATTGCATTGCGAACAGTCTTGTTTCTCTGCCAATTGTTTTTGCTGTTTTGATGTTGAGCTAGACTATAGCTTATTATACTTGAAAATTATACTAAAATTGGTCTAGCTGCTAGACTTTAGAGTGTAGACTAATTGTAATAAAATAAATAAATAAATATTGGTGGATATTTCACACATCGTCATCTAGCCTCAAACTAAGCACTATGATTACTAAATGATTGTAATATTTAAAAATATCACGCACCCCACGCTTTTTACTCTGGATTGAATTATTGTGTTAATAACTTAAATTTTACTAAAATGTTGTTTTGAGGTGATTCAATATGATTGATTGTTTCATCTTCTACTACAGTTATATTAAACTCTTTGTCATCAAAAAATATTTTCTAGTTTTTAGTTCGATTAGCAATAAAAGCGTGTTTTTTAGTTTTTTTAAACTATATTTTATTTTTCATTTTTTAGTCTGTGGCAAACTCATAAATTGGGGAATGAATAAATTATTTAGATTTTTTTAGAAAGAACCACTCAGTTGTCCCCGAACGAAAGAGCAAGTCCGAAACGGCAGGCATGCGCAGATCGCGTGCTAGCTTTATCTTCCTCACTCTCCTACAGAGGATCTGTTTATTCTTTCGTGAATAAATGAGGTTTATTTGTATTTTGTCAAATAAAATGCGATTTAATACAATTAGGCAAATATTTTAATAATTTGGACAAATATATATACAATTGAAGTGTGTTGTACAAGGGCGGGGAAATTAATGACGTAGCTAGATAGTAATTAGCCATACTAGGTATATTTAATTGGCAAGTTAATATTAAGTAGGCGTTGCGAGTAGAATTTCAGTAGGCGCTGCAACAGGATCTACAAAATAATTTATTAATCCTGGCGGTCCTATTAAGGATAATGGGAAACTAATATCAAATTATTGCATTGTCATCGGTCCTTGATATGTATGCAAAGTTTCAAATTAATCAGACTTCTGGAAATTGGTGAAAATTAAGCTCAAAGATTCCATTACATACATAGATACAACCCGAGCTAATAAAAGCGTGTTAAAAATAAGCATTGTCCGTCTAGAATAATGTACCTAGCTTACAAATGGTAAAATATTTTTAAAATACGAGTGTCTAGGTGCCATGTTTTTGGACATTTTCCTCTGCATAAATACAAATCGGAAATTCGCAATCTCTCTAGATATAATGAATACTAGTAAGATTTCGATTAGAATACGCGCGCGGCTTCACGCTCGTATTATCTGAATAAAATGTACCTATCCTTTGTTTTAATCGATAATTCTATCTATATTCTAAACAAGCTGACCCCGCGAACTTCGTATCGCTTTAGAATTAACAAATGTTGTCTTAAGTTCCCGTTCTCGTTCCCGAAAAGGGCTGTTTTTTATGGTTTTCCGTCAATTATTCGATTTTTTCTCGCCGTAGAAACAATCCTTGAACTTCAACGAACATTTAAAAAATAGAATTGGCCAAATTGGTCCAGGCGTTGTTTAGTTATGCGCTTACCAACACATATTGCGATTCATTTTTATATATAAGATTTCATAGAAATAGACACCAAACTTTTTCAAGTTCTAAACAAACATGCAAACTTTCGCATTGTATTATTAGATTGGGTAGATAGGAATTCATCCAATTTATTTAAATTATTGGAGTAGGTAGTTATTGGACGTGGCCCAGTTAGTTAAACTAGCTCAAGAGGTATGACCCCAGAGAACATCTTTGTTATGTAAGCCTGATACCTGTGTGACCGGTCCATGTGCCATACTAGCGCTATGGAAAGTTATTGAATCTATACTAATATTATAAATGCGAAAGTAACTCTGTCTGTGACGTTATCACTGCCAAACCGCTGGGCCGATTGTGATGAAATTTCATATAAAGATAGTTTAAAGTTTGTGGATGGACATAAGCTCCTTTCTTTCCAAAATTATCCTTAGATTTTTAGATATTTCAATGTTTTACGATAAAGTCGTCAAAAATCGATTACCGTATATTCATACGCGGACGAAGTCACGGGTAAAAGCTAGTAGTCTTATAGCCTTATAGGCGGTATAATAGGGTTTGGTATTGCCATGTTTATGTCATCATTTATGCGGTCGGAGAAGTATGTCATCATGTTTTTGAGATACATAAAAAGTATATCTAGAGAGATTGATCAATAATTTATATTAATTTTGTGATAAAATAGACTTTATTACAGAAACAAATAACATCTAATACTAAATATTACAAAATACACAAGAACCAGTTAAGCCATCTAATGACCGTTGCAAATAGTCTATAGATAGCTCAACTGATCTAGATCACTACCCAGTAGGAAGCGTTCCCAAGATAATATTTTATTTTGATAATAATAACAGTGTTTTATTGTAATTTTAATATTACTAGTTTCGTAATTAGGAAGGTAAAATAATGAAAAAAGAATGCAATGAAATAGAGCCACGGTTGTGAACTTAAAAACGATAGACCTCTTCTCACACCTCCCAGCGATCAGATCATCGGAGGGGGTTGTCAGAGGCAAGCCTAAACATCACATTTGGTACATGCCCCATGTAGTTAGCATTCCATACGTGACAGGTCGCAAGTCCATCATCGCTTATAAATAGTCTATCCGCAATCTGGTTTCTAATACTTTGCTTTGTTTAAGGCTAGATAGATACCACTTTATAAATAGTACACCAATAGTTATTTATTAAAAAAAACATCTTAATTAAAAACTTATCATAAACTATATAATGCCGGGGTCCCACGGCCCGCGTTTTCATGCGCCCGACCGCGCCAAGGCGGACGGACGCGCCGTGGGAACGATGCATCCGTGGTCGCCCGTGCTCGGAATGCTCTATACGCGACGCGCCAGACGCACACAGGCGGAGCGTCATCCGGCGCGGCCCGTCGTTTTACGCGCCTTGGGACCCCGGCTTAAGGCAACTTTTCTAAAACATTTCAACACAAAACAAATGAGCAGTCCTGTCGGCGAAACTGAAACATTGACTAATTTAGAAAACAGTCAAAATAACCGAAAACAAAAATCATAATCAAAGTATCACGGAGCCTGATTCGGAAACTATTTCAGTTTCATTTCCACTAGTTCTAAAATAAACCAATCACAAGTTTTTTCTGCTAATAATGGAATATTTAGGTAACTGCTCAAGATTGGACGTACACAAATAAAAAAAATAAACAGAATTATATTTATATAATTTAAATGAATTTATTTTGAAACCACGTTACAGAATCAGTCTTCCAAATATCTAGGGATCGGGGAAAGGGTCCTGCGTTAATTTAGGGACAGAATGAAATGTTGGGAGCCACTGGGTCACGGCATCGACCACTTTGCCCAATAGACGCCTAATGGCTTTATTTCTTCAAACAAACAATTCTGTCAACACGTTTAGGTGAGCGGGTCGGGGGGAGCGGTAAAAAATGCATTTTGATTTGTCGGTTCAATATCACTGCACGCCGCGGGGCGCGTCGTGAAGCGCGCTCGGTAGTTTACTCAGGATCTGTAGCCCATATGTGTTGTCTGATAGTATTCGCCTTGCATGAGCAGTCTAGGTCGTGTGGTCGATGGGTCACGGAATGTTTGGCCACCGGGTCTAAATATTGAGGTCAGTTGGATACCGACGTGGGACACTTTGTGATAATTATTATTTTACCTGTTTTTAGCTGCTAAATGGTTACTGATCCTGCCTTTCAATCTAAGGTCGCGAGATCAAACCTGAGAGCTGCTACGTATAATTTAAACTATTTTCAAAAAGTACTGAGTTGCTAATGAACCTCTATTTCCCTTGGTCACGACTTAACCGAAGGACTGTATGCACCAAATCGCATATTCTTTTTTTGTTGTGTTCGGTTTTGTCAGGAAAGGTTGTATAAAAGAATTTTTTGGGAAAACAACCGTAAAATTGTAAAATTCGGAACAAACGAAAAGTGCTTTTATTTATGGGATTATTTAAATTTGACAGAATAATGTCTGTCGAGATAGCTAGTATAATAATAGAAACGCCGGCCCAACTTTTCTTTAATATAATTTGAGCTTAAAGAAAGTAATTTCCATAGTGTCAGTTACTGACAAAAATTACCCGAAAGACGGACCAATCCAAATTGGAAGGAGTCGGGTATTTTTTTGAGTTGGCCCGTAGAGCTGCTTATCAGCTCCACGAGGAAATGAGTTGGCAGCAATAAATTATCCTCTCAACGCATACATTTAAATAAATCCGTAAAGGGGTGGTTTGAGAACCGCTGGCGCAACACTTTCCGCGGCCGAGTCATTAGCGGCCACAACCTAAGGAAGAGTTGCTCACAATTAATACAGAAAATGTCGTGTCGCCTTTTTAGTTTCGACATTTAAATTGCCAGATATTCATTTTGTGGAAATGGAAACACTGCAAGGATAATGTCTGCTAGAATTTTTATCCAGCCGAAAATTTTTGTATGTATTCTTATAAACAGCGACAGTCTTGCCTGTCACGTAAAACAAACTACTGCAAAATGTTGGCAAAATATTTGGACGTGCCTCTGATTACCCTCTTCAAACAGCATTAAAACTAATTAAAATCTAATTAAAACCATTTATCTTAATCGTTACGGATTTACCAATGACCCATAGTTGATATCATAGTTACTTATACCTGGGTAGGACCCTACTTTGTACCTATAGGTAATTTATAATTAGCTGATTTTTTATATTATTTTATCCTAGAGCTCTTTCACTTAAGGTAAAAAATTGAAAGCAGAAATGCGTTCCGCAATGCGGAAAGAACCACAGAAACTTATCAAAGGGCTAATATTACAATTGTAATTTCACCAACAATTTCGAGGGGAAGTTGTACGCAGGGAACTCATGATTGCGTGTTTGTTGAAAACTATGAACACTCTCTCTGTACTAAGGTTCATTAAATTGCACAAGTTTTGGGCAAAACAGTGACTTTGCTCACTATGAGACAAACATAAAGAAAATAATATCTAAAACGAGAAAAAATATAGCTCTAGGTAGCGTAGACAAACAACACTGGAAAGCCGTACATTTCAAAATTGAAAAATCTAATTATTATCGAGCCTGGTATAAACATCCTTTCGGAGATCTACCAGGCACTCGAAAGATGTCTAAAAGGGGTAATCAGAGGCACGTACAAAGTTTGACACAAACAAAGAATACAAACTAGGCTAGTATTCTCTCGGTGTTTTCTTCCACATTTTTTTTTTACAAAACTTATTATTCACGACCGCGATTCGAACCCATCTTCGTATCGTAAACTAACTTGCCTCTCACTGTGAAGTACCTACGTCGGGTGTCGTCGTAAGTTTTGCTCGTCTTCCATCATTGCCATTTTCTGTGCTCTCCTCTTTAACTATAGAATAAAAATAGAAGGAAAAATGTCTACCTTTTCTAGAAATACTAAAGATAACGAACAGCGGCGTCCATTTTAGTGGAGCAGGTTTTACGAAAAATAGTATTCAGAATTTATGTACTGAAATCGCCTCCATATTTATAAAGGCAAAATCTCTTTCTATCCGTGAGTAGGGTGAGAGCTGGTTGTGGTCATTTTAACAACATTTTAATTTTCAAATAAACGGTTTATATAAATTCAAATAGACGATTTTTAAACATGTTGTTTAAGAGTATTTACCTATCTCTTAGGTTAAGCAAAGGTTTTGTAACAGGCGATATTTATTTATAATTAAATAGACAAAATGGGAAATATTTAGTTGTGGTCAAAACAATCTAGAGGTACAACGCACCACAAATTTCATTAATGAAATTGTATTAACTATAGACTATAAATAAGTTTGTTTGCTATGCTATTGATTACCAAAATTGAAAATTCCTAATACAGGGTTAAGCACCATGACGGGTCTTTGACCCTACCTACAACTAGTGGAAACCTTCGCGACTTTGTTCACGTGAAGCTATTTTCAGCAAACTCCAAACCCAACGCATCATTTTCAGGTAATTCCTTTTTTAATGCACACTCTACGCCAAAAGGAATACACTCTACAAATTCCAAGTTTCTAGGCCAGTGGCTTAGGCTGTATGTTGATAGATCAATCAGTCAATCAATGAAGTACAGTTTTATATATTAAGATGTATCTAGGTTTACATACAGATAGTGACACGAGTTCTACAAAGGTGCTGTCTATAAAATTGACACCTCATAATAAAAGTCATTCATTACGAAGTGATTGAGTAAGGAACTTACAAACCTACATCTTCACAAACTTTCGCATTTGTAATATTAATATTAAAGCTATAACGGAACGGGCCATAGCATAATTGTTCACACTCTTAATTAAACTTAATAAAACACTTCCAAAATCAGCAAATAATGAGTTCTTTTCTCCCCTCGCGCCTTCAACAGAATGTAAATTTAATTATGCATTGTCTCCGCGGTAATTATGTACTTGGGGTATTTCCTGGAGCCGCTGAATGAGTTGATCAACTTGTTGAGATGTCTTTCGCAACCTGGACCAGTTGCTCGACAACTCTTTGTCCTATGTTACAATCAATGTTTGAAACCCTATCAAATGTTTTACATAATATAACTTGTAAGGCCCTGGACTTTTATGCCTGATTTTACTCGCAGATAGAGTAGTCATCAAATCGGAACTATGTCAGTCTTAAGTCAGTGTGAGGTCACTTATAAAAACCAAAAGTGACATTTATGATTGTAACGTCTTTTCAGGGGTAATCAAATTCCATATAATTTTCATACATTTAATTAACCCTTGTCCATGTTTTATTCATATTTCTTACTTTAACTTCTTTCACAATAATATCGATAAACATCAACTTCGCCTCAAAACACATCTGTCAGAATACATGTATTCGGACATGACCTCACACTGACTTAAGACTGACATAGTTCCGATTTGATGACTACTCTATCTGCGAGTAAAATCAGGCATAAAAGTCCAGGACAGTTGTCTATGCTCAAAAACTAGGCAAGGTACCATACGTTTATTCTACCTTCGATTAACGTATCATTGAAAAAGTACCTTTATATTTTAGTATAATGTTACATGATCATCATCATAATTAGAACCTACTAAAAGATAATACAATAAATCTACTACGGCTAACAGAAGGCAACGGTATCTTAAATTCGATTCTACATTTTTACTAACATACCTAATGTGTTTCCGGCAACATTCATTTCCCATGAGACGCAAGTTGTGCAACTAATCTACCGACTGGTCGACGTAGCATTATTTAATTATAATCAGTGGTAAAACGCGGGTGGAGTTTTGCGATGAACGTTATTAAAAGTAAGAGTACGTTCCTTGTACTAATCATTTATTAAGTGGCGACGATTAGGACTCTGTCACACTGACAGGCAATTGTCGTTATAAAACCGCAGCTAGAACGCAGCAGATACAATAGTGGTTGCTAACCCCCCAGTAGCCTTATTATATTACGCACATGTAACTGTCAAAACACAACGGAATTTTGACAGTTGAAGCTGATTACAAATCAGTTAGTTTACGCAATAAGGTAGCAGGAGCTTCAACTGTCAATTTGTTATTGATTTAGTGACAAAACACAATGGTATTATACAAAAGAAAGAACATTTAGATCGTAAAAGGTAATTTTCGCTAAACTAGATATCTTTTGGGTAAGTTTAGAATAACGAATACCAGGTTTCAAAGCGTCAGAAATCTGATATTCATGTAGGTACAGTATGTGGAGGAAAGACTTAATCTGGCTATCTTATTCATAATATGATGTTATTATAACATGTTTTATTAAATTGGATTATGTGAACGTTTATTATAATTAATTTATTTATCAAAGTGAGTGTGATGTAATTTTTGCTATTTATACGTTTTAATTTAATTATTTTCATATACTTTTTAATGATTGTAGATTTTTTTTTTAATTTAATGTAGTTCAATCTTTTTGTAATTATTATTATTAATATTTAATTTACTTTTTATTAGAATTTTTTAATGTGCTTTTAATTGTTTAATGTTGTTTCAATAATTTTTGTAATGTTGTATTTAACTCGCTCTCGCTCTAAATCTTATTGCACGCTGTCTGTCACCTATAATTATTGTAACACTTGTCACGTTTTGTACCCATTTTTCTTTTTAATTATGTATTGGTGTTTTTCAATGTTGGTGACCCAAATAAATAAATAAATAAATATCTTGTGATTGTTTTTTCTCTGTATACAGGTTGAGTTTTCTTGAGGGCCTTCTGAGGCTAAATCGTATGCAAATATGTTCCTAAGAGGCTCAATTTTGTTAAAAATAATAAAAATAAACGTAGCTAGATTAAACAAGTAACTGTTAAAAGTTTATATAATGACAAGAATATGGCTAACAATATTATGACTTTAAATTTTATATCTCATAAATGTTATTTTACAAGTTAATATTTAAGTATTATGGATGGTAAATGGTCGGACTATGATTTTATGGTTACAAAATATGTTTCACGGCATAATAAATGTTATCTAATAATGTTAGGTTGTAAAACATCATGATTATGAAATAGTAATAGTTTAACTGGGTAATAGGATGATCAAAATGCTCATTTGCTCTAACAGACTTGCCGCGCGACATCGCCCAACACGTAGAATTCGTGTTGGGTGACTGTCAAGGTAGACGTAAATAGCGTCTGTGCCATATAACAACTAGATTTTACCCGCGAAATCATCCACCAAGATTCAGGATTTAAAATTCAAAAAATCTAAAGAAAATTTTGTAAAAAAATGTATTCTATGTCCGTCTCAACTCTTTAAACTATCTCTATATCAAATTTCATCATAATCAGCCCAGCTGTTTGGCCTTGAAAACGTCACAGACAGACAGACTGATATTATATGTATATGCAAAAGTAATTCTTACTTTCGCATTTATATATAGGTAATTTATATTATAGGTATAGTATAGATGTACAGTTTTGAGCTGGCGAATCCAGCGACTTTCTGCAATGGTAAAATTGTTCATCGCATCGTCTGCGCGGATTTTCACACTCCTGCCTGCCACTCGAAAAAAGAGATAAAGTCCGCGAAATTGCTAGTGTAAAATTCAAGTAACAAGGTTAGAAAATGGCGCAACTTCTTATCTAAAACAATTTGATTAAATCTCAGCGTAATAAAAGAAAGTAAGTGCTTTTTATCGTAGTGTAATTTAATATAAGACTTTGCGTACATTTTACCGGTAAACCGAAATAATTCATTCGAAATATCTCTGTTTTATTAAAGAAACCTTTTTGTCTTGCCCCGTAGGTATGAAAAATAATGTTTTGGTCGGAAATTTTCCGGCTAAAAACATAAGTAATCCTTACTATTATAAATACAAAAGTGTTTGTTGGTTTGTTCTACTGCGTTCACGCAACAACGAAGGAAGAGATCGACATGATTATTTGTGTACAGATAGTTCATGAGCTGAGGAGCGACTAGGCTACATTTAATCAGAGTACTACACGTATGAGTCGCGAGCGGAAGCTAGTATATAATACAAGAAAGTATTTTTTTACCATATTGCAGAGACTCGAGATTTTAGAGAATCAAGGTTTTTTTTTGTAAATCCTGAGTAAAAGAAAAGTTTTGTTATACCATTTTTACAAAAGTACTAAAACGATGAATTACCTAATAGGCTCCGGCTCTTCATTTTTTTATTGGTGACCCTACATCACCCCCATCCGTTTTATTAAACGAGATAGAAGGAATCCTTAGTGGCGGTAATCCCGCCAAATTGACACCTAGATGTAATGCAAAGCAACATGATGTCTTAAATTATTGTTACAATCTGTAGATTTGGACAGGAATAACCACATTTAGCTCGAAAGGTTCTGTACACAATTTTTAAGTAGTTTATATGGGGTAAAATACTAGTTGCACAGCTAGTATTCTAGCAATATGTCATACCTACGTATGTCATCCCTTAACGGGGTAAAAAGGGGTGTTAACATTACTTGAAATTTAGTATTTATGCATATAAATCTTCAATACAATCAAAGAAACAAATTTTATCCTATAAAGGGGTAAAAAGAGGTGTTAAATTGCATGAAAGTGCGTTATTCCAAGCGATTTTCTGTGGCACGAGGTTGTGTGTCTTAGTTTATTGTAGGTATACTTCATCTTGAGTTATTTTAAGACTGCGGAATTCTTTTGAAACTTGTTAAGATTTCTCCAGATATATCACAACGTAGTTTCATTTTATTTTAAGCGGTTGGAACATACGTGTTTAACATACCTATTTGGCTGGAATATTACAATAAACGACAACATCCCCTAAGTACTACAACATTAACTAGTGTAATAAACTCACAAAACCCAAAGTTAAAAATACGAGATTACACCCGCCGTGCAAAATTATGTAAATAATTTTAAGATACCAGTTAGAATAATTTTAAGCAATTTTAAGTTGTTAGTTGGTAGATCCATACTAGGAACTATTTCCTCCCATACATTAGGTCCTAATGTATGGGAGGAAATAGTGACTGGCCTCACAGCTCAGTTGGTAGTAACTCTGCCTTCCGCGCTGTAGGTTGTGGGTTCGATCCCCACCCAGGGCAAATATTTGTGTGATGAACATAGATGTTTGTTCTGTGTCTGGGTGTTATAATTCATTATAATTAAGTATGTATTTACAAAAAAAAAAGTACCTATACATATAAATTATATCAATAATCTGGTTCCCATAGTACAAGCTTTTCTTAGTGTGAAATGTTCACCAATATTTATTTATTTAAATTTTTAAAATCAAAGATTTTTTGTTAAAATATTACGTAGGTAAGTATACGTTTTTCGAATCACAAAAACCTTACATAATTATGTGCGTTAGCACGTGCTTATACTGGTCAAGAACTCTCAAATATAGATAAAAAACTTATGTACACATTTTTTGAATAAAATAATAATTAAGGTTCGAAACTCTCTCCATATCAATGAGCCTTTATATTATAACGGCATAAATCTTGAATAATTAGAACCTTAGCCTTAAAACTCAAAAGCTAAGACTATCTAAACCAAGGTTTCTCAAAGAGGAGTACGCGTACCACTGTGGGTACGCCATTGGGTCATAAGGGGTACGCGATAAAATTTACGGCGGCGGCATAACTGACTGGTTCCCAGGATTAATTAGAGTATCTAGCTTAGTTACCTTTTACATTTTGTTTTTTTTTGTAATAAAAAAGAATTAAGAGAGTAATAATCTTAAATATAAGTAGGTAATCAATATTTTTTTAATGGTTTCGCCGTGATCTTATAAGTCTAATAGGGGTACGCGGATCAATAAGTTTTAGAAACCCTGGTCTAAACTATGAGAGCATTATGCCAAGCCGTTGTTTATATACGAGTAACATGCAATAACGCGCGTCGCCACAATTTATACCCGCTCTCCATCCCCTCGCCCCAGGCGACCCTTAATTTAGAATCGAACAATAGAGCACTGGCGATGCGGTCGACGCATCCCTGAAGATATCTAAGGAGGTAGTTAAAGGCTCGTCCAAACATTAATTACATTTGTCACATACCCACTTTTGTCAATAGGTTCCATTCATCATATGTGGTTCTTTCACGAACAATAAAAAAAAAAAAAACGTAGTATTATGCCCTGTAGGTATTAGTATATTCCAAATAAAGAGTCCAAAGGTAACAATCTATTTCAATACTTATGATATCTTAAAGACTACTTTGAACTTTACATTGAGCTTGTTTTACTCGTATCGTAGGTACATAATCGATTTGTGCTAAGAAAATTATGTTCTTAGTGGGGTCTTTAAACGGTACAGTTTTATTCCGGTCTTGATTCGTGTGCCAACTGCGTAAAAGTGACTTTCTACCTACTGGTACCTACCACAGTACCACGCGCCGGCGAAAGACAAAAATGAATTTTCCGTACGCCCTACCATCGAGGCATCGAAGTACTTATGTAACGGAAAATAACTTAAGCAGCATTGAGCGACTTTTAATGGCTCCTAAGTGTATTTAGAGACTCCTTTATAGGATAAACATTAAGGAATTTATATTTCCAGATTTTGGGAAGATATTGTGTCAGGGGAATCCTTATGTATTCGTTTTCGTGACCTGACTTCGTAAGAAAAAGGCTAAACTTGCCTCAACAGAAATTTTATACAATTCTCAATTGGAAACTATTTTTTAGTCTCATCTGCCTAGTTAGTTATAAATATGATAGGTACCTATACCTAGATTACAAGTCGATTATTTGTTTCTGCTTATAGCAACTGTACTTAAGTATGAACAGTTCATAATTACTTGACGGTTTGTACCTAGGTTTATCTAAACATTATTGGTTTATGCTCAAATCAAGCCGTATTATAACATATTGTAATTTTTTTAAACGTTTTTTTTTAGTTTGTTAGATTAAATGTAATCTTAAGAAAATGAATAAGTATTTATAGTTCTATAGCGTATAGAAATAAAGTCACAGGCTACTGTGTTCAAGTTTCCTATCGGTCGTAAATAAACATGAAATATTTACTACATAAAATAATATCTCAAAACCGATAAATTTTCTCATTAACTACATCTATTACCCCGTATTTTTATGAAGCTGTTTTATGTTCTAAAGACATCAGAATAGTGTCTATTATTGCATGGTTAGACTACAGTTCACGCAAGGTTTCTCAGTCAGAAGTTCTGATTAACGATAATCAGATGTATAGTTACTTATATAAGGTGTATTCTTCCACAGCAAGACTACGGCCCACCTAGGGCTAAGGCTGAGGAAGAGGACAGTTCACCCATCGCGAAGATATCTGACGTGCTGACGGGGCAAGGGTCATTCTCCGATGCCATCGCTGGTCATCTGTACTCGACTTCCTCGGTATATCAGCCCAGAGTAAGAAATCATTCATAGTCGTGTTTATGAAAGGAAACTTGAGGTATTTTTGTATGCATGATTTGCAAATAGGAATGGATTGGATATTGCATTCTTTATGAAATAGGGAAATCATTAAAAAAACAAAAAATAGTCACTTCATGTTTGTAGAGTTTCGTTGGCCGTGAATGCCCTGTTGAAGAGTTTAGCGTTTTTTGTCTTATCAGAGCGAAAGGGCAATGATTTAATGTTATAGAAATGTATTTTTAAAATAAATAGATAAGGTACAGACACTTAACAATAATATTAGGGTAACAAACTTCATACAGAACATAACTATTTGTTTCTTATTTGCAGCTTGGATCCCCGACAACATTTGAAATATCCCCACCAATACCATCCCAGCTCCGGTATTCTGAACACAAAATCTTCAATGACAATCTCCAAAATGTTTTTCACCCAACCCAACATTTTGAGTCGCTAAGACAGCTACCACAACTGTTTACAGTAACGCCACAGCAGAATTACGAAACACAAGAAAGGCTGAGAAATCAAAACTTTGCTTTACCGCCTCGTCCAGTCATATCGAATTCGTTCCTTCCCCGCTTAGAACCACTTCAAACTCAACCAATCTACCCTGGTCAAAGCATCCACCAAATCTACCCTATAATCAATGAGGTCCCAGACTTCTTCCATCAGATCAACCAGTTGGGAAACCAGTTGGCTTACAATGGTGAAACTATTCAGTACATACAGAACGAAAATGATCAGACAGATAGTGAGGAGAAAAAGGAAAACGAAGATAAGACAGAACAACAAAATGTCAATCAGGTACATGGTACGAGTAGTACTGAAAGACTACTGAGTGTACAGTCTTCAACAACTTCTCCGGTAAGGACAATTTCTGATGATACAAGTATTCGTTTAGTTAATTTTGGTTTGATACAGTTTATTTTACTTTTAAATTTAATTATTTTTAGAACCCGAACAATCAACTGCAATCAGTGAGCTACGCAAGTTTCTCTCAAAGCTTTCCAACACTGCCTAGTGAGATTCAAGATCCTTCTCAGCAAATCCTTATACAGCCACTGCCATCGCCATCCCCACTACCGCAGTTCCAACAGTTGCCACAGCCACAGCCACCTCCGTTATTTCAACCATTGCTCGAACTGCAACCTCCGCAACTGCCGCAGCTACAATTGCCTGTACAACTACAACTATCAACTCCTCAGCCTCAAGTGCAAGCACAACCACTTCAACCTTTGAACCAGCCATTCCCACAACTGCAACAATTCCAAATACTGCAACCGAAACAGCAATCTATTCAACAATCAACCCCACAGCCTTTATTGCAACAACCATTGCAACAAATGCAGCCTTCCCAACTATTGCAGCCGCATCAGCAATCAATTCAACAATCAACCCCACAGCCTCAATTGCAACAACTGCAGCCTTTCCAACTATCGCAGCCGCATCAGCAATCAATTCAAGAATCAACCCCACAGCCTCTATTGCAACAACTGCAGCCTTCCCAACTATCGCAGCCGCATCAGCAATTTGTTCAACAATCAACCCCACAGCCTCAGTTGCAAACACTACAACTTCAACCTTTGAACCAGCCATTGCAACTATTGCAGTCGCAACAGCAATCAATTCAACAGTCAACAACACAGCCACAATTTCAGCCACAGCCATTACATCCTGTTACATCTTCACCTCCTCAACCACTGTTTACAATTTCAAATCAACCACCACAGCGTATTGGTGTAATAAGAATCCGACAAGGAAGTGATCAACTATCTCAGAACCAACAACCTTCTATCACTAGACTGCCGACTAGACAGTTTTCATCAAGATTAAAAAATCTGGAATCTTTAACCAGTAGCCAGCCGCAATTTCCCCAGAATCAGCAAACCTACACAACTCTTCAGCCGCAGTTTCCATCTTTTCCTCAGAACCAGCAAACTTTCATCACTGATCAGCCACAGTTACCCCTAATATCTCAAAATTTGCAATACTCAACCAGTAGTCATCCAGAATTTTCTCAGAATCTACCAACTTTGACAACACTTCAGCCACAGTTTACATCTATTACTCAGAATCAACAAACATTTATCACAAGACAGCCACAGTTTTCATCTTCGCTTAAAAATGAGCAATACTCAACCAGCGGTCAACCACAATTTTCTCAGACTCAACCAACTTTGACAACTCCTCAGCCACAGCTTACATCATTTCCTCAAGATCGACAAACATTCACTACTCCTCAACTCCAGTTGACGTCTTTTGAAACTGAAACTCAACAATCTTCTACTAGCCGACCTAGCCGTAAGCCACAATTTAAATCTCGAATTCAGTCTCGACAATTTTTATCCCCTCGTCAGCCATCGTTAACATATCTGCCTGGAAAGAAAGATTCGTCAGCCACTCGCCGACAAGCAACGACTACTCAACAGCCTCAGAACTTGACATCTCAAGCTACCACTTTGTTAAATTCAAAGTTTGCCTCAACTTTAGAGTCAGAACTCAACGGTAACGAAGTTTCTACTATATCTTCCAGATCAACTTCTGAAGCTTCTAGTCGACCGTCAGACATATCTACAACGCCACCTAAATCAAGATCTACATTACAGTCTAGGTCCAACTCGCCAACGCCAACTTCACCATCCCAAGTAATATTTACTTCTACATTTGCTCCATCGTCATTGTCACCGCAGCCTGTCACCGAGACGCCTTCATCTACTATATTGACATCAATACAACCACTTTCAACTTTAGCCCCAACTTCTGAACCACAGCCTACTTTAGCTCCTCTGCAGACATCTGAGCCACAACCAACTGAACTTTCTTCTCAACCCCAAAATGTACAAACTCTGCAATCAGTGCTATCCGTTGCTTCTGAAGAATCATTGCTTAACCAACCAACAATTCTTGTTACACCACAGCCGCTATTACTAGAAAATTACTCAGTAACACTACAGCCTATACTGCAAGAAACACCTGGAATTAGGGCAGTTCCTGTTCAGCGGTTTCAAGTACCTTTGAATAAAATCCAGCAAGTTGAACAACCTCTGGTGCAAGTACCAGTTAAGATTCAACTTCAACCAACTCTTTCACCTTTACCTCAACAAGTTGAAATCCAGTTTCGACCATTATACCCACAAGACAACGCACAAACACAAGAAGAACAGTTACAGTATCAAACTACTCAAGAAGAGTCTCAGACGGAACAGCCACAAAACTCTCAATCCCAATCCGAACAACAACAACAACAACACGAAGATAACGAGGCTGCCGTTGCTCACGCCCAAGAGTTGCTGAAGAACTTATACACACCTTTCATACAAAAGCCTATCTACTCTACAACTCAAGAGTTGCTGATCCAACATCCTCAATTCAAGGCTGCTTCTTTAGCGTTCCCTTCTTCTTACTCCCCATCCTTCCCTGAGTTCCAAGCCACACCTGCCTTCACAACCCAGTACTTTGGAAAACTTGCTCATGCTTTATTCGGTCAAAACTATCCACACTATCATTATAAAAAGAAATAGGTACTTTTTTTTAGTAAGAATAAAAAAATGTAAAATATTGTAGTTGTATAAAACTGTTTGTAATGTTATTGAATTTATTATGAAGACGAGCATGGTACATAACTGATGAACTGACATGATGCCATTATTTGTTTTAAGATTTTCTACTAATAAATATTAAGAAAATACTTGGTTGTTTAATTTTTCTCCCCAATAACATTTATTTATATATAATGTGTCACTGGTAAGTAAAAACATCGTATTTGAATAAAAGCTATATACAGAAAAATGTATCTATACCAGGGATGTAACGGAGGTAATTTTATCGGTACCGAAGTCGGAGTCGGAGTTTTTAAATTTGATTTATCGGAGTCGGAGTCGGAGTCGGAGGCAGTATCAGGAATCAGAAGTGGCGGCAGAGAAGAATAAAAACATTATTCAGTGAACATTTTTAATTTTAATTTGAAAGTACTTAATCAATTTACAGACAATAAAAATAAAAATTGCCATGTTTCCTATTAACATTTAACAGTTTACCCTTTAACAGTTAACAAATTAAATCAAAATCACTCCAAGGTTGTTTTTGTGTTGATTTTTATTTTGTTTTATTAAATGTAAATGTTAAAAAAACCTTGAAGTAATAATTTTAATGACATGTGTATCACACATCCTCCGATTAAAACCTCCGATTTAAAAGTTTCGGAACCGAAGTCGGAGTCGGAGGTGTAATAAAAATCGGAAGTTCCGACTTATCGGAGTCGGAGTCGAAGCTCCGTAACATCCCTGATCTATACTTATATAATTTCGCTTTTGTTCTTCTCAACAAATTCTTCTGTATAAAAATATAGTCACATCTGTAAATCATAAAACCGACCAAGTGCGAGTCACTCGCAATTGGTCAATTCTCGTGCACGAAGGGTTCCGTACCATGACCAGTACCATTATCTATAACAAATGGCAAAAAAAAACACGTTTTTTGTATGGGAGCCCCTCTGAAATATTTATTTTTTTTGGCAACAGAAATACATAATCTGTGAAAATTTCAACTAACTTTTAACTGTATCACAGTTCATGAGAAACAGCCTTGTGACAGAAGACGGACAGACGGATAGCGAAGTCTTAGTAATAGGGTCCCGTTTTACCCTTTGGGTACGGAACCATAAAAATGCTCAAACATTTTTTTTTCTAAGTCGTCCTTGAAATCCTTGAGACTTTTTTTCGGTAACTTTTTTAAGACACACATTCTTCTACTTTTAGCATTCCAACACATTGTCATAGGAACCCGTCTTCACATAAACAATTTTGATAACATTTATATCGCTGAAGTATTTCCTTTTCTTATAAAATATATGTATTAAAGTGTTAGTTAGAAGCAATAACCTTTGCACTCCATCATCCAATGATCCCTTGTTTCAAGGGAGCTCACCCCTTGATATTCTATCTACAAAGGTTACAAGATACTATTAGGTCAGAGCAGGAGCACACTGAAATTTTACAGCGCAACCAAGGCCGGGTTCAATTCAAAATTTATCCGTATTTTGCTAAAAAGCTAGCAAAAATTATGTCATGCAAAAAAACTTGATAAAAAAGATTGAGGTCTTTCTATTCTATATCAATGATTTTATTCAATTTAAACACACATAATGTGAAACGCAAATTACAATTTAATTAGTCTACCGCAGCAAGTCTTTTGATTGCAAATAAGACTTAGACCCCTGGGTGTACTATATTAGTCAGAGTCTAAAGTACATTTCCTCAAGCAGTGGATACCAAACTTTACCCAAAAAAGTTAGGAAACCTAGAGAGCTTTTATCGAAATAGAGGTCGAATTTAAAAGTTTAGTCCCTTCACTTGTTAACGATACTGTCAAGAACTTCGAGGTATCCAGTGACGGAAGGGTCGAGTTCCAACTTTGTACGGTTTTGGATGAAATTATAGAAGGTACAGGAGTACCGTTTCGGAATATTTTTTAAGTTATGAAATCTTAACCATCTTCAGGTAAACTTTATTTCTTACACCATTTGTTCACAATACTAAAAGGGTAATTAGGTACGATTGCCATTGGTCAAGACAGTCTTTTAGCTGGAAGCCAAACATTTTAAGATTAATATTCAAGAAGAATCACTCGAAACTCTTTTATCCTTAGTATGTTTTATTATATCAGGCTCTAAAAACTAATGGAGTTTTTGAGCTAAAGCCCTAAATTAGAGTGAATCTAATAACTTAATTGGTTAATAATTCTAGTCAAAAAATAATGGTTTTCCTTTTACGCTTGATTTTAATATAAAAATATATAAAACTCGATTGATTAACACATAAAGAGTAATCTCCTTGACAATATAAGTATTAAGGCCGTGAGTGGCTCTGGGCTTGGTTTACGAGCCATCAAGTAACGTTACGGCCTGCTCCTACGCGATACTCGCTCAACTTAGGAGTGGATTTTTGGAGGATATAAAGTTAGGATACACGTGAGAATATAAGGAAATGCCATTAATTTCGTGTCCTGTCTATTGTTTTGGTGCCTTCGGGTAAAGTGTAGGCTTTGTTTTATAATTACGTCAGTAAAATGGCAACACCTACCTAGCCTGATGGGTTTTCGGTAGTAGTAGTAGTAGTTGTTGAAGTCGTCTTCATTTCTAAAGCCTGGTCCTCAATCGTGCAGGTATCATTGATCAGATGGTAATACTCCCTCACGTCTGTAAATACGAGAATACTTTCCTTTCCTTTTTGCAACAAGAAGCTCCCGATTCCGAACAATAAGTTGTCATGGATTAGAATTGCTCCAGATCCCACGCCCTTAAAATGTTCAATGTTTCTAATGCAAATAAAGACCCCCCATTCCTTAGGGAGCCAAGCGTCGCAACTAGTCACCACGTTATCATCGGCTTCAAATGTATGCGAACGTAGCAGACAGGACTTAAAGATGTGCCGTTGGCTATTGAAACCAAGAGAAGCAAATTGTACTTCCCTGCCCAGTCTTTTACGAGTGGATGCAAGCAGAGTAACCATAGGTCCAGCAGTCTTCGTAGAGAGGCCATATCGACCGTAGTTATTGAATGAGTAAAAGTGCGGATCGGGAGATATTAGTTCCAAGCTTTCGTTGAGCCGTATCACCATCAGATCGTGTAACGGACTCTGTTCCTTCTTATCGTTTTGCCAGATGTCATCTTCGTCCGAGACCGGAATGATTTGCCGAGCGCAATCGATGCTGTAGTTCTTCAAAGTGTAGTCAACCTTATTCCAATTGGTTATGTGTCGTTGGTGAAGTACGGATATGTGCACTTTTTTCCTCGCTTCTTTGTCTTTGATGTGCTCCCTGAAGGCATTGAAGGATGTGAGCACGGTTTCGTTATTGATAAGCACGCCGGTAGCGAGGCCGCTATGAGTCTTTAGATAGGTGTCGTTATCGGCTTTTTCGATGAGGATTATGACAACGCGATCGTAGAATATGTTCATATCGCCCTTATCGATGTGGTCGACCCAGCGGATGGACGTCGTATTCTGCAACTGGACGCCGCATAACGACAGCGTTAATAAAGTAACCAGGATCCACCTGTGAATAGAAATATTGATGTAATTTAATTTATATAATTTATTTAATTTAACACCTGTTTGCCTCAAGTTGGCAAACCATCCAAGTCAGTAAGCGTAGGGCGAGATAGTGTTTTGTTATTGGCGGCATATCACTACATAGTATAAAGCAGTCGCTTTCCGCTTCCCGCGTATGTATGTATGTATGTATGTTTGCTTATATCTTTAAAACTACTCAACGGATTTTGATGCGGTTTTTTTTAATAGATAGATTGACCTGAATCAATCTATCTATTAAAAAAACCGCATCAAAATCCGATGTGTAGTTTTAAAGATATAAGCAAACATACATACATACAGACGCGGGAAGCGGACAGCGACTTTGCTTTATACTATGTAGTGATTCACTCACATAGATAGTCGGTAGTTGTAATTGGTTGACCGTTGTTCTTACAATATTCTGGTTATAAATGAAGCTGCTGTCAATTGTTATCGTGTTTTTATAAGGACGCAGTTGTAAATTATAAACACTGAATTTCAGTTTGCATGACATGTGTCCAAAACACTGTAAAAATGGTTCAAATATCACAACAATGTTGATTTGTTTAACAGGAAGCTCACGTGCGGTGGCGACGTGAACCAAATTCATAATTATTAATCATCGACTACATAGCCTAGTCGATGTTATTAATCGACACTTGGCATTTATATATTAATTTATAGCCTTCACTTTAAAATGAAATAAAATAAAATAATGAAATAGGATCACGTCTGTAATCCCCAAGCATGGTAAACATCCTCTCAGGTCTCCAGGCGCTCAGATCATTTATGATCTCTAAAGGGAGTATTCAGAGGCACGTCCAAACATTTAGTTTAACATTTGCCCACATTCTGCATTTAGCACTCCAAACGTGACAGGTTGCAAGCCCATCGCCGCTTATAAGAAAACTAGCTGGTTTCCTCACGATGTTTTCCGCACATTTAATACGCATATACAGGGCGTCCCACGGATATGCCACATGAAGGGAAAGTACTCTTAATACTGTAGATGGAACATTTTACTGAAAGAAGACATTATTTGAATTTATAAAACAATTTAAACTGCATTCATAAATCTTTAAATAATTACATGGGTGAACCAGGAATCGAACCCGTTACACGAGAAAAATAATTATCCTGTAGCTTTATCATACCGATCGAAAGGCTACATCATAAGGATTATTTTTTGCTAAATAACATAGTGTCAGAAATAAAAGGAAGACCATGAATTTTAACATTTTTAATACAAAATCAATCAATTTATCAAATGCTCAAAATGAGTCCCTTCCTGTTGAATTTAGTTTACAAGAACCAGTATGAAAGTGTCCACGAGCTACAAGCAGAACTTAGACGTATTATTCTAAATATCCACCACAACAAGATCAAAAAATCGACAGGGATCGAAATAATCATAAGATTGCGACTTTGTATTCAACAGGAAGGGACTCATTTTGATAAATTGATTGATTTTGCATTAAAAATGTTAAAATTCATGGTCTTCCTCTTATTTCTGACACTATGTTACTTAGCAAAAAATAATCCTTATGATGAAGTCTGTCGATCGGTATGATAAAGCTACAGGATAATTATTTTTCTCGTGTAACGGGTTCGATTCCCGGTTCTACCATGTAATTATTTAAAGATCTATGAATGCAGTTTAAATTGTTTTATAAATTCAAATAATGTCTTCTTTCAGTAAAATGTTCCATCTACAGTATTAAGAATACTTTCCCTCCATGTGGCATATCCGTGGGACGCCCTGTACCTATATACGTTTGCGGATAGAAAAATCCATTGATGCACGCCCGGGACTTGAACCAACGGCCTTCAGATTAAAAGTCGAGGTACCTCCCACTCGGCCAACACGGCTTTTACTTTCATATCTTAGTAAAATCTCGAGCAGACGAAAATTAATTTAAGTTCGGCAGCTTTGTTCACTTAGAAGTCCCAGTCAGTACCTAAATACTCGTAACTACGAGTATTACAAACCAACCAAGTTATAATAGAAACCAACTGGTTTCTAATATAACTCGACTTACCTATTAGAATAAATAGGTGCTAATGGAAGCTGTTATTGAGCTGATAACTACTTAACTAGGGTCGTGATTATTTTCTAAGTATTCAGCATATTCAGCAGCCGAACGTCGTTTAATATGTTGGGTTGGAAACGGCAAGTAGCGGCTTCAATAACAACCCAATCTAAATTGTACATACAATATTGGAACAGTTGAGATGCCTATTGGTAGATAGTTTCCAATTATTTTTAGATAGGTCAACCGTTTCTTGTGTATTTAGTAAAATATTGTGTAAGATACAACAATATTGATTCTGTAGGTTAGTAGAGTTTATTTTCTAAATTATAATACTATATAAAATACTAGCATTTAAAAAAAAAACTATTTTTGACGAAGTTATCGTAAAATATTGAAATTCCTTAAAATCATTTTGCGGAAAAAATAGTCTATGTCTGTTCTAAGGCTAAACTATCTCTGTATGTAATTTCATCACAATCGGCTCAGTGCAGCGGATTGGCTGTGATAACGTCACAGACAGACAGACAGAGATACTTTCGCATTTATATTATGTATAGATTTTAAATGAAAAAATGACCTTTTAAAATTGTTAAGTGTATGTATGTTTTATTTTTAACATAAGCGTTACATTATATCTAACTGTCATTTAACATTTAACATTTTTATATTTAACTGTCAACCTAACGCATAATAAGCCTCCTTTGCAACTCTGAAGGGTGTGGTATTTCAGATAATAGTAACCCTTTCGGTCCATAAGTGAGTTGACGATGCCTTGTTCCAGAACATTGGCCGATGTTTTTGCTCCGAAAATCATGGAATTATTATAGCAATGATGAAGTGGTTTTGCTATGAATAAAGAGATGTACCTAATTGTTTTAGTTTAGCAGAACTATGAGTTTGCAACTTTGTTACACTTACAAACCTATACCATACCTATACCATATCATGGAAAATGTCCTGCCGATGACCAAAATATACGTCATCCGCTTGGATGCTGGTTTTCACAACGTTTTCCTTTGACGTTTATGAATACATCAAATTATGATGATAGGTTGAATGCTTACGATTTGCTTACACAACAAAATAAGTTATTTTAGGACCCTGCCTAAATAAGATACAGAGAAGACAGGGGGTCAAATGAAACCGCAAAAAGGTCGCTAGGAATTTGCATGTGAAAAATTTACATACGGAATCATTTTGTAATCCAGGGTTCCCCGATTATTCCAATAAAGCAAAACCCTTTGAGGTCAGCGCCCAACCGCTGATTGCCTACCTACAGAAAGGGATATAAAATTCTCATCTATTGGGGATGAAAGACATTGTGGATAATTTATTTTGCGGGATTATTGTAAGGTTTTCGGTATTTTCAAGTCGGTCAGCTTATCATGTTACAAAGTTCCTAACAAATGAAGAACCTTACAAATGTACATAATCCTTAGCTCTAGTAAGCTTCTAAAGCTTTGACTTTCTAATCAGCAACGGCCTTTTCACGGCCGACAACTTACTCACAGAAATCTTTGCTATTAGTTTATTAAACCAGTTAGAATAGGATGGAAATCTTTATTTCCTATTCTATTCAAAGCGGCTCCAGCGTTCCCCGTTTCAATATTCGTGATTCCTTGCGCACGGGGCAATATACACCCCGTCCCGGTAGCGGCATCAATCATGCACGCCCGTGCGCTGCTAGAATACTAAGGGAGAGGCTTGTGTCACTCCGAAGCCTACCAGCAATACCATAACATGTATAAAACCAAAGGTAAAATCAAAGTCAATAAGTATTTCTTTCAATAAAATCACAAGGATCATGAAACGTCTTAGAAGCTAGGTAAAGCTACGTCTGTTCTTCGCGACCAAGCTTAGAAGAATTATGCAACAAACCCTGCACTTTGTGCCTACACTTTTTTCTATTGTCCCCTTTGTAAATGCTATAGAGCTTCAGCAGTTCTAAAGGTTAGGTTAGACAATTCAGATGCTCTTCATCATGAGCATCGCCCGCGACCACGATCAATGGTAGATCGGCGAATACCCCCATAGCTGTGATGATCACCGTAAAAATACAGGTATGAGTCGATATAAAAGAGTAGTTACATCCAAGTTCCACTTTTTCTTCTTCTCGCCCTGCGTAAGGGCATAACCCACTTAATGTGAGGTCGGCACAACATGTAGAAATACGGAACCCTAAAAACACGTTGCAAAATTAGTTAGGTACCTACATCGAAGTACCATTTATTAATTACCCCGATTCAATTATAACAAAGACTTAGTGCTAACATAGCGTTCCTCACTTGCTCCGTAATTAGGTTATAGCATGAGTAAAGTAATTTTCGGGTTAACTCTCCTTTACGAGGTAGATGAGACGTGGCTTCGTCCTAAAAAGTCAGTATTAGTCTCTAGTTGGTATTATTTTACTAGATCCTGGTATTACTTTACTACCCCTGAATCCTGAAACCTGAAAGCCTTCAGAAACAGGTAGACCCTTTTTATATAATCTCGAAAGGTTGACTCGAAAGACGGGTTTCATTACGTTGTTCATTCAAGGGTGAGTCTGTGAGACGTTTTGCAAGTATATAAAATCACTACAATGCGAAGAGATTTGTACCTACAATAATGACAAGACTCAATTAGATTTTACTGAAATTTAAATTATTTTATTTAATTGATAATGAAGATGGCTTGAAAATTACTCTGATATGATCTCGCATAAAATTCATTAATAACGGTTAAAAAAAGTATAAAAAACTATCACAGGTCATCAAAAATTGTCGAGACAATTTGAACAGCGAAATGTTGTTAAAATTTGGTTGAAATTACCTATATCATGGAACTTACTTGAAACTTTACATAGAGTCCTTTGCTTTGTTTTGTACTAAGATTTTTCCTAAAAACCCCTAAAAGAGTATCCCTGAGACTCCCAAGGGACAATCATCAATCCAACCAACAACCTCTCCAAATGAACTTTTAAATCATGTGATATTTTTGAATTTCTTTGATAAATGCGTACTCCTTTTATCTCTGTCCCAGGCCATCTTATTGAAATTTAAACACGACTAAGGAGTTCTAGTTTATAGGTACTACCTAATAGATAAAAGGAGGTCGCGCTATTGCATCGACGATATCTACTACAATCAGAAAGGAATAGTAGTCAATATTATCTAATTGACCATGATTTAATAATATAGTAAATGGCAATGACTGAAATTATACTCGCATAGATACTTAGTCAAAATAAACGCGAGGAAAATAAAATTGTACGCTGCAAGTACAGCTTATAGTCTAATCCCCATAATTCTTAGTTGTAGCCTCAAAATATCTCCACCTCGACTCGACCTCGAAACCGTG
Source organism: Hydriomena furcata (assembly GCA_912999785.1). NCBI lineage: Eukaryota > Metazoa > Arthropoda > Insecta > Lepidoptera > Geometridae > Hydriomena > Hydriomena furcata. The sequence continues at coordinate 14,174,251 of OU538835.1, forward strand.
TTTTGTTAGTTTTCGTTGATAAAAGTATTTATTAGTTATTGCCTCTAGTCGAGGATTCGTCAGTCAACAGAACTGTCAGCTCAAGGTACCTCGAGATGTACCTTGACATTGCTCTACACCTTCTGAACGACGCTTGCGTGTGACGGTTTGTTTAATGAAAATCTCCTCGGACTGATGACGTAATGACGAAATTGAGGAACCTCCGAAATATAGATTTAAGATACCAAACTTGAGGTACTTTACGAGGGAAAGTTCGAGAGACCGTGAAAGAGTTTGAGTCAAATAAATTGGGATAAATCTGAAAGAAACTTCTTTATATTATACACACTACTCTGAGTAATTCCAAATCCGATTTCTGATCGATCGAATTCCGATGATTTCTGTATAGATGGCGCTGGTGTGCAACAAATCTGATATCACAGACTAAAAACAATCAGTCTTTTCTATTTGATTATTTAAATTTGACAGGACAACGTCTGTCACGGGTCGGCTAGTACAGCATATTATAGTCTTAACCAGAGAGAAACTTCTAAAAATACACTACTATGAGTAATTCCATGGTCCATCCAGGAAAAGGTATACTAAGCCCGGTCGGGAAAACGCGCGACAATGAACACGCGCGGCGCTCTCGGGCGCGTGCCACCATTAAAAGATATTAATAAAACTGCTCCTATCGAAGCCGAAGTATGGATTTTAACCATATCCTATAACAGATGAGAGTTTACTCAGCTACCAATATTTGGACGTGCCTCTGAATACCCCTTAGACATCTCCAAGGATCTACGAACGCCTAATAATATAAAGGCAATAAGGCGATTCACACACTGCACCGACACTAGTACCGCTCGCTTATGGAGAAGCAGATCCAACGATCGGATTGTACTACGTTCGTTCGTTTGGGCGTTATTGAGGCACAAACATCGATACATCCTCACAAACTTAATATTAGTAGGACTTTTTATGTGACACAAAATTATATTCTATTCTATATCATGAACCTGAAAGCTATTCATTCGTACAAATTCAGCCTTTTGTATGACCAGATTGTACAATGTACAATCTACTTCTAAAACAAGAAAAAACATAATTTATTTATATGGGACTGTGTTACCCACAAAACCAGCTTCTAAATAATTCGTAAAAATAATCAAGAGCAAGGACTACTGTAAAAGATCTAGTTTTCCTAGATCTGCAAACATTTTCATAGGCTCAGGTGTGTACTTTTAGGAGGCTTCATTGAACTCTCACAATAGAAAAGGACTGTACAGTCAGCATCAGAAGTTTATCAATATAGCGGGATTTAAATATCATTGAGTCCGATGCCAATTTATAGTATATACTACTCTTACTACTGAGTGATTATTAGAAACGTAAGATAAGCTAGAATATATTTTGTTTGATTTTCACTTACCTTTTTAACCAACAAAAAAAGAGGGGGTTCTCAGTTCGACATAATTATATGTTTTTTATTGCTTTTTTATACCTGGTGATCCGAAATCGATGTTTTTTTTTCTGATCTGTGTAGAGATAGAGTATAGTCCCAAATTGGTTCTATTTAAATAATAGTTCCTTCATATCGTCCCTTGACTTTTCGATTGGTCGAAACATTTTCGTCGGTTATCTTTTTAGTTTTTTAAACGTAATTATGATGTTGAGTGTAGCATCGCCTCTGGCCTCTGGGTAATAAAGTCCGCCATTCTTTCGATTGCACAGTTGGATGGTAGTTTATTGGGCAAAGGCTCTTTATGCATCGTAAAAACTATTTTTCAGATGGATTGGGAAAGTAGGGTGTAAAGGAATATAACGTACTAGCACCATAAAATGATCATACCAAGACCAACCATATAGATGCAAATAAAATAAAAATAAAAATTACCATGTGATAGAACAACATACGACTACCTGCAAATTATCGTTAAATATTAGGGTTCCGAACCAAAATTGTGAAAAGTAATCCTTATGGTGCGGCTGCGTTCGTCGTCCGTTCGTTTGTCACTGCTAATTATTTCGCTATAGACTAGAATGGTATCCTAGTAGGTATTTGTATGTTGCATTCGGTGAAAACCTCTAGTTCTAAAATTAAATGTGTAAGGTCAAGCGAAGTAAGAAGTTTGACTGAACTGAATATTTTATTTGTATTATGCACATCATAGACGGCTTCGTGTAAAGTTTGGAAGTGCATTTGACTGCCTCCCTTAATCTGAGTGCCTGGAGATCTGAGAGGATTTCTACCGTACTTGAGGATTACAGTCGTGATCCTATTTATTTATTTTTTTATTATTTGCGGGTCAATTAGTTGAGCTCAAGAACCTCTGCTGTTCGAATGTCAAGTCTATCGATCTATCAGCACAAATCACTATGATAATGTGAGTGAATTGCATTCATATCATAACCAAGGACCTCAAAGCGACGGCAATGGTGACCTTTCCCCACACGCCGGCAGCATACTACAAGTTTACAACGAGTGCGGCTACAAACGCAGCGACTAGCGTATTATGTCCATTAAGGCATTCTATTATAGTTTGTCGTCATAGAGAAAGTATAAATGGGACAGTTGGAAGAGGAATGCCTCAGTGTACGTTTTGGAAAAAGATCAGGACAAGATTACCTTAAATTGGCGAGCAAGCGCGAAGATCGTGATGATAATTAATTCAGTAAAAGTGAAGTGCAAGCGAAAAACCGTGGAAAGCTTACCCTTCTCTCCAAATTTTATTCAATTAATTGATAAATATATATCTCTGAGCAGAGTAACTTCAATCACTTACGTAAGTAACTTCTTTATTTATCCATTCCTCAGAGCTGTTGTGTTTTATTGATAATCACTTGATGGTGCTCTTTGGAGGAAAATCCAAAAATCCACATATCATAGTCTTTAGCTCATAAAAACTCTAAGTCATGGCTGTCCATCAAAATGATTACCACTTGGCTAAGCACCATCTAGAAAACCTTACGGAGTGAATGTTGTTGTGCCACGGGACGCAATTACAAGGGCCGTACCACAAACTCATAAGTAACATTAAAACAATGCTACTCATGGTGCGAAAGATACAAAGCTATACCTACGAGTTCGTATTGCGAGTATTACTTTAGGAGCTTGTTGTATGGTACCAGCGAGTGCATAAGCTGACTACCCCGCTATCCGCTACTACAATAGCCTCAGAACACGGTAGAGCACAACCCACATTATTATTCTGTGACACCACGGATGCAGTACACTGTCAAAGCTGAACCATGCTACCTGTCACTATGCAGAATTAGCACTTGCAAACTTTATGATTAGAAGTGGAAATTTAAAATAAATCAATAACAAAAAAATATTATTGTGAAAAAGAATTTGGAATTGCTTTCTAAAGGTAAGTTTATTTTTTAAGCTAGCTTTAACATCCCTGCTTTGCACATTTCTTTGCAAACCTACCCTTATATTAAGCCTACGCATTAGTTGAAACCGTAAAATATAGCCCGACAAATAGACAGGACAGACGCGTCGAAAGATTTTACAGCTAATTTTTTTTTTCAAACTTTCGTGGTTATTAAATAGTTACGTGACTATTGATTTTTTCACGGATCTTTATCACGTGCGTAATAAATATCTACCTTTAATTTGTTTTCCTGATATTTTGAATAAGTTACCGCGACCATGGCTATTGTAACATAGTCAAAACGTCGTTTGGGAAAATAAATTCAAAGTAATAGGTACGTGATAAAGACCTGTGTAAAAATGTACAGTTATTATATAGCTACTACAAGTACCTACATAATGTTTTCTAATTTAAATATAATATTTGGTAGTAGGAAATTCTGTATTCAGCCTGAAACTCGCGTTCAGTCAGCCTTCACAAACTTGGCATTGTCGTGAGGAGCAGCCCTTCACCTACCATAAAATACATGTGATTTCAATGAATGAAATCCTATTGAGTTCAACTTCCCGACTCGTCCCCGACAAATATTCACGAGAATTGGAAGTAGGGCAATAGACCTGGTTGTAGTGTAGTACCCCGGCTTTGGGCAATTTCAATTTTGGCAGTCAATAACTAAGCGTAGCAAACAAACTTGTTTAAAATCTATAGTTAATACTATTATTTGTCTATTCCGTTTGGTCCGTTTTGATTAGTGACTGTTGTGTTATACCTTTAGATGGTTCCCGCTGTTTTAGTTTTCCGTACCTAAAGGGTAAAAACGGGACCCTATTACTAAGACTTCGCTGTCCGTCTGTCTCTCACAGGGCTGTATCTCATGAACCGTGATTGCTAGACAATTTATTTATTTACAGATTATGTATTTCGGTTACCGCTCTTACTAAAAACAGCTCCCATACAACGAACGTGATTTTTATGCCGTTTTTTATAGATAATGGTACGGAACCTTCGTGCGCTAGTCCGACTCGCACTTGGCCGGTTTTTCTACTTAAATATGAATAATTAATAAATAAATATCGCCTTTTACAAAACTTTTGCTTAAACCTAAGAGATAGTTATTATATTTATGCTCTATTCTATGCTGTTTAAAAATCGACGTTTTTATAATTTGTTACCGTTTTTTAAAAATCAAATGTTGTAAAAGTGACCACAACCAGCGCTCTTGCCCTACGAGTACCTAAGAAAAAAAGCGCTATTTTCTCATTCTATTTTCCCGCTATTTTCGTCAGTCAGCCAGGCGGCATAAATTAATTGGACAAAGGTGCCCTGATAATAAAACCTTGAAACCATTGTGAACCTTTTTAAGGTTCCAATTGAACTTAAAGATGCCTACGATCATTTCCACGATTGAAGTATGTTGGATGATAGCATTTTACTCTACATAATACCATGACGAGTGACTACGAAAAAACATGAAGTAGGTAGCTTGTAAAAAAATAAAACTACGTCAGTTTTATTTTTTACAAGCTTTAACTTGCAATTCATGTATGTAACTATATTTGTTCCGGTGGAATTTTGCAACTCAATTTTGAAGCAGTTATCCCCAGCCAATAAAGTTAAAACTATCTCAAATCCCAATGAAAATGTAATATTATGGTACTAACGAGCTAGTTTGATAATGTAGCTCATTGGATTTGTTTTGGCTAGTACTAGAGCCCTAGAATTATAAAAGCTTGATTTATAAATATATTTTTAATAAAAGAAACTAATTTTTTACCATAATCTAAGCTGATCAGATCCGATAAGGGTAGGAGGGGGTAGCTAAGCCCCCCCGGCTTATCTAGTTAGTCTATGAACAATAAAACTATTAATAACACATTTCTACCAGATTTATCACATAGATATAGGTAATAGGTATCTCTGTTCATTTTGGCAGACTTCGTATTTTCACCGGATCTAAAAGTAACATCTTCCGAGGCTACTAAGTGATGCTGCACAGGTTTTGGTAGTTTATCTTACGACAGGAAAAGAACAAAAAATTACTCTGTTATTGTTTTCCGACCTCCAAATTGCTTTGATGGTTTATCTTGTTTACCTGGCCTAATTGGTCGATTCTCCTCTTCCTGTGTATTTAAAATTTCTAGCTTTATTTAACCTTGAAGCTAGCAGGACTTATTTCGCAAAAATCTATGATTTCCATGAGAATACCAAGTTCATAATTATTATTATGGAATCCATGATGAAACTTTTTTTTTATAATTCTTTATCATGTTTGTGGTGTGCATTTTCTATCTATGTACCTAATCTATTCTCATAGCTAGCTATGCAAATCATAGATTTTAGAGAATACAAATTTCATAGTAACTAATATATATGAACCTAATCTATTCTCATAGCTATGTCTATGAAAACCATAGATTTTTACGAAACAAGCCAGCTGAATAGAGGCGACTTTTGCAAATTTTCAACGGCCTACGCAAAACGCTTAGTAAACAGTTTACCCTTGCATAAACTTAGTGATCTAATTAAATAAGAGTACTTACCTAAAGTATTTTACAATTAAAAACAGAAAAAGTCGATATCTGAGGAATTCGTTTGACTCGTAAATCTTAATCTGATCTTTACTATAAAATTACATGAATAACTCTTCGTAGTTTGTACATTATTTACAAAAAAAATGGTTTTCTGATGTAGTTTTGTGCAGTTTTATAAAAAAATACATAAATATTTTCGAGGGCTAAAAATAACCTTCAAAAAAGTTACAAAAAGCTTTCTATACCTCGAGTTAACAAGTGTGGTGAAAGGTTTCAGAATAAAATCGTAGTTAGATTTTTTAAAAGGATTTGATTTAATTCACAAGTTTCGGGTCGAAAGTTAGGCACTTCTTACGGATCTTTGAATTTCTTTTAATCTATAGGTACTGAAGGTACTAATATAATAAATGCGAAAGTAACTCTGTCTGTCTATGACGTTATCAAGGCCAAACCGCGCTGGGCCCATTGTGATGAAATTTCATATAGAGATAGTTTTTTTTTTCCCAAAATTTGCTTTTGATTTTCGGCAATTTACATTTTTTACGATAAAATCGGTTAAAATCGATTTTCTAAATCTACGCGGACAAAGTCGCGTGTAAAAGGCTAGTACGCCATAAATCACTTATATCTGCGACTGTACTCGCTTTATTAATTCTCAATGTTTATAAATATTATAACTAGTTCATGATTGCAAGTGCTTTGTCACAGAATAAATATGTAGTACGAGGCATTTTTCGGATAACGGACGCAAAGAGCAACGACTCTACAAGCATGTACAGATAAGACACTTTCACGAGGTCAATGATATACCACTGATGAAGGAACAAGTGTAGTGCATGGCTTTTAACAAGGGTTGCCAGATGGTCGGGATTCGTCGAGTCCCGGAAAAATACAAATTATCCCCACAAATTTTAATGATAAAAATAAATTTTTAATTCGTAATATTTATTTATCCCTACTACTATCCCAAAATCCCGATTTTTTTAAATTTTGTTTAGTTGTTCTATTCATCCCATCTGGTAGCTCTACGTCGTACCCCCGTATCTTTAGTCAAGTTTATTTTTTCTCCTCACACTCACGCTGAGAAGTTCGCACGTAGCCCTCCCATGGTCTGCGGGTGACAAATGTAAACTGTTTAGTTCTTAATCATGCCGAAATTTACGACTTAACTATCACAAGGCAGAGATGATACTGCTGCACCATTAAAACACATTTACTTGTGAACTTATTTACTTTCATAACAAATTAGATGATCTTAGGGACAATAACATTTAATCATAACATGACAAGCCTAAACTGCTAAAAACCAAAATGTACCGGATGTTACAAATTGGGTATCTAATCTTGCTTCGTAGCTATATTGACTCTGAAAATCCGGGTTGGCCGAGTGAAAGGTATCTCGACTTTCAATCTGAAGGTCGTGGGTTCCAATCCCGGTCGTGCATCAATGGATTTTTCTGTTCAATAAGGTGAAGGAAAACATCATGAGGAAACCAATTAGTAGTCTTATTAGCGGCGATGGGCTTACAACCTGTCACGTATGCTAATAACTGCATAAAATGTGGGTATTGTGCCAAACGTAATGCTTGGACGTGCCTCTGACTATCATCTTTAGACCTCTCAAAGATCTAAGCGCCTTGAGATTTGCAAGTGATCCCCAAGTCTACCGTACTTGGGGATTACAGTCGTGATCCTATTTGTTAAACTTCTATATAGACTTCTATTAGGATTTTTTCTGTCTAGACGATATATCGAGTGGCGAGATAGTTTCACTGCTACTATGTGTCAAAGCAAGCATTTTATTTTTTTAGAAGTGTCTTATCTTTCCTCTCTTTTCGATATACATATTATACTTGCTAGCGTCCTTGCATTCAGAATGGGTTCAAAGTAGACCGCAAGGCGCAGACCTGTTCTCCTCACGTTACTATTATGCAAATAAATAGCTGTGACAGACAGACAGACAACGGTATCTGTGATATATGCGATTATTAATTAACCTTTTATGGATAAACAAGATTTTTATATTGGATTTGAGTTTGGTTAGAGTTAGGAAACCGTTAGTTTGATGAAGAAACTTCGAGATTGTTCAGTAAGTTTATTTACAAAATACGTGAAGACATGCTTCACAGCTCAGTTGGTAGTAACTCTGCCTTCTGCGCTGTAGGTTGTGGGTTCGATTCCCACCCAGGATAATAATTTATGTGATGAACATAGATGTTTGTTCTGTGTCTTTACAAAGAAATATATAAGTATTCTATCAGTTATCTGGTTTCCATAGTACAAGCTTTGCCTAGTTTGGGGTTAGATGGCGCTGTATGTAGTCCACCAATATTTCATGTATTTATAAAAGAGACATATTTTCTTCACTTATTCAAACTCTTTTCTGACATTCAATACGAAGGCCGTAGTCTTATTTTGTACTGTTTGTTTGTTTGAGTAGAAAATAGATGTATGTTTATTTGCATGAACGGAGCATGTAATCCTATCGGATTCATCTTGTCATCATCCTCAGTCCGGTTTCATTCCACCCCCCTTGGTTTGGTATAGTTAGTTTGTGTCATTGAAATGTAATTTTAAATAAATATTAGTGGACATTTTATACATCGCCATCTAGCCCCAAACTAAGCAAATACTGTATTATGGGAACCAGATTACTGATAGAATACTCATATACTTTTTTTTTGTAAATACATACTTATATGATACATTATTACACCCAGACACAGAACAAACATCCATGTTCAAACAACAAATTATCTTCCTCTCCTTATCCCACTTAAGTGGGTTCGGCACAACATTGTATACTTTTTCCAAATGTAATTTTGACCCAACATTTAAAGAAACTGTTAAAAATGGCGACCTCTTGAGATCTCATTAATTGTGATCAAATTACCACCTAGACCCGGGGCTCGGACTCTGACCCCGTCTAGAAATAGCTTCAATTCTAAGTTAGTAGGCAACTTTCCAAAATAGCAATAATTTATTTGGTGACAGGTCAAATTAAAAGTTTCGCTATAAATCTGTTTCAATTTCACTTGGGGCTGGTTTTTGGCGATTTAAAAATACTAAGTTTTACGGGAGATTGACTCACTATAAGCTACACAGTCCACTGCCGTTACTGTGACAGATAAGTGTCGACTACCTCTGGACTTCCGTTCGACACTAATAATTGGGACATACTATATACGTGACCGAGTTTCATAGCTTGAGTGACTGGACCGAAGGTTTCGGCAGAATAACAGCGCTTACCTATCTTCAGCTAAGAAAGCATAATGATGAGTCGGGATCTATTTGCAACTGTAGCACATAACACAAGATAAGCAGTAGCCTATTTTTACTTTATTTTTACTGTAATTTTGTACCTCTACATATTGTTCTTTAAAGTGAAATAAGTTTTTATTCGTATTTTTTTTCTATTTTTTATTTTATATTGGTATGTATAAAATAGCAAATAAATAATTGTCTTTGTCTATGTCTGTTTTTACAAGGGAATGTACACAAAAGTTAAAGCTTATTCAAAAAAATCGTACGAAAGACTAATGAACATCCACACATGATCTTGTAAGCCCGTAACAAACGTCAAAGGAATTACCAGCCGGAATTAGAGGCAGGATCTAATGAAGTCTAAAGCTCTTTGCCACTGATTATTGAGCTAGGCGAGCTGGTTGTGACCTTTGCTATCCAACAGAACAACTCACGTCGTCTGCATTCTTAGACGACGTGAGGGAACATTTTCAAAATATAGTTCAAATTTCACAGCAAATAAGTCATTGACAGATATTTAGCAAAAAAGTGCATTTAATCAATTTCACTCGTAAGCGATATATAAAGTAAAGCGATATGCAAAGCTTATATCTAACAAGGTAACCAAATAACTGGTGGAATATAATAGTAGTTTATGTAACTGTCATATAAGGAAGGGTATTAAAACACGAGTGTGAGTTTATGAAACGAGCGAAGCGAGTTTCATAATAGTAACGAGTGTTTTAATACCCGTGTTATATGCAGTTACATACACTACTTTATCTTCACTAACGTCGCTATCCATTTTTAACTTTTAATTTGTATTTTAAAAACAAAACACATTGCGAAACATTAAATTCACGCGTACGTGTATTGTATTGTCACAGTGAACTTGCCACCATTAAAATCTAACCAATAAGCAGCTGCGCGCGCAGGGCCAATCAGGAGCGAGCGCGCGCTGTTTTTTTTTTTATTTAATTGGCACAAGATCTTACCAAAGAGTTTTGTGTATGTAAGTTTAGTAGTTTCACGTATAACCCAACTGTTTTCAAAAGCCAGCCTAATATCAACATTTTATACAACTTGTATGAGGATTTTGACATAAGGCTCGCCAGGTTAATATTGGTCGCGTTTTATTGATGTTATAATGAGATTTTACGATATCGATGTGGATATTATACCATCATGTGAAATTGCTTAAATTGAGTGTTTTGTTGTCTGCGCTATAACAGTAGTAATTATAAGTCAAGTATTGGAAACATAAGTAGAATGTTACAACATTAGTGTAGATAAAAAATATTTCGTATTATACATTGCTATACATCATTATAACACTCATTATATTAGGTACATTATAATAATGAAATTCATTGAGTAGAGTAAAATAATAAGCAAAACTAAAAATACGTGGGTAGGTAAAATACGAGCAAGTAATTTAACGTCGAAATATTGGGAAATTGTACGGTAGAAGTTATACAGGCATTTCTTTTAGTACGAGTTTTAATTAATTATGATCTGATGATGTAGTCAGAAGCTGTTCAACAAACACTCACAATGGTAGTTCCATATGGCATTCAATACTTCGATTGACTAAAAACTTTGCATACTCGTCAAGTTCCGATGACAATGTTATGTAATAAATAATAAATAAAATAAATAAATATTGGTGGACATTTTACACATCGCCATCTAGCCCCAAACTAAGCAAAGCTTGTATTATGGGAATTAGATAACTGATAGAATACTTATATACTTTTTTTTTTGTAAATACATACATACATGATACATACTACCACCCAGACACAGAGCAAACATCTATGTTCATCACACAAATATTTGCTCTGGGTGGGGATCGAACCCACAACCTACAGCGCTGAAGGCAGAGTTACTACCAACTAAGCTGTGAGGTAATGTGACAGATAATAGCGCGCTAGTGCTCGATGGTTTGAATGATTTTACAAAAGCTTGTCATTGAAAATATTTACCAAAGAAAACTTATTTCAAACTTTTTTAAGTATAATAAGTAAAATAATTTACTTTACTTACCATACAGTTTTATTTTAGGCCACTTACGCATATACCGCCGGTTAAATATAGTCGCTAATTGATATCCTTTTCCGTTTTTTGAAGTCGGTTATAAATCGATTGAAACTTTTATCCAAGTTGCGTTTTGTAAAGGATAAACTTTTTCAATTGAGATCAGTTGCGAACTATAAAGTAATTAGTGGGGCTTACTGCTGGAGCGGGAATCCACACTAGTCTACACAGATAACGGCACATTACCTGGCACATTATAGATTAGACAAGTGTGATTAGTTTGCACTATTTTATTTTTTACTAGCGACCCGCCCTAGCTTCGCACGGGTAGCATGTTATTATACATATAAACCTTCCTCCTGAATCACTCTATCTATTAAAAAAAACCGCATCAAAATCCGTTGTGTAGTTTTAAAGATATAAGCAAACATACATACATACATACATACGCGGGAAGCGGAAAGCGACTTTACTTTATACTATGTAGTGATTACATTTTGTCTACTTTAATTAGGTATTATTTCTAAATCAAGCGTAGCTCATTAGTTCTATTTTTATTGTTGTACGTACTTGGTTAGAACTTTTATTATTATTCTTGTTTGAGCCACACTGGACCACACTGGAGTTCTATTGTTTCATTGAGAGTGGATCATTGAAAAAAATTATAGGCCCCAAGCCGTGTTCGTTGCCTGATTCTTCTAGGCTTTAGCTTTAGGTCGCGAGGAACAGGCGTAGATTCACCTAGCTCCTAAGACGTTTCAAAGAGATCCTTGTGATTTTATTAAAATAAATATCTTTTGAGTTTGAGTTTGAGCTCGTTGTTGCTAAAGTGAGTGAGTTGCTGTTATATACTGTTTTTTAGATAAACATCTCAAAATGAAAATTCTGTATTCTTCTTATTTAATTTATATTCAGCCTTGACTAAGGTTTTAAGGGGCTGTATGTCGACGATTGCTCTTTTTCGAAACGAAAAAAGAAATACTTCTGAACAAGCCACATCTCCTATTTTTATAAATATATTACTTCAGGTTCCTACCTAGATTTCTATTAAGCTGAAAACATAATAGCAGAAACTTCTCACGATAAAGATGTTATTTCAAAATGATACGTTTTAGAATTTATGATCGAAATATTTTGATACCTACTATTATGATCAACTTGTGATTTATTGTTAAAGATAGGTAATATGTAGATCTAGATTTCTATTAGAATAGGTTTTTGATAAGTAATTATACATAATTTATATCATTAATTTATTCGAAAAGCAAAGGTGGACAAAGAGAAAATGGTTATTGAGGGGTGGGTAAAGCTACCCCTATTACTTATCTACGTAGGTACCAGCAACGCGATCTCATAAAAACTGTCGATAATATTTACGATACGCATACGCCATCTAGAGCTTGCCGTTGTTAACTGTCTTAGTCATTTCTGCCGCGGTTTTAGGAACTGGTAGCGCCTTAAGGCTGTCCAATAAAATCCATTCAACCGCGAAATATAATGCGTATCCAAGCCACCGCAACCAAAATACCAAAATCGCTGGATACTTATGGTTCATAATTCACATTGGGCATTTGCGAGGCTTTCTTCGTTGCCCCCTTACCTCAAGCTCTAAAGTAACATTAAAACAGTAGGTGCGAAAGTGAAAATGCCATACGAGTTCGTATAGCGTTGTCAATTTTGCACCTCGAGTAATGCTGTTTTATTATTACTTTAAGAGGTTGTGGTACGCCTCAAGTGTGATTGTGGTATCCAAAGATCTAAATCAAAAGCACTAGTTTACTTGTATAACGTCAGCAATATATTCAAACATTGAAGATGTAAGATGCATCAAGGTATACTTTGACTATCTGGATTAAGATCGAATAAATCGAATTACTGCTGAGTCTGACGACTCATAATTATCTGAATAACCTAATAACAATTAGTAAATTTTATTTTTATCAATGCTGTATCTTTTTAAAAGCGTATCATTGCTTTTCTTAATGCTCGTAAAGAAAAAAATAAATTTTAATATAGTGAGCTTACGAAGTTTTTTTGATGGATGTTATAGATAGAATTTAGATAAATTAATAATCCTCCTTTGACTGCATGGTTGGATAAACACCCAATCCCATTAGGTATTCTTGAAAAAAATATACTCTAAATGCAAAAGTTAGAGTAGGCTGGATCAAAAAAGCTACTGAAAACTATAATGGTAGATAACATGACCGAGATAGTTACATAATACCTACTCGTGTTTCGCTCGCAAGATCATTATCACGACTGATGAGTGACATTATTAACAGCCACCTGACCTGTCAGTTTGTGGGGATGAAATATAGCCAGTTTTGTGGCACGCACTCACAACTTATAAATATACCTATTTATTATGTATCAAAAGTATGTATTTACTAAAAAAATATATAATTATTCTATCAGTTATCTGATTATGATTCATGGTACAAGATTTGCTTAGTTTGGGGCTAGATGGCGTTGTGTGATAATGTCCACCAATATTTATTTATTTTATTTATACCTAGTAATAATTAAGGCTATCTGGGTGTTCAAGCTATTTTACCCTGGAAAATGCAAAGTTACTAGCCGCTGATTCTATCCTTTAACCCCTAACTCGCTGAAATATTCAATGAGTTCCTACTTAGAGATCGATAGTTTTTTTTCTTAACCTATATACTGAGGTAACTATTATCGGGCTACGAAAAACGCTTTGTTTGTCTCGTCTTTGTATCATTATTGTGGTTGGTATTCAAAATCATCCAACATTAATGATTTATTAATAATTTTTAACAAGGGCCATCCATAATAGCTTCGGAGCAAAGAATTATTTTACCGAATTCATGTACTAATTAGCTATTTTCTTTTGTTTCCAGATGGTGACGAGAGTGGCCCTTTGCTTTATCATCATCGTCCAGGTGCAGCGAGCTGCCAACTCGCCACTTCGAATAAAGCGATCGCCACGGGACATAGCCGCTGTAGCAAACCAGCCCATACTATACTCCACACTACAAAATACCGGTACTCGGCTAATACCGGTATTCGCACAAAACTCTGGTTCTCCTTCCGTGACGGTCCTGCCCCAACATATTATTTTCAAAAACAACGGCCAAAACTTACCCCTCCTAGCGCCAATCCCGCTGTCTCAGTTTTTTTACCACTCCAAATTACATGTCATACCACGACAGAACATCATTCAAAGTGCAATACAGCATGTGACAAAGGACAATGTAAAAATACCTGTAATTTCACATCACTCTGTGTCACACACTTCCCCCAACGCGAACGTTACACATTCGACATCGGTTATACCAGTTTTTATACCAATACATAGTCACTTGGTACACGACTTGTCAGTGATACCGCTACAAAGACACCATAAGGTGGAAAAGTTAGGGCATTACAGAGTGGAGAAGAATAAGGAAGAAGATGATGAACCGACGAACCAATACCGGAACTTCTATGGCGGTCACGGTACTGGTTTATTCTTTGGAGGTCAAGGGTCCGGACATGGCTTCTACGCTTATGGGTAGTGTGTAAATCGTTGCTCAATTAAATTATTTATTACAATTGTTGTTTTTATAATACCGATCTACTTATTCGACTTTGATTTTGAAGACAACATGCTATGTAGTAATATCAGTAGAAATGTAGCTACTGACCTTACGATAATAGAGATAGATACGGTTGAGGTACGAGTAGATGGATACCAAAAAAAATATTTTTTTAAATAAAACCCGCATTGTGTGTTCGAATAAAACAGTTCAATGCACAAAAGTATATTTTTAAAAGTTCACTGTTTGCGCAAACAACAGCATTTTAGTTTCTATTCGTTTTGGTTATAATGTGAACTGTTTTGTTTTATATACCTCATTTACGTAAATACTGTAAGAAGTAAATATGACTACAACATAGTAGCATTAGCTTACAAGTTAATAACACAAAAGTCACTTACATAATTTAAATAGTTCTGACCCCAAACTAAGATTATCTGTGTCGTCGTGGGAATCAGATACGGTACGGTACGGACAATTGTACCTACATCCTAACTCATGGTTATCGTAATTCATAGGTACATCCTGACTTGCACGGGGCAAGTCACAGAATACAAAAAGAAGTCTCATTTCTGTAATATAATTATTCCTCTATTCTGTTGAATTATTTGTTCCGGCTCTGGGTAGGGTATTGTGGTACACAGTACTCGTAGTTTCTGTTCTGATACCCAGGACATAGGAAAACCCACGGTTTAGAGGTCGAGTCGAGGTGAGGATATTTCAAGGTTACAGTATGTGTAGGTACTATTGTGGGGTCAAGAGTCAGTATCTACCATATACCTTGATGTTATTATCAATCCAAAAGTTTGTAAGTATTTTTTTATTATGTTTGTTTAGCCGCAACGCCTAAACATAATTGAATTAAATTTAATATAAATATATAGATAGTAGCTGTACCCAGCATGCATTACAATTACAATCATAATAACTTTTCTTGCCAGAAACCTCTGCAGACGTGCACATAACCACTCATTAAAGTATCATCGTTGGGTGGATGAATAGTACCTACCTATACTAGGAACGTACAAACAAGCGAATTAACAAACAAATATTCATTGTTTTACTATAGTAGACACATTTATCTAGTAATGTACCTACTTACATAGACATATCTCGGATAAGTTCGTATAATTGTGAAATATGCTTACTCCGTGATGACTCGAATGATGATAACAAATAAGTACTTAAAAAATCCATACAACTACATACAGTCGTCGTCCGCTTTACCGTTACCGTTAGTCAGTCACCCGCAATATCTCAAACACAACACACATTCGCTTTAAAAGTGTTATTTGTAGTAAAAGTGGAAAAGAAAGTGATTGTCTCGACAACGTGACGTTTATTAATCAAAAGGTGGGTGATTTATTTCCTTTATCTTTGTCTCAATCCTGATTTATCTGCGTTTGTAATTAAAGCTTTCTTTCTGAATCGGGATAAAGTGAATGACCGATAGGTACCTACTGTAGTTTTTATTTTATTTATTTGGGAAGACAGACGGTCACGAATTACAATATTTGTATTAAATCTAAGATAGGTAGGTACTTATAGTATTAATTAAAAGTACCTACCTATGATCCACACCATCATGCACAGATTGAATAAAAGCATTCGCATCTTACAAAAATAATTGCAAGTCAATGATTTGTGTCCAATGTGATACAATACCTACTTATAAGTTATTAAAAAAAGGTTACTTTTTTTTACTCTCTTAATAAGAGTAGTCACAATCAACATGAACAAGGTGATAACTTATTAAAGTAATAAGTTTTCAATTAACTATTGTGATAATTTATTAATAAGGTAGGTAAGTTATTTTTGTTCTACTTGTACCTAATTATTTATTATTCACTTTCAGAATTAAAATAGTGAGAAGTAGTAGTGTCACCTAAACAGAAAAGTATTTTACGGAGTCATTGAAACCAGTCAACATGAGGTAAGTTTGTAATTCTTTTCAAAATGGTCTAAACATCTTGCCTGAAATAACCAATAATAATTTTGTGGTCCAATGTTTTGAGATTAGCGAACCGGAAATGAAGATTCCCCTAAGGCTTTGCTTTGCTCTATTTTCCTTCGAAGGATAAAAAGTTGTCAACCTTTTTCCCTGGACCTTTTTGTTTCATAATCTCTTCTAAATATACGGTAATACTTTTCAAGTATTCTAAGTACGCGCTTACGAAGGTCTGGTGAGGACCCCGCCGATTACATTAACATGAAAGAGATAGCTTGTAGGTATTATTTTTAAAAGAGGTTTATTGTGGGCTCTTTGCAGATAGCCTTACAGGCCTTACAGACTGAAACTGAGCCTCTGTGGTGTGAAAGATCGATTGGTATAGATACCTACCTAACACCTAAGTCATCTGATAAAGCTAATAGGTAAATCTACAAATTTGTATATTTTTGGTTTCGATACAAATTTTCGCTTCAACTTCAAACTAAAACTTTTTTTAAGAGTTTCATCTTCACCACAAAATAAATAAAGGTGTCACAGCAAGTGTAGTGTAAGCGCAACTTCGTTTGAGTGGAATGATAAAAAAAATTACATAACGCTCGCCTGTAATCTTTGAGTAGGTACCTAGTTACATATGGATATTTTTTTGTTTAGAAAAAAATATTGATGCTCGACGATAAGATTCAAACCCAGGCCTTCTGGAAGTTGAGGCACCTTTCACTAGATCAACATTGCTTCTACAACAACGATATAGAATTTCTACCAAAATATGACCTCTAATGCTAGAGGTTGAAAACTAGGTATATAATACTTGGTTTCAGAAACTTCTTAGTGTGCGTGCTCGTCGCGACTCTAGTTGCTATGGTGTGCGGAAAAACTGTTAAGGGTAAGAATATTTTAATCATGAAATCGCTTACTTTTTACCAGAATTCGTATGGAGGTTCATGTTTTTCGAGCGTATGTATGTATGTATGTACGTATGTATGTATGTCCATTTCTTTGGCACGCTTTACACCCCAAAAGACTTGACGGATTACAACATAATTATGAGGTGTCATTGGATTGTCATTGAATGAAGTGCCCGCCTACCCAAAAAAAAAGGGGGGCATACTTACATTTTTTTTGTTTATTATTTTTTAGCAGTCAGGTTTTATGTTTTTATAATACTTAATTTGTTTTATCTTGTTAAAGTACGTTTTAACCGTATCTATGGTTTCCAGGATACATTGTGAACAGTAAGAACGGCATAGGGTACCGGCTGATGTACCAGGCGCAGCCCTGGAAGAGAGCACTGAGGGTCTGCGCTAAGGAAGGAGCCAAGTTAGCTGTGCCTAAATCTGAAGTAATTCACCGAGGGGTCATATCACAAGCTCCTAACGTAATATTACTCGCGGTGCAAAAAAGCAAAAAGCACCGTGAGTGATAGTATTTTAATATTACTTTTGAGCTTATGGTACAGCCCCAGGACATTGTATAGTAGGATAACGACTGTAATCCCCAAGTACATAGGTACTCTCTGATCTCCAAGGCGCTCAGATCCTTGAAGTTCTCTTCAGGAGTAGTCAGAGGCACGTCCAAATTTTTTTGGCACAGTACCCTTATTTTTGAAATAGTTAGCATTCCATTCATAACAGGTTGCAAGCCTATCGCCGCAAGTATTCCCAAAGAGGATTGACGTCAGGTAGGCGAACGGTTGCAAAAGACCAAATCCTTCTACAGCTTGTTTTTTCTACACCAGAGTGTGACTATGATGAAATTCAACTAATGTCATCGATTTTATAGTAGTACCTACTGAGTATTGTGCGTTGCCTAATAAAAAAAATGACTTTTAGGGTCATAATCTTTCTATCAATTTATATGTATTTACATTTTGTTTCTTTGTTACGATTTGGTACATAGAAAAAACAAATAAGCAATCATTCAATCATTCCCATTTATACAATTAGTCTGATAGTGTAATTAATTTTCAAACTTCTTGTTTTAGACTTTGATTCACTTTCCACTATGATCACTTTGTTGTCTGTCTGTCAAGACCCATTTCTCAGGAACGGGTAATCAAGTTAAAATTAATATCAAATACTAAGGTGTTAAGTTCCAATCAAAATCAGGATCAAAAGATTTTGTATACGTTGAAGTTTATGTCGCTAAAATAAAATTATAAAATAAATAACATATTTTTTGGTTTCTGATCGAGTGGTCTGTACCGATTTGTTTGCAATATAGGAAACAATCTGTTATTTATAAAAGTTCTCTAAAATCTCTAAGTTCTCGAAAATCACCACAGTGAAAACTAAAGCAGGAACCACAGTGCATCACATTATGTAATCCTATATTTGAATGCAATAAAAACATTTTGTATTTGTATTTGTATTTGTATAAAAAAAAATTGGTGTACCCAGAACGAATATTAGAGACACACTAAGTTACCATGGTCATCTTTGACTTGTCTATAGATTTTGACACGGGTCTTTATCACGTAATTACCTTTAATTTACTGGCAGACTGCCCGCGACCATGGCTATTGTAACATTGTCGAAACGTCGGGAAAGTAAATTAAAGGTAATTACGTGATAAAGACCCGTGTCAAAATCTATAGTTATATCTACTAATTACGATAGTTTGAAAAATAATCTTTGACTTGTGTTTGCATTTTTGCCTTTCATTTCCAGGAGGAGTTCTCTTTCATCCAGAAGCTGGTCCGTGGCATGAGTTTCCACAACGTGTCAGGCTCAGACTACAGCATGCTGGTCTGGCTCGGCATTAGCAACCTGGATAACTTTGCCACGTGGACGACAATTGATGGTAAGACATTTGAGCTGAGCTACAAAGCTCACTTTAATAGGCCAGCGACAAGAGGTGGGTCGTATTTTCAAAAAGTACCAGGTCTCAGAAATACCACCTAATAAATACTAGCTTGACAAACTAGGTTTTAAGAACTTTAAAGTATTCGAGAGTTGAACCAACTCAGCCAGCACTACCAAAGAACCGTGTCGTCATACCTGGTACGTATTTTTTTATGCCTAAATCTAGTTTTGAATCCAATCGACAAGAACAGAGATAGTGACTCGCCTTCTTGTTCTCATACATTTGTGTTCTAAGTCTTAAGTTTCAAGTCTCGCCGAGACTTTTTGAATAGGCTATAAACATTTTTGTATTTGTAACAATGTCACGAGTGTTAGCGGTCTATTCTAAAGACGGAAGGTTAGCTCGAAGGCTGTATAAAGTCAAGACTGACAGGATAATATACTGCTTCGAGACACACAGAACTACATACTTCTTATGATAGACTTTCCTTCTAACCTAAAGCCATTTAATTAACCTGTAAAAAAATACGTTTAAAATGATTTTGAAATACTTCTAAATAAATACCACACAGCATTCCATTTCATCTTTATATTTTAGTTTAGCATTTTATTTATATTACAGGTGAAAACATCGAAAACTCTGGTTTCAACCGATGGGCTGGACAGAACGGCTTTGCGTACAGGTAAACACCTAAATCATTTTACCCGTTCACTTTACTTACATTTATTTACCAGTAAATCTAAAGTTCAGATTCAGTAGACATCAGGTAGGCATAATTTACTTTCTACACCAATAATGTATGGTTTGGTTGATAGAATGCCCGCGAGAGAAATAAAGAGTAAAATGTATAAATCAACGTCGGGTTCCCTCAGGGAGGAGCTTTAGGGTCGCTTTTATTCCGAATCAAACTTTATCTAAGGCTCATATTTTGACCGGTTTTTCTGTGACACACAAGCAAACTCAGATAAGTCTATTGGACCCTAGATTATAAATTTAACTAGCTTTTACCCGCGACTTCGTCGTGCGTAGGTATATAGGTATTCAGAAAATAGATATTTGACTACATTGTCGTATAACATAGAATTTTCTGCAAATAAAATAAAAAGTAGCCTATGTCCATCTCAAGACTTTAAACTACCTCTATATGAAATTTCATCACAATCGGCCCAGCCAGCGCAGCGGTTTGGCCGTGATAACGTGACAGACATACAACAGACAGAGAGTTACTTTCAGATTTATAATATTACTAGCTGTCCCGACAGACGTTGTCCTGTCAAATGTCAATAATCCCACAGAAAAAAGCACTTTCCGTTTTTCCCGATCTTTACGCCACCCTTATCACTTAGGGGTATGAAAAATAGATGTTGGTCGATTCTCAGACCTACTCAACATGCTCACAAAATTTCATGAGAATCGGTCAAGCCGTTTCATAGGAGTACGGTAACTAACATTATGACATGGAAATTTTATATATTAGAAGAAGGAGATAGTATAGTAGTATAGATAGTGTAGATTAGACCAAATTGTGATTATATCCATTTGTCGGTCCTTACCTAGGTCTGTAAAAAGTAATAGTGCACTTGGTATGTAAGTACATGTGGTAATAAGGATGAAGGGGGGTCACCTGTGTCCGATGCAAATGCTGTCGAAGCGTACAATGCAATTTGCAGTAAAGTATCGAATACAGGGTGTATTAGGACTACTCTCGAAACTGAAACTGATTGTTCAGACCATCTTGACCTATTATCACTAAAAAAAAAACAAATATAAAAATTGTGAATTTTTTATAATATATTAGCCGACCCGTGACAGACGTTGTCCTGTCAAATTTCAATAATCGAATAGAAAAGACTGAATGTTTTTAGTCTGTGATGTCACATTTGTTGCACACCAGCGCCGTCTATACAGAAATCATCCCTTTTGCGTTTTCTCATCGTTTTTGGGATGTTTTTCATATTTTAAAGTAGTCTATTACTTATTCGGGCATTATATTTACATCTACAGCAAATTTCAACTTAATCCGTTTTGTCGTTTAGGCCTCATTGAGGAACAAACATACATACAAACTCACAAACTTTCACATTTATGATATTATTAGGATAGGATATTTTTAACTTACTAATTTAGCACTATTTCAAAATAACATTTCCTGAATCAAATAGTGTTCTTTTTTATGTTCATTAGCTACCATTATTTCGTCCTCTAATGCTTTGCATTGCCATTTAATATGTGATGGCAATTCTAAAAAATCTATTTTTAGTTTCTTCGAATTGATACAAAAACAGTCGCAAGTTGAACTTCCTTCAGAATTAAGCTATTTGGTTTTCACAAAAGGCATTGATAGGGGTAGTTGTGTCTTCAGTATTCGGGAGATGTCTTAATACATACTGTATAGTCCTCGAATCGGCGACGGGCTTGCAACCTGTCACGTGTGGAATGCAAAATGCGGGCATGTGCCAAATGAACGTGCCTCTGACTACCCTTTGGACGTCTTCAAGGATCTGAGTGCCTGGAGATCTGAGAGGATGTCTACCGTAGTTGGGGATTACAGTGGTGATCCTATTTTTTTTTAAATGGTAGGAGAGAGGTAGATATTTTCGTCTCTTCAGTATTCGGGAGTATTCTTATTACACCCTGTATAGTCCTCGAATCGCATTTAGATAAGTTTGAATAGAAATGTAGGACCTATCTCACCTACTTTGGAAATTACATCGGCTAAGACCTAGGATCAAGATAGACGGAGTAGTTACAAGCAAATGGTGCAATTTCATTAGCATCCTGTCTGAATTCTGAATAGGACAAAAGCTCGATCTTGATCAAAGGGTAATGGCTTCAACTGCGAATTGTATTTTATCTGAATCAACCCATAAGTGCCAGGTACTCTAGGTTGAAGTCACCAATTATTGATAGGTTGGTTTGTGTTTTGTTAGCTTTATAAAACAGGCCAAGTACGAGTCGGACTCGCGCACAAAGAGTCCCGTAGGTACCATTAATTTGTAAAAAAAAATGGAAAAAAAATCACGTTCGTTGTATTCCCATACACATCAATATTTATATTATTCTGTTTTTAGTATTGGTTGTTATAGCGGCAAGACATACCTGAAATACATCATCTTTGAAAATTTGAACTGTCTCACGTTTCATAAGATACAGCCTGGAGACAGATGAACAGACGGACAGCGTCTTAGTCTTAGTAATAGGATCCCGTTTTGTACTCTTTGTTTACGTAACCCTAAAAATGAAATAGGATCACGACTGTCATCCCCAAGTAGGTACGGTAGACATTCTCTCTATTCTTCTCAGATCTCCAAGTGCTCAGATCCTAATATGTTTAAATGGGGCAGTCAGAGCCACGTCCAGCATTATTTAATAAGGAAATAAATAACTATTAAGGCGCAATATTTGGACTCCAGTTTGTGAAAGAAAACATTCTCTTTTATTCGGTTTATTAGTTTTTAGGTACCGCAATTAGGTGGGCCGCCTTTTTATCTAATGTATGTTTATGAACCTATTTTCTTAGATCCTCTATTAAGGGAGTTAATTTGACGACAGTCCCTACCTCGCCAAAAATTACAGTCAGGTATAACTTACCTTTCATCATCATCATCTTGCCCTTAGCCCACATAAGTGAGGTAGGCACAGCATGTGTTCTTCTTCCATTTCCCTCTATCAGCCGTCATCTCATCACTCACTCTTTTCTTACGAATATCATCTTTCACACAGTTCATCTTACTTAGCTCTAACAAGGATTAAAAACTACCTGTATATAGGTGGGTACCTTTCTGCCCACATGCTTAAGTACCTACTTCATATAAATGACTATGATTTTCTTGTTCCAGTAACTCGGCATCAGAGCCGCACTGCGTGGGTGTGGACGCTCTAAACCCTGGCTTCAGGGAGTATTGGTGCTCGCGCTATCAGCCCTTCATTTGCCAGATAGGATAGATTAGTGCGTAAGCTTATGATTAACTGTGTTTTTTTATATTTCGAGGCAATAAACATCTGTAGAATGTACTTTTTCTTGAAAGGGTTACCTACAATATCCACATTAGTACCATATTAGGTATAGTTAGTACCTACTAATTCTTCCGAAATAAATTAATAAAAACAGATGATTTTCATTTAATTGGATTAATATCTAGTTAGGATGCGCGTCTCGCTTCGTAGCACGCCTCGTAGACTATAACGCAAAGAACATATATAATCACTATATATTTTAGACCTACGATTGTGTGTTTTGGGATATTTGTGTGATAGTTTTGTACTATTTACTATAGGTAGTAGGTAATTATTACTTACCTAATTACCGGAGTTTTCATCAGTTACCTACCTAATAATTACCTATGCTTTAGCCATGGTTTTAGTTTTGGTAAATAAGTAAGAAAAGTAACGACTTTATCTAAACTCTTGTTAAGGTCTCCCCATCGACGTCGGCTCGATTCAAGGGAGTACCTAACAAATATTAAATGCAAATATTTTTTTATTATTTTTATACTCCCTGTATATTCATGTATTTATTACTTGGCACGTTGGCACAATACATTATTATTTCTTTGATTCAGTTTATGTCACTAACCCGAGTCTATTTTGATCCAAGAACAATGACATCTAGTAGCTTAGAAATAAAGTAAATCATGTATTTCCTAAGAGCGCCATCTATTTTCAAGGATTTGAAACTTTTTCTTTAGATTAGTTACGCTACTCGCCGCTGCTGGATCCCACATAAATATTTTTTTGCAATAGCAACATTTATTTCATGTGTCAATGACAATTTAACTAAATCAGCTGTCAGTTCGGCAAGCAGCTACTGTCAAAATAATTTAGGTTATAATTTTTGTAAACAGAAGAAAAATAATCTAGAAAAGAAAGTTGACATTATTTTTATACCTTGGCCACGAACAAGGTAGATAATCGCAAGAAATTTAAGCGTTCAATACTCTTGCTAATTTATTTTATATTCAGTGTAGAAAATTAGTAATCATCTCACTCACTTTACTTATTTTTCAGATGAATTTTATCCGAAAAGGATTCTCATTGCTTTCTACTGGAGTCAGAGCACAGTGCTCCCAACTTAAAGGTAGGTAATAAAACACAAACAGACATTACTACATAGTACATTATTAGGTACCTATTACCTATGTAGGAATATATTTGTTTGAGGTTAGGCAATAAGAATTGATAGATTTTATTGGTCTACCAATAAGAAAACGAAGTGATACCTAGTGTTTGTGAAAAAATAAATCTGTACCTCGGGTAATTAGATTAATAGGTAGGTACATTTTATTTCCTGAAACAATTGGTTTCAGATAAGTATCAATTAAATTAAAACTAATATTGATCACCTGACTGCATGACAAAAAAAAATTGGGTCACAACTGTAATCCCCAAGTACGGTAGACATCCTCTCAGATTTACATGCGTCTAGATCCTTTAAAGATGTCTAGTGGGGGTGGTCAGAGTCACGTCCAAACATAATTTTAATCTTTTACTTAGCTTACCAATTTTATTTTATTGTCAGGTAAAATATATTTATTTGTTGTAAAACACTAAAAGCTAAAACCTTTTTACAACATGTTGTACATACCCTGTGTGGAATGGGATAAGGACTAGAAGAAGAATAAAATATATTTATTTATGTGGGTATACACACCCAATTTATTTAGATCTTAAGTGTAAATTTAGAAATTGTTGATACCCTTATAATCAGTTCCTAATAAAAATATTGTAGTAAAATTTCCAATTAATATTTGCTTTGAAAATATTTTTTCTTACAAACTTCTTAAACCCACACAACAGAGGTAGTTTATGTAGCATATATGTACTCATAACAATATTTACAATTAAATAACTTTGTAAAGTTTCATAAAGATTTCAGATCCAAAATTATTTTCCAAACTATCGTGATTAGTAGATTAACTATTATAGATTATGAGTAATTAACTATAATAAATTAAAGGTAATAAAAAAAGACCCGTGTCAAAATCTATAGTTATTTCAGATCCAATCAATAAATAAAAGCATCTGTGCAACATTATTTTTATGGTTTAAATAAAATGTATTTCCTTATCTAATTTATAAATTAAATAGGTACTTAAGCCTATTTATTTCGCATGAAGTATGGTAGTTGGATCTAGAGCTAAACTAGAATAAAACTGTATAATGGGCAGTCTTAATAGCCTTATCACTTAAGTGATTTCTTTCAGACAACCTTCATTATAGTAGATAGGTAAAGTATGTAACTGCTAACTCTCAGATCTTCAAGCCCTTAGACTCAAAGATGCATGTGGGGCTAGTCACTATGATCTAGCTAGGAGCTTAATATAACAGTAAATAACTGTTTATCAAACATAACACATCTGCAAAACACAGCTGTGCACAATCACAGTCTAATTTCGCCCTTATTACAAGCACCTAAAGTAAGAGACCATATATCTTTACCAATATTTTCATGATCCAAAAAAGAATTACCGTTCGAAAATAAACTGTATCTCAAAGCAGTATGGTCTATAGTCGCATGGCAACGGATATCGGCCAAAAATAATATTAGCAATTTTGTTACGCGCGCCTGTCATTTACAAAACCCTTCCGCGTTTGGTACATCCCTAGGGACCCGTAGGGACAGCAAAAAAAATATATTATCAGGAATATTGATGTAAGTTGGAATAGTATCTTTTTTGGAATAAAGTAGGATATGTTTTCTAGCCTCAATATTTGCGTTAGCTTGATTTTTCGGTGCTGTATGTAGCAAATCTAAGATCAAACACCAATTTTTAGATTTATCAATGTATATTTTATTTAAAAAAATAACTATAATTTTCTAGGTGGGTACCTACCAAACCAGAAGGGCACCTACCTATCGAATCCATCCACACCTACTTTGCAACCTAACAATACGCTTTACTATACGAAATGTATGAATCCTATCAGATATAAGTGTGTCTACAAATCTTACTATTGTATATCCACACCAAGCTACAAACCAAACTTTGATTATCACATTAATCTTGCCAATCTAACTTTGTCCGTCTGTCTTGTCGTAACTCGATCACATTTTGCTGACCCTACTCCACCCCAAACTCGCCGTTACAAGGGTTCTAATGAGTCAGCGTTTCACACCAAGAACTGACCACCGCAACACAAATACGTAGGTTCCTACAACGGCCGATCGTAGTCAATTCAATGTCTATGAACTTCGCTTTGTCTGTCTGTACCTTACATTAAATTTATTTCTAAAAACCAAGTTTTTAGGTCAAAAGGTTCCTATGGGTAGGTACCATTCATCCACCCAACGATGATACTTTAATGAGTGGTTATGAGCACGCCTGCAGAGGTTTCTGGCAAGAAAAAGGCATTAAAATTCAAATTCAAAATTCAAAAATCATTTATTTCAATAAAATCACAAGGATCACTTTAAAATTTCTTAGGAGCTAGGTGAAGCTACGCTTGTTCTTCGCGACCATTGTCTAGAACTAACCAGATAACTTCCGCACGAATCTGAACCATTGAATTCATAGATTATCATTACTTACAGCTACACTAAACTAGATGCCATCAAAAACATAACTTGTAAAAAAAAGCCAAGTCTCGCAACGCAACTCAGTTCTTCTACCGTAAAAAGTTGTGAGATCCATGTAATACCAAGTCGGTTAATTTATTCAGTCCCTACTTTAAGGGTCCTTCTGACTTATGTTATTACGTAAAGGTTAGCTAATTACGTAATAACATAAGTCAGAAGGACCCTTAAAGTAGGGACTGAATAAATTAACCGACTTGGTATTACATGGATCTCACAACTTTTTACGGTAGAAGAACTGAGTTGCGTTGCGAGACTTGAAAAAGCCATGTTTTTGATGGCATCTCATTTATTTTTGTAGATAGCCCTACTTTTTAGGGTTCCGTA
The DNA here is from genome assembly GCA_912999785.1 of Hydriomena furcata. NCBI lineage: Eukaryota > Metazoa > Arthropoda > Insecta > Lepidoptera > Geometridae > Hydriomena > Hydriomena furcata. The sequence goes on from OU538835.1 coordinate 14,201,619, forward strand.
CCTAAAGAGTAAAAACGGAACCCTGTTACTAATACTCCACTGTCTGTTCGTCCGTCTGTCCATCTGTACGTCTGTCCGTCTGTCTGTCTGTCGGTCTATCTGTCCGTCTGTCTATCACAGGGCTGTATCTCATGAACCATGATAGCTAGACAGTTGACATTTTCACAGATGATGTATTTCTGTTGCCGCTATAACAACAAATACTAAAAACAGAATAAAATAAATATTGAAGTGGGGCTCCCATACAACAAACGTGATTTATAGATAATGGTACGGAACTCGACGTGCGCGAGTCCGACTCGCACTTGGCAGGTTTTTTTAGGGTTTTTACACTAAACACTAATTGTGTTTCAAATTTGAAGCTTCTATGTCTGCTAGAAGTGCCTTAAACTTTTGATGATCGGTCAGTCAGTCAGTGAGTGAGTGAGTAAGTGAGTGAGTGAGTGACAAAATAGGAAACTTTGACTAGTTATAATTCTTATACTACTGGTTCAAATTGAATGAAATTTGAAATATACCGTGTTTATATAGTGACTGCTTGGTTACTGAAAATTCAGGCTTCTAGTTTTATCCACAACGAAGTTATAGGGGGTCGAAAATGGCCTGAACTGCTTCGAGAAAAGGATGGTACAGCCGTGCCGCTTTATTGCTTGACTTGGCGGGGGCACTGCCGTGCCCCCAGATGTAATGAGTAGATTCTTTCCTACATATTTAATCAAATTTATTCGTAGTCAAAAACCAAAAAACAGCTTCCCCTGAACTTACCATTTAAGTAAGTATGATTTTGACTGCTTTGGATATAAAAACGTTGGTAAAAACTAAAAGCGTACGAGTTAACTGATTCCTTTCATTCACACCTTCTGACCATTGTCCCTTTGTGAAGTCCTTGCATGACTTGAGATTTCTATTTCAGATTACGTTATGCCAATTTTGACAGCTTTCCATCCCTATTCTCACTTGTCTGGAAACTTTTCATAGATTTTAGATAAAGGGTTTTGTAATTGCCACACTTTGGTAAAGGATGTTTGAAAAGATTTTTCGAAAATGAATATCTAAAGATGATTATATTTCTATATTCTATGCTCTTCTACATTATCGCCTTATCACTATCACCAAGAAAGAACTCAAATTAAATAGGTAATTTTAGCCCAATCAGTGAAATAGACGCGTCGATGAAAAACAAACAAAACAAACGGTTCTCGTTAAGTATCTTGGGTGTCGAAGTCGGTGTCCTCAAAAGTATATTCTCTATAATCATCTCAAAAGGATACAAATAATCTGTGTGCTAACATGTGAGAATGGGTTGATCGTGAGACCGCCCCGTGCAAACTTTCTCATAGAAAGATGCACTATGAAGACGTCATCCTTGATTGAACTTCTGAAGGATCGTTCTGGTGAAAATGTTTTTGCTTGACCACAATCTGTGCGATCCGGAAGTATAAGCTCGTTTGGTTGAATTTTAATAGTTGTTTCCTGGTTTAGCGGTAAACTGTTAAAAGCATGATTCTTAATCTTCTTTCCTTTTCTGAATCTGTTCTTTAATAATTCACAATGTTCAAATGCAAACCAAAATTTGCTAATTCCTAGTTGCTTGTAAATCGTGTGTTATATTAATATACCAAGTTGCCGTATATAGCTTGAGGACTCTTAGATAGTTTTATATAAAAAAATACACATTTATATAAAAGGACACGAGATCGCATTAAAATTGTTTTTATTTTTATATTTGAACTTGTAAAAGCATGGTCCACGGTTTAATTATTTAAATTGTAATCCTCCACCCGTTCTAAAATCGTGCCACGTGCAGCCTTCCAAGAAATTAAGAATTCCCTATGAATTCAAAACACATGGTTTTGTACGTAATAATCAGGATTTACCCAGTTATTATAATCTGTTATTCATTTTGGGTTTCATTGTGAAGTAGCTTTAGGCTTTAGCTTCTACAATTGCGAAAATGCGGGTCCCACAATGTCCCAGCATTCAACTAAAAGTTGGCTGATAAAGTTATTGCATTCAAGTTATGATTTACGACGTTTCCCGGAACGCACAATGCTCCAACTCTTGCCGATTGTCCATGTTTGGTGTCCCATATATTTTTTTCTTCGGTAATAAGAGTCACGCTGCCAAAAAGGGATGTAAGTATTTAAAATGTGAGTCCGTCATCTGCGGACAATGCCCACTATTAGCGGATTATAATCCGCTAAAAGAGCAGGTACTGTGTTGTCGTTTGGTCCAAGGGATAAGTCGATAACCTGTTTTTACGACGTATATTACGTGTGGGTATTATCCTTAGTATCAGAGCAATATTGACTAATCCCATATTTTTGCAAGTCTAATCCCCAAATACTCTTGAAAATATCGGTTAATCCTTAAAATATGTCAACAGCAAAATTGAGCTTACCTATAACTATTTCTGTGAATACTAATCTATTTTCCCTAAATAAATATAATTTCCACTTGTTTACTTCACGTTTTAATTAGCATTGAATTTCTCAAGGCTTTATTTTAAAAAGCTGTAGCTTCTAACTTGCACCACCGTAAATATTTGCTTGCGCGACAGATGCAAGCTTGTCATCTTCCTGTCAATCCCTTGGGACTGGACACCGATTATCCCAAACAATAACAGCTCTGACCATACCATCCTGATACGTGACCAAGCTTCAGGGAGTCTGCGTTTGTTATTTTAGTTGTTGCTCAAATACTTACTTCTGAAATGTTAGCTTCTTGGAAACTTTTGTGTTCAAAAGTACCTATAATTATCCGGCAGCAGAATCTGTTATCGGAAGGAAATTACGAAATCGTGTCCCTTACAAACGACTGTAACAGGACAATCGACTTCAGTAAACTAATGTTGTTTTGCGTGAGTTATATAAATGTTTTCATTTCATTTTCAAAACTCGTTCACTCCTTTCAAAAGTCTGCTACTCTAGCTTATCATATTATAAGGAAGTTTAAAGCACCTTGTGCATTCTCACGCGCCCTACTATACCAGAGGTTTTGTACAAACCTTGCAAATTCTACAACAGTTACATCTTTTGTGAGCCTTTCGCAGTTTTCCATACTCATGCCTGATGCCACTTCAGGTCTTTGAATAGGACATGTCAATCATTCGCCGCCCCGCTATCCACGATATGCGAATCTAATCGCATGCCCACAATGCGAACAATATACACAATCGCAATTGCGGGAACGCCTCAAAAACTGCATTTGTATTTCCCTATAACTGTACAGCTTTAGCCTTTTCGACGTGCCTTTCAATCAACTGCATTTTCTATACACCTTGTATCTCCTTATCACGAGTCAGTAAGGTCCAGAATCCTCTGAAGTTCAGTAGTTGTGAAGTTGTCTAGCCCTCAAGGGTTAACCACTGTCGCGACAATGTGGCGTTAGCACCTGCTGTGTTTTGTTTGGCGGTTTTAGCTAACGGTGAGTTTTCGATAAGATTGTACTGTACATAGGTAAGCACGCTTTTGCATTGTATCACATTGGATATATTATGTACCTACGAGCTAGTATATTTTTTTATAAGTTAGCTCTATTACAGGTTTATTAAGCTGGTATGAATTTGTAACTAAAGCAAGTAATATAGGACTTTTATAATCAAATCTTGGGTTTGTTATAAAATGCAATGTTTCGTAATTTAACATGGAAGTGATTCCATCTTTATTTTAATATATCGGTTTCAATAGGTCTTCACTGAATCAACAACGCAATGTCCGCTAGACTTTAAATTTAGCTAATACCTACCATTATAATGTAGAACTGTTCCAACCATTGTAATGTACCTAAAACATAGTATCATCATCGTTTTCTTTTCCATTTCCCACTTCACGTGCAGTCATTACAAGCGGCCGCCTGCCAGACTTGAGGGTTGCTCTTTGGGAAAATATAGCATGTACGTTCAAAAAAACTCATTAAGACGAGTAATTAATATTTTTGATGAATGCAGAATCGTTTTTTCTTAATAACCGCAAAACATACAGTTTTATTTTATTAAAAAAATTACTTATGGATTTAATCTAGATAAATTATAGACAGAAATACGATTGGTGAAACTTTTCTCGATAGATTAATTTTTCAAAGTTGGCTCTTCAATAACACTAGTTTCGTTTTTAATCAAAACTATGAATAGCTAAACAGTTCATTTGTATATAATTTGTTAGATAATCATACTAGCTAAATAAATTATAGACAGTTTCTTTTTAAGTTTGATGGTTTTCAAGATAATGCAGTTTTATCACTTTTTCCGTCTCATCCGGATAGACTCAGCCCATTCAAAAAACCAAACATTTCACATATCACCGTAACTATTTAACTTTACAGCGTTACCGTACCCCGCGGCTCTAGCATGCCCGATCCCCAGCATGCCAACACAGCCCATGGGCCTGCTAGCTCGGGCCATGGCTACGCTCAACTACATGCACAAAACTGGACCCCACATCAAAAAGCGAAAGTCTAGGAACCCACTTAATGGAAACCCTTTCGCCAAGGTAATGTTATTTTTAGTTATTCTCCAGAGTCCATTTGAACAGACAATTTATTAAAACGGTCGTTGTATCATTTTGGATTCAAATAAATAAGTTACTGATTATTTTTTTATCTAATTAAAAACTTTTGCGTACTTTGTATTTTTGTTTGTACAGGATAAAATCTACGGGACTAATTTTAAAAATATTCTCCTATCAAAAGATTCAGTGTCAGCGCGTAGGATCCTAATAATATTATAAATGTAAAAGTTTGTGAGTTTGTATGTATGTTTGTTCCTCAATCAGGCCTAAACGACAAAAAGGATTAAGTTGAAATTTGCTGTAGATGTAGATATAATGCCCGAATAAATAATAGACTACTTTAAAAAAACGATAAAAAAACGCAAAGATTTCTGCATAGATGACGCTGATGTGCAACAAATCTGACATCACAGACTAAATACATTCAGTCTGTTCTATTCGATTATTGAAATTTGACAGGACAACGTCTGTCACGGGTCGGTTTCCAAAAAAAAAAAGTTTCCAAATCATGAAATAACTTCATTAGTACCTACACCCGTGCAAAGCCGAAGCGGACAGATATCAATCTATAATTATAGATCACAGTTTAGCTTGCCTTACTACTACAAAGCACTATAAATAAACTATAACAATGTGATATGATGTGACTTATTACAATTTCAGGGCGTGGTCCTAAAAACAGTGATAAAGAAGCCTAAAAAGCCGAACTCCGCTAACCGCAAATGCGTGCTTGTACGCCTCACGAATGGAAAGGAGATGGTGTCATATGTGCCTGGCATCGGACACAACTTGCAGGAACATAACATTGTCCTTGTTAGAGTTGGCAGGTCAGTTACTTTTGTGTTTGACGACTTGTGGTGTGGCAGGTGAATGAGTGGTTGAGGAGGTGCGGGTTCGATGCTCGCGCGATAAATTTATCGTTTTCAAAAAAGTTGTAAAGTAAAGAAACAAACAAATTAGTTACGTTCGTTACACAAAAGAATTATTAGAGACAGTTCATATTGATGATTTTTAAGATTCCGTCGTCTACAAGAAACCCTAGTTTCTCCTTGTTTCGCCGTCCGTCCGTCCGTCCGCAGCTTAGCTCTGCTCAGAGATTCCTAGTACTAAAAAGCTGTAATTTGGCATGAATATTAATCACGCCGACAAAAGTGGTAAAATAAAATTACTGCTACTTTTTAGTAGCTTACAACGCGACCAGTTCCGCTGGCAAAAGCTAGTAGTATAACAACTTATATTCACAATCTATAAGATAACAAACAATTAATAAATCCTAAGAATACATGCGGGCTGACAGCGATGACCAATTGAATAAATATACCACCTATTTACACTTTATATAGCTTCCGTACGCGGCTTCGCTCGCATGGTTTCTAGATTAAAATCATCCGATGTTTCAGTCCAGTTCATAATCTATCTAAATACCGAATTTCATCATAATCGCTTTAGCCGATTCGATTTGATTAAGAAACAAACGAACAAACTTTAGTATTTATAATATTAGTGTAATTAACATCGTTGTGAGCACGTGTGTTATAAATTTTTCGAATATATACTCGTAAATCCAGTGGAATGCTAACTACTGTAAAATGTGGGCATGTGCCAAATGGCATGTTTGGCCTGCTGATCTGAGCGCCTCAAGATTTGAGAGGATGTCTATCTTACTCGGGAATAACAATATCGTGATACTATTTCATTTTCATAAATCCATTGGTCCACGACCTATCGGCTTATTTTTATAGTTATTTATTACTAGCTAACCCGGCGAACTACGCATCGCTTTACAATGTTAATTTCCCGTTCCCGTTCTCGTTAAAAAGTATCATATTATGTCCGTCTCCTAGTTCCAAGCTACCTCCCCACCAATTTTCAGCCATTTTTGAGTTATAAATACTTTTATATTATTAAGATGATAAAACGGGCAATAACTCACGTAAAAGTATATAGGTGCCTTCATCAATAATATATTGTTACGTGGGCAATTTCCCGTTTAGGCTGGGAATAGACGTCCGATTTATTCATCCGACAGTCCGATCAGACAATCGGAAGCAAAATCGGACGTCTATTCCCAGTCTTAGACATCAATGTGTAGTACCATACCATTCACGAAGATCTATGTCTATATTAACCGATGAATAAATTAGGTTCTCAATTCAACATGTACATTATTTTAGTATTTGTATTGTCTGTTTCAGGTTAAAAGACTGCCCTGGAGTTAAACTGAAATGTGTACGCGGTAAATATGACCTGCCTCATGTTGTCAAGCAGAAAGTTTAGTGATTGTAGGTAATTCATTTGTGTCTTTTTTAGAAATATACGCTTGTAGAATAAGGATTATTAAATCTTTGATTTTTAGAACATCTTTGGTTTTTTATTAGCGAATTTAATAGAAATTTTACCAACAATATAAATCCGGAAGATTGTGAAAAAGTTTGTATGTTTAGATGTTTGTGGCTCAATCACGTTCAAACGACCAAACTGATTTGGATGGAACTTGGAATATACATAGCCTATGCCCTGGAATAGCATACATGCTTACCAGGTACCACGCGAGCGAAGCCGCGGGCGGAAGCTAGTACGGTTTTATATATATAAGTAAAGCATTACATATATTCTAGTAGTTACATATTTTCTACTCACTTTACGCCTGAAACATATTTTTAGATGTGAGTAAAAAAATAAAAATAGGATCATGACTGTAGGTCATTCCCAAGTACAGCAGACATCTTCGCAGTTCTCTAGTTACTCAGATCGTCTTAAGAGGTAGGTTAGGTCTAAAGGCTCGTCCAAACATTAAAATTGGCACATGCCCACATCTTGCAGTAACATTCCATACGTGACAGGTTGCAAGCCCATCGCCGCTTGTAAGAATACTAACCGATTTACTCTCGATGTTTTCCTTCGCCGTTCTGAACTCGTATTAATTCGTATGTATGAGTCAAAATCACCAAGGTGGAGAATTAGCTTTGCCAGCAAATAAATATCTAAATTCAGTTTATTTAAGTAAAACGTTATTGTAAATGTTACTTAACTCTGTTCATATTAACTGTACATAATATTTTATGCTGCAAAAGTAAAGCACATTCATACTTATTTGAAGAAATAACTAGAAAAATCATTTCGAGAACGCGTCCTATGCAGCAATCTTCAGAAATTAACATTGGAAATATTCATAAAATAAAATAAAATGAAAAGTTTTTCTTACTTAATGGCCTACATTTTTATCTTATATTAGTTAATTATTGTTATTATTTAAAAAAGAAAAGAAATTACAGAAAATCAAGTCAAAATATTGTATCCGGCAATGTAAGCGTCATTTTAGGCAACGCAATTTTGATTCTCAGTAAAAATTCAGTTTCTGTACGCAACCTTTAGTTGTATGTGGTACAGTGATGTGAACGATGTAAACAAACAGTTGCCGAGAGAGTTTTCGCCAAAAACAATAAAAAAAGTGGTAAGTATCTTTCAATTCATTATTTATAGAGCGTACATCAATACGTCATCATTCCGGGAATGCGTTTATCAACTTGGAGTATTGAAAAATACGTTTTGTAGTGTTTTATAGCAAATAGTAACCTCATGTTTTTTACAATAACAAAGCCGAACATGATGTCAAAGATGGCTGTAGTCTAAAAAGGTCGCGTTTATATTAAAAAGTCATTTCGGGAACGGTCATTTGATCATTTGATCGGGACCGTTCCCGGACTTGACAGAGCGTTCTCGAAATGACGAAGACGTTCCCGAAATGACTTTTTCAAATAAACGCGCCCTGTTATTATAACTATTGGTTAGTTAAGTTAGTGTATGTTGTGCTAACATGTTTTTTTATATACGTTTATTATTTTTTAGCAAAATGGAGTCTCAAATGGCTGAAAAAATAACAAACGTCCAAAAAAGCAAGTTAAAAAAAATAGTTCGGCTTACTTGCGACAACGAGAAAAAGCCAATGCTAGGAAAACGAAATTTTTAGATAAGATGACGGAGGAAGAGAGATAAATAAAAATGGCTAAAAAAAAGCTGAAAAGAAAGTTTAAAATATTGATGAGATGACTGAGAGAAAAAAGCAAAAGCAGAGAAAAAACTGGAAAGAATCATCTAAAAAATACAGAGAAAAGAAGAAGGCAATATCAAGTATAGTAAATCTATTACTGTTGAAGCTGGTACATCTTACAATCAAGACAAGGAAAACCTTAACTCAAATTTAATAACCCCTGGAACCTTTATTTTAATAAAAGTACCTACACAAACGAAAACTGTGAATTACAGATATGTTGCCACCTGTAAGACAGGTGTCAATAAAAATGATGGAGTAATCCTAGTCACATTCTTAAATTCAGTGCGAAATAATGCAAAAAAAATAATTAATCCGAATGATGCATCCTATATAGCATTTGAGCAAATAATAGGTATCATTCCAATGCCATTACTGAAAAAAGAAAATAATAGAGAGTATTGATTGTTACTTTGAGACTAATATTGATGTTTATGAAAAAAATCTAATGTTTAAAATTCTTGTGCATAATTAATATGATTAGGAGTTCTTGTTTTTGTTGTAAAGTTTATTTAATATTAATATAAAACAATAAGTATAATGTTTAGATGGTTTGCTTATTACCATTATAATAAAAGTTGAATATGATTATTAAGAATTTCTAATCGGCTGTGTACGGCAATTAAAATACTGTAAAGTGATTTAAGTTACGTTTTTGTTAAATAAGAACCTTAAGCCAAAATAAATAAATAAGTACGACGTACAAAAACATTGCTTATGATTTTATAACCCTAAATTGTAGCTATATCGTCATTTAGGGAACACCTCATCATTTCCGGGAACATCACAAAAATCACAGATAACACATTTTTATTTTAGATATTTTAAAAAAGTAAATAAATAAAGCAATATAAGGTGAACTTCTTATACTTATAGCATATTAATTTACACATAAGACAGCGATATTTCACATAATTGGATAATTTAGACAAATAAATAGTCATAATAGCTCCATTTGCACTATATTTTGCTTTTTAACATCTTTATTGGCAACTTCATTACAATTTTTTATTTTTATTTATAAGTAACATATATCCGCTATTGAACAAGGTAAAAAATAAATACTTATGTTATATTTCAATATTATTATAAATTTCATAAAAACGTTCCCGGAATGATTTTTTTCAGTGATAGCTCTCTTTAAAAATAAAATTATAAGAGTAGTAATCAATTCTGTGCTCTGCCAACGTAAATATTGTTTAAACATAAGTTAAGTGATCATTAAGGCTGATCATCAAATGAATAGCTGCTAGGTAAATTCATTGTAAAACAGAAATTGGAATTTGCCACCTTGGTGATTTTGACCCATATACATTTTTTCAATAGAATAATACAGTAGGTAGATAAAAAATTACAGTAGGTAGTACATGAATGTAGATACTCTTTGGTACCTACAATAAGCGTAACTAACGCAACAAAAGGTATCTTTTCAACCATTGGCTTACGGTTATATACGCGCCCCTTCGTTTGCGCAAGCCACGAGCCACGCCTAAGGCCCTATTTTAATAGCTTTGTTGAAACGCTTACTTCAGTTTTGCTAAACTATTGTCAAAAAATAAAACCGGCCAAGTGCGAGTCGGACTCGCGCACGAAGGGTTCCGTACCATCCACCATCTATAAAAAAACTCGTTTGTTATATGGGAGCCCCCCTTAAATATATATTTTATTCTGTTTTTAGTATTTGCAGCAACAGAAATACATAATCTGTGAAAATTTCAACTGTCTAGCTAACACGGTTCATGAGATACAGCCCTGTGACAGACAGACGGAGAGCGAAGTCTTAGTAATAGGGTTCCGTTTTTACCCTTTGGATACGGAACCCTAAAAAAACAGAATTCGAGAATAAAAAATATCCACTAGGTAGTACAACTATTACTTTTTTCTTGAAATTTTGAATTTGTAATTTTTATAATTTTTGTTAACTTCTGACCTAACTACTAGGTTTCTTATAATTATGCACTATGTAGGGATTTTGTTAGAATAAAATAATTGAAGAGAAATTCAGTCAAACGTTATTTAATATTATATCAGCGGTTATACAGCTACCTATTATTTACATCTTAAACTAGCATAAATTACTTATCAAAATTGCACACTTTTTACATGAGGTTGGCAGAGATACATAACAGTACCTACAGTCAAAACAAAATATCAGTCTTTTAATAGGAATCTATACATAATGATCCCTAACAACTACAGCTCTGATGACATCTACTGCATAATCTAGAAGCTAGCAAAGACTTCAATCCAGCGAGCTCCTTCCTCAAATAAGAGACTTTCAACGCCAAATGAATCTCTCTTAGCTTTCTTCTATCCCTGCTCTGTTTCGCTGCAAAATTGTTCCTCTCCCTTTGCTTTCTATAGGAATCATCGTTCGATTCATTGTTGGAGCATACTGCTCGTCTCATTCTCGGATTGTTTCCCAATAATATTCCTCCGTTCTTCTCGGCCATGGCTCGGAGTGCGTCTCTTTCGAACGCTTGGAAGTCCGGGTCATCTGATAGCGAGTCGTCGATCATGCTGTACGGTCTTTTGGATGATGCTGGTGAAATTGGAGGGGATAAGGTTGATATTCTGGTCGGAGTGAACGGTCTTTCGTAGGAGCTGACACTGGCGCCGGAGAGCGGTGATAACTGCGGTACAGGGATGTAGTTGTATCCGAAATGGTATACGTCTTGAACGAAGTCTGATCTCGCTGGTGTTTCTGTGGGCTTTGTTAGGTCCAGGGCAACGTTGTCGGCGTACGGAGTCCAAAGAGCCATCTTGATAATCACTTTGCCCAATCTAATTACTTGATTACTAATAACTTCACTATCTGGTTAATGTATTGACTGCGCAGTTGTCTTGTTTAAATACTTTTGAGAATTAAATGCGTGCTTCTTCCTCGGAGGGTTGTATTTGAATGCAGTTGTGAGGGGTTGCTCAACCGCTTATCTAAGGGCGACAAGGGGCGGGGCTTATAGGATGGGGAGCCACCCTTACTACCTGGCAACGGGATCTGTGGACGAAAAAACAATGGCGGAAATAAATATAATGCAATTTTCTTGCCGATCGTAATAGTAATAACTAATTTACAAAATGTCGTGTAAATATAATTATAACTTTATGAAGTACTAAAATATTACAAAAGATATAATGCCTACTACTTATTTTAGTGTTTAAACATAGGTACATCTATTGCTATGAGGTACCTACCTACTATCCTAATCACCACTTTAATTAGGTAAGTTTGTTTTAGTTTTTTGCTAATTAGCTTAATTTGTCTACGTATTTACACATAGTTTTAGAAGGTTCTTAATTTATATTTTTTAACAACTTAAAGCGTAATTTGACAACCTCGGTCGGTTGCATGGTGGGCTAGTGCCTGACTGAGAAGCAAGAGATGCTGGTTCGATCCCCGGAGCGGGACAAATCTAGGTGTATTTTGATTTCATATGGTGCGAATAGATATTGCTTTGAAAAGTACCTACCTATTAGTAGGTAGGTAGAATTTATCATTGAGTAAAACAAATAATTATATACCTACCTGTCGAATTGAGAACCTGCTTTTTTTTCGTCGGTTATAAATCTAATTATTATTCAACCTAACTTTTATGTATCTCTCAACGTAAGTACCTATGACCATAAGTAATAGTCCATCTAAATTGTCCGACACGATATTCGCATGGGTAATTCTGAAACAGATGCCGCGATGTGACATAACAACATGACGTGACAATCACATTGTTCGTCACTTCCGGTCGCTATTGCATTGTAACTCTTTACTCTGCAATTCGTACGGTGGTCCGATTGCGGACTACTGGACAATGGTCGAAAGGATGTGTTCTTAATTATTTCGGAAGGAAGATGGATTGTGGAATTATAAGTATTTCACTGTACTTTTGTTAGAAATATAAAGATATAGGTGATATTGTTAGCTATCTGTCAGCTTGCATCCTTGCAGCGAAGGTAACGTGGGTAAATAATAATTATTTCTGATACGTACATATACTTTTCAACCAGTTTATTTTAATAATGAGTTTTTTTTTCTAATTCTGCTATCTCATAGATTATTTGATCATAACTTAGTCGGCATTTTAATTCTCAAATGGATTAAAATTTAGAGCTACACCAAGGCTTCAATGTTTATGGTCGCTAACCTACCTAAATTTGTGTATTACCCTGAAAACCAGCGGCAAGACAAAGCCCGCCTTAGCCATAACTTTCCTCGACTTAAAATCCTTCTAATCCGATTATCAACAGCAAAATTAATAAAAACTGGCACTAAACTTTTAAAAAGCTAATCTTAGCCCAGAACCTATTTTTATTGCTTTTACTCCCAAATCGAAGTAGGGGCGTATTGTGAATAGTTTGTTTAGTTATTGTAAGTTGTATAAAATATAGTGGTCTTCGAGTAAACAATGGTTTTATGTTAGGTGGCCGTTTACCTGGTAGCTAGGAGATAGTAAAACAATCATACTGGACGTACAGGGGTGGCGCGTGCTTTTGGAACGCAACTTTTACATATGAAACAATAGGTACCTATTTTAAAGTGTGCTCTATTGTTGTTTTGTGTCACGTGAAGTTAATTTGCGCAAAATGTGGGTAGTAGGTAGTTAGGCATGACGTATTACTAAGAAGGAAGATCGCGGAGTTATATCTATACTGAGTGATAGGTACAAATGAATTGATATTTTAAAGCTTGTAAAGTAAACCGCAGTGCATCTGCTCAATAGGAAATAAAGGGTGCGAGCAAATACGTGAGAGAAAAGATTGATCGATCGGCTGACCACACATGGCTTTGCAATAATTGAACCACAGTTAAACTACCATGGCTTCAGATAACGGTGACAGAAAATGGTTTAGAATCTATTTATCGAAAAACAACAAAATCGCTAAAGATGTGTTAGGTAGTTTACCTTTTTAACCGACTTCAAAAAACAGAAGGTTATTAATTCTACTAGTATCAATTATTGATTTATTTTACTATTGTGTAGAAAATAATTGTCGGACCAGTATTTTATATCAGAACTTGTCTACTATAGACAGACAGACGGACAGCGGAGTCTTAGTAATAGGGCCCCGTTTTTACCCTTTGGGTAAAAACCCTATAAACTGTTTATTACAAATAAAATACCTGAAAGTCTTATTTCAGATTACTGAAAGTATAATGATGATCTACGGAGATTAGGTAACTAACGATTAAATTGTTTGCAGTGTTCATCATGATAATCAATAATCATGTTTTCACTTTTTGTATGACATGAAATATATTTGTTTTTACATAATGTATCTACTAGCTAGGTATATCGATGTTGTAGATATAAAAATGTTTCTACGAAGACAGTCTTAAACATAAAACATGTTGACCGCTAGTGAAAGTTCCCGTAACATCAGCGAAACAAAATAAAAGCTTTTCTTCGCATTCACCCCAGCTAAAGGCGTCTAAGCCAGAAACACTGAATAGGAACTGTACAATATGCAAATTGTGTATCGTATTGTGTCAAAAATTTGCGAAGGATTATAATTACGACGGGTTGCCTCCAAGACAAAAGAGGCTTCCTGGTAACATGCGAATTGAACGGTACATTTCGGAGACAATGAATTGGCAAATTCTTCCTTGTATCTGATTTGTTCGCATGGAAAAGGACTTTTGCGTATGTCCCAGGAGGATTCCTAAGATGTAAAAATTCTATGCTCCATGCATTGATTCTGGCACGGATGCTTTTGTTAGTTGTTCAAAATACTCTTGAAAATGTTGGAAAACACAAAATTTCATACAGGTTCATAATTATATGTTTTGATGCTGAAAACAATTTTATTAGTTCGATGAAGGTTTTTGTAAACAAAATGTCGAAATAATAGATCAAAATCTATATATTAGATGCTTTCGCCAGTTCCCGTCGATGTTGTCAGATACTGGACTTGGACCCCTGTGATTGCATGGAGGGTTGCGTCTAATTGAGTTGAGGGTGGCTCCCTCGCTTGGCTAACCCTTGCGTTTGCTGACAGCTTGCGTGGACATTTCTATATACTTATCGATCGGCTCTCTGTCATGTGAGAGTTTGTCAAGTCGTTTCAATTCTTTTTGGAGCTCGCTTTTCTCATTTCGTAATAGGCAGGTATTATTTTATCAAGCGTTTTAATGTTGTTTGATCTTCGTCGTCATTTATGTTTAGTTTATTATCTAGTAAAATCAAAAACATTGTTAAATCACTTTCCTTGAACATAAACAATTTTGCGCGCTTCCCCGCTCTTTTCATTATGCTTCACTTACCTACTTACTTTCTACTATCACTTGATAGAGATCAAAACATCTGACAGCTGCTCCATTCGATATTGTCCACGTTCTCATCAGATTATCTAATATCAGAGCGTGTGCGCAGAAACAACAATCCTTTCAATATAAGCTGTCAATTCTTCCAGAGCTTGGCAATATTTTGCCTGACGTGTAGCCGCGTGCCAATGTTTTTTTAGTGAGATTGAGAACTACGATATTACATTTTCAAGGGTTTTACCTATGTTGAAACTTGGCAGCATTCTTCCGGGAATTAAATCCAAAAGATGGCAGTGTCTTGTTACAACGCACGCGCCTCTTAACTCCATATGGTTTTTGTTATCAAAATATTAAAACTCGACTATTTTAATAAATAAAGTAATTGTCGCAAGTTCGACTAAGTATAATAATGGTTAAAAAACCCAATATGTTTAACGTAGAGTGAGCGTTGTTTGTGGGCATTTTAACAATATTATTAAAAAAAACGACTCGATGGAGATCTCTCCACGCGCTTAGATCCTTTGAAGATGTCTGGTGGGGGTAGGGGTGACAGGTTGTAAGCCCATCGCCGCAACATTTTAATTTTCAAATAAACGGTATATATTGAATAAATGATTGAAACAACGATTTTTAAACAACATACCTAGAATAGCGTATTTATTTATCTCTTAGGTTAAGCAAAGGTTTTGTACCAGGCGATATTTAGTAGTAGTATACTAGAGGTACCTATAACGCATCATCACAACTGTCACTAATCCAAAAGGACCATAGATAAAGAATTGTATTAACTATACATTTTAAACAAATTTGTTTGCTATAGGTACTTAGTTGTTGACTGCCAAAATTTAAAATGACCTAAACCGGTGTGGGCACTACAGCCGGGTCTTTGTCCCTATTTAAATGAAATAAGTATAATTAGTTAGGTATCTACTTAGGGTGATCAAAAATATTTTTTAATTAGATTGGCACGTAAGTACTTCCCTATATAATATAAAACGAGTTATCAGTTTTATTTTGAAAGCCATAAAACGTAATAGGCGCGGCCTGCGCACGCGCCTTTTGCAATTTATTCTATGCATTTTGTGTGTAGTGCATTAATCGGAAAGATTCATATTTAGCGTAGGTATCTACTATCGTTAAAAGTATATATAATTCTTATCTATTTAATCAAAACTTTCCGACCAATATTAATTTATTTTTATCATACCTTACTTACCTAAAATACCTATAATATATGCATATTGTTAGCATTTGCATACTTAGTTTTATTTTTGATTTTGATGATATTTCACTTATTGACTCTTGTTTGTCTTAAATACTTAAAACTGACAACAGATTTCTTCTAGATCTTTCCAGCCAGGTAAACGTCTTATTACATCATTCTTTGCCTCCATCACCCTATGAAGTTAATCCTTAAACAATAGACAAAGGTAGTCTACGGATTAAAGTTAGCAACTACTCTTTAGTAAGTAAATGTAACGGTAATCAGTTTTATTGCTGTTCAGAAACAGAAGCGGCTATCATTGAAGGGATTAGTTTAAAATTAGTTGCCTGCCTACGAATGTTTTGTTAAAAAAACAATAATGGCCAAAATGTGTTAGGGTAAAAAAATGCAGAAAATCTTTTGAATAGTAGTATTTTATTCGAAAAACAACTCATTTACAGTAGTCACTTGCACGTTATAAAAATATTTATTTCGTTCATAAATCTTCTTACAATAGTATTTACAAATAAATATTATTCCTAAACTAACTAAACTACAAAATGTTATACACCTTTATATATTTCATTTTCTGTACAAGATATTTAATTATGTCTATGTACATCTATTTACTATCCTAGAATGTCACTTGAAAGTCTCTGATAATATTTTGTTCATATCAACATTCACATATCTGTCTGCAACGACCACAAACTCCTGCTGCGATCCTGGCCCTCAGGTCTGCCATCTTCTTCTTCAAATAAGTCACTTGAAAAGCCAAACGGACCTCTCTGAGTTTTCTCCTATCTCTGCTTTGTTTGGCGGCGTGGTTGTTCCTCTCCCGTTGCTTCCTGTACGAATCATCAGCGGTCTGACTGGTTTGAACCGCTCTCCTCATCCTTGGGTTGTTTCCAAGCAATGTTCCTCCATTTTTCTCCGCCATCGCTCTTAACGCATCTCTCTCGAATGCTTGATATTCCGCGTCTTCTGATAAAGACTCACTGTCATAAAAATCGGATGATTCTGGCGGTGATGGTGCAGAGTTGTGCGACTTAAGCGATTGATAAGGAGACCAAGCGCTTCCCACTGAATCCGGAGAAATTTGAGCTGTCGGCACTGTATGCTCCACTGGTTGAGGGTATCCGTAGTAGTATCCTTGGTGTTGGTTCTCGTAGGGGGCGTACTGCGGGTACGCATAGCCTTCAATGGGGGAATTATTAATCACTGGTAGAGAATCCAATCTTGGAGAATGCCGTTCGATCTTAACTGCAGACTTGCTAAGATCAAGCGCAGCTTCTTGAGCGTAAGGCGTCCACAAAGCCATGTCGTTGACGGTTGTATCACTGCGATGTGTAATCCACAAATGACGGACGTCACCGAGATCTACCGAAGCTGTTAAAAGGGCGGAGCTTAGTAAATAAGGGAACACCCCGGGAGCAGAAGAAGGGTTGACTCCCTACCTGCGAATTCTAACGGAGCTCGACAAAATTAAAGCGGTTCTGTCGTATTTATCTAAAGTATTAGCCTTCGCGGTAAGTATTACAGTTTTAGTTAAACAAATCAATACTTAGAGGATATCCAAAGTTGAGGGATGTTTCGTTTCTGTTATAAAAGTACCGAATGAATACTTTTTATGTCAACCAAATCTTGTCTTCTTGACTTAATGATTCTATTTTTCAATAATTATGAGACAAAAGGAAAGTACTTATAGTGCTTTTAGTTAATTACCTACTGTTAATCCACTGGTGTTTACCAGCATAATATATCTCAGTTGAAATAAGCATACTACCTAATTACATCTCATTAAAATCTGAGTAAACAATAATATCATTAATTTGTCAAAAGATCCGTTAGATATGAACTTTTTGTGTAAAGCCATACAACGCTCTTTCCCAAGGGAACCGAGTTTCTACCGCTCGGCCACCCCCTGCCATTTTCCATGGATCCTTGATGTTCCCTATTTAGGATGGGTGACTATAGGCAGCGTGCGCATTTCGGGAACAGATCGGATTACGGAACAAACATTTTGGTACTGGACACAGCTGCAATGCAGGTTATTTAAAGGATTTTATTTTTTTCTCCAAATTTGGAATGTTACATGATTATTATTTTTGATAGCATTATGTTGTATTTTCTTGAATCCCGTAAAACTATATTGGTAGGACTTTAAATAAAAGCTATTATGACCTTGCTATACGTATCTATATATCTTATTATGCAAGTCGTTATAAAACTATTACGATTAGCTAAAGATACCTGGGTACTTTATAAAAAAATAGAACTAACTCTAGATACAAGGTAGGTCCTACTTTCATCCTCTAGTTAACGTACCTACCTACAATTCAATTCTAAATTAAATTGTCTCCTACCTCCATCCTCCATCTCTTTCATAATCCATGAAATGTGAATGAAATATTAAGTCACAAATGCATTCAACTATCTTACATCAAAGCTTCAATGATCATTACGATTGAAATGTCCACAAACGGACCACCGTGTAATGGATTCATTTCATAGATCATAGAACTGTCGGATGGCGGCCGGAAGTGACGTGACAATGTGAGTAAGATGTCACGGCAGTTGGGGAATCACCCAGGCGAAAATGTATGGAGGATATGCAATTAGATAATCTCTTTGTAATTTGTATGGTCGAACTGATTCGCGAACTGTTGCAGAGTAGATAATTTGACCACATGGCGCTGCGTTCGGTAAGTATTTTCAAATTAAAACTGATTGGTTTTATGAAGATACCTACATAGATACAAGTAAGTAAGTTGTTTAAGTAAGTTGTGTCTGCTTATCAGATTCTTAATTTAATTAATTTAATTTAATTTAATTGTAAGTAGGTACATACCTATTTGAAGTTTAGAATAAAATTATAGATGTTTGTCTTTATGATACAAGGGCAATAAAATATTTTAATTTTCATTGCTAAAAAATAAAATAGTGATTTAAATTTTAAAGTGATTCCGCTAGGTCAACTGGGGTATTATAAACAAAAGGGCTTGATTAGCACATTCTTAGACAGATTTTATTTTATAGTAAGTACACAAATTTTGACATAAAAAATCAAAAAATATATCATTTCCAAGTTTAATTAAAAAACTATTTTAATTTCTAAATCATTGGTAGGTAAACAAAACACCTTAGGTAGGTAAGCATCTAACGGGTACCTACTAGGTACATACAAATCAATGCGGAACTGAATCTACATCTGCCTACACGACATTGGCACCGCTATAACAAAACCACCCCATCCCAATGTATTAACCGAGGGAATGACATCCACAATGCACTTTACAGGGAAGTGTCACGCGCCTATTCGAAAAACCCTTTTTGCAGACCTTTGTGTGTCGTATCGGTATCGAGGCAGTACCGACCTATTGATTTAAATGCGAATTTTATAAAAGGCTAATATCTAGCTTCCCTTTGCCTAACAGGTAGGTTAGGTACCTATATGACTATGACAAGCTAAAACACGGATTTTAAACAAAGGCTTTTTTACTTGCGTAAAAAACCGTTGACCGATTATCCAGAGCAGAGTGCCTGCTCCTATTACTATTTATTGACACTGAAATATTGATTCGGTCATTTCAGAAGGACGGTAGGTAAGAGGGAACGCGACCAGCGCCAAAGCTATCAACTACCTAGGTTGGTACATCCGATCTTTGGAAAAACTCATCGAAGCATCGAGTTGGAAAATCCTGTCATTGGCAATCATTGCATCAATGGAATCCTTTCTTTTCCGAAGAATTACTGTCCTGTAGGTACTTTGTTTCGTATGTAGCTCTGTATCTATCATCATAGACAAGCCTTGTCTTCTGAGCCATAAGAGCCAATTTCCTATGAAGGTTTTTGAATGGCTTCGCGTGCGGGATCTAAGGACCTCAGCTCAGGTTATGCAATGTAGAAGACCACCACGACTGTCCTCAATGTCACATGACAATAGAATTAGCTAATCCTTGGTCGAAATTCATAGTCAGTCATGCATGGGTGAAATATTTTTGAAAGGGCAATGAAACTCGTAATGAAATGGGTTATTATTAGATAGGTAGTTAAGTATGTACCTACCTACCTAGTTAGAAACCTACAATGTTTTATTTACGATTTTGTCACTGAGGAAAGTAGGTAGGTACCTAAACTACTTACCAATTTTAATTTCTTCCTACACTATCAACTGACACAGTTTACAGTTTCACCTTTAGTTACCATCTTTTGCCGCTAACCTACCTACCCTCACAATTTTAAAGTTGCCAGTGAAACAAGCCAGATCATCATTCACCTGCAGAACTTTGTGGATCATCCACATGTTTGGCCAAAATCTTGCGCTAACATCTTAAATTCGTTATTTTTTAACAGTGAGTGCGCTATGAAGATTTCCTCCATCCGTCTGAGTGTTGTTCGATAGTATAAATTCTGAAAGAGCCACCTTTCGAAATGAAATTTTTACAAGGTAAGTAGGCAACCTACCTATTCAATAATTGTATCTTATTTTCAAGAATAACTTCCCCAAAGTGATTGTGTTGGAATAAATAGCAGTTTATATAACGTTATTGCGATAGTTCACAGACGAGCAGGCTTAAAATCCATATTATATAAGTTCATCTTAGAGCTATTTTTTTACCAAATATTTATTACCAATTTGCCTATTAATATTTATTGAGAGGTTTTTTATTGTGGTTTTTGTATTACATTTATAGAATAACGTCATTATGGGGATGAGATTAGGAATTATTAAACGCCATCCAGTGACGAGTAGCAAAACCATAATTAGTGTTGCACTGCTAAGATCTTTTTATATACCACATACATTGACATACCATTTGCGTAGACAGTGACAGAAGCGTGCGTATCAATCATCAAACAAGACGAGAAAGAAAACAAATTGTCTATGCTCGCCATTTTGGTTTTTGATAATGCGAGACCCTCTGAATAAAAATAGTGGTTTTCACAACTACCCGGCCAGACTATCGAAACATAACGTTCGCGAGCCGGGGACCGAACCGAAGCCCCGTCATAGTCACCTATCGCAGGCAAAGGCAGGATCGGCGATCGGAGAGCGATCAGCTGTCATCTACCGTTGACGTGTAGAACACAAACAAATCTTCCTCACCGATGGTGTTTTCGAGATGAACGGGAGTTTTTACGAGCAGTTGGGTGGTGTAGCGGGCGCTTTCGAGCAATGGGGAGCGTGCGAGAGGACGGTAGTGGCGTGTGCGCTGGCGAGGAGGGTTCCGTGGCCAGGACTGAGGCTGCTGCAGCGAGCGGTGGACGAGGCTTTGAGTCGCGCCGCACCCGATGCCAGTCGCGAGACTGCCGCCAACGACGAGCCCGCAGTTACCGCGCTGCTGGCGCAAGCCACCGACGATGATGACGACGAAGGTACGCCGCTACTAACACTAACTTTCCTTCTACGTACATAACTAGAAAAAGATCAGACGTGTTCTTCTGGTCCAGTCAGCTTTAGTAAAAATCATATTATGTTGGTAATTCAACTATCCGTAAGTAACATCTCATCTGATCCTAGTTTTGGTCCCGCTCTTAGGTCCTCTGAGCGAGCAATTGTAAGTAAAAGCCAAATATTCTGTGTTATAAGCCATTACTAAAATGAATGAATAAATATCAATCAATTTCCTGACAACTTTTTGTTGTTATCTTTTGATCCCGTCTATAAACAGGCTTTAAAACTGTCTCCCTAATCTGTAATTCCTGTATGAAACCAGGAATTATCCATAATAAAGTTGATTTGAATCAATTTGCATGTTGTGTCTTGTCTTATAAATTCCACAGTTGTGATGATCTCAGTTGTAGCCATTACATTCTAATCTAGGTAGTGTAAAACGGAATACTTGACTTTGAACATCTTTTGTAAACAAGTTGTTTAACAGAACTCGCTCACTGCTAATAAGAATTTAATAAGTCCAAACTACAACATTTTGTTTGGATTTTGCATATATCTCTAAGATCTGAATAAAAAGTTTAGTTATGTTATTAGTTTAATATATTCATAATGAACCAAGGTTTTATACTGACCATAAAGCTTCATTATTTATTTGTCTCACCAATTCTATCTTCATAACTGAACTGAAGAAGAAATGTAAATTTCTGACAATTATCATTTAAATTATTAATGAACCTTAGGCATGCTAGGGTGATTGCCCGGCTGAGACTTAAAAGGTGCTGGTTTGATTCCTGTCATGAATATTATGATTTGCAAATATTTGTTTTGGATCTGGGTATTTTGATATCATGGTAGGGTACTTGTAGTTTATGATACCCACAGCACAAGGAATCTTAAGTAGATTTCAGGACTATTTATGTGACAGGTGTTATTTATCTCATTTACATCCAATATCAACCTACTTTTCTGGTCAAAATCAAAATCATGTGCTCATTCATTGGATCATTTAGTATTAGAATCATTTATTAGATATTCATTTAGAAGAATATAAAGTAAGTAGTGCAAGATTTTTCCTTATGTGTAAAAACTGGGAGTAAATAATGTTTTCTAAGAAATGTTGTAATAAAAAATCCCTACAGAATTTACCTTATACAAAAACAATCAAGAGTTGAACATTAATACCAAGTAAGGTTTTATACATTAACCCCGTTAAAAAAACCCTTATTGTCCCCTGACTCACAGTTATGATTCATTGAAGTCTTGTTCAGTGAAATCTTGCAGAACATAATTTTGCCTAGTAATTATTAAAAAATAAATTATAAACCATGTCAATTATTAGATACTTGTAAGTAATATGTACCTAGAAACATGAGCCGATTATACTTGATGGGATGGGTTATGGGTAGGTAGATGGTGGATAGTAGTAAAATATGTTTATTTATGCTCATCCTCCAACTTATTAAGTTTTTTCTAGATATCTGCGCTATGTATATGGGATAATCATAATTAAGTGGAATGATGACTTGATTTTCCCTTCATTAAATTATACAGAAGCATAATTGATCAATTAATAATTTATAGGTTTTAATGAAATCAATTCATAATATAATAAAAAAAAATTGATATGAAACAAAACTGTTTTTTGCCCACAATCTACAATACCCTCCCACTTTTGGCAGCAGCTAGCATTCCATGATGACTGGCTGCAGGCCCATCGACGCCAGCACTGCCAATTTGATCGACCTCAAAGTTATCAGTAATAATATTATTCCAGGAGATGGTTCCCTCCACAAGCTGGTGGCATTATTGCCTCTCCTTCGAAGTGACAACCTTCGCGTGAAAGATGCATACGTGACAGCTGCGCCTGCACTGGTGCAGCGATGTGTGGACGCCCCGCGCAGTGCAGCCGCATCTGACCTTTGCCGGCAGCTACTGTCTTACCTGCTAGTGCATCCTGCTCTCACTCACAGCGACCAGAGGTGTGTATATCTGTTGTCTCCCTCTTGTATTTCAGTAGTATTTCTTGGTAATTTAGCTGCTAACGTATTGGTTGGGAGGTACCTCTTACGATCTGAAGACCGTTGATTCGAATTCCCGTCATCTCATGTTTCACCCGCAAACATTAATTTGGTATGTATAGTAACCCTGATTGGTTTGGTATGTATAGTAGTCTATAGGCTAGGTACTGTTAAACGGTTATGGATTCAATTTGGTTTGTGTTGTAGTAAATTAGCAGGAATAACATAAGCTGCTTTTTATTCCTTAAATCGTACTTCATCGTAACGTCTATGTTGTATGTACTTAGAGCTACGAGTATTACGCACTGTCAACTGAGCGGCGGCTGGAACTTTCTATACTTTAGATAACTGTTTAAGCACTTGGTTACCTATGTTTTGGTCTCTCGACAGTGCGTATAGCTCTTAAAACGACACAACTAACTCCTAACTATATGAATTAAAATATAACCTTTCCCCAGAACATTGACACAATGGCTCCGCTACCTAGAGAATCACATCTCTGGCAATCGCACCACAGAAAGCGTTTGGCAGCAGCGAATAGAGCCATGCCTCGTTTCCGAAAATATCTGGTCCAACTCCAACCCCTTTCGAAGAACAATCGGAAAGAACGTAGAGTTCCGAAGCGTTGTCGACTCCGTGGATTACAACTCGGAGCTTCTACAAGAGTCGTTCTCGAAGAACGGTAGAGATGTGGATATAAGCAATGAGACTGAAAAGCTGAACTTTGATGCTACTATCTCGCAGCCAAAGTCGCAGCGTTCTAATAGTCTAACCCCTCCGTCTAGTAACTTTATGTCTTCGTCAGCTGAGAACTTGAGCGATGAACCGTTCGTTCAGAAGCCGCGGAGTTTCTCGTTATCTAGTGAGCATAGTCTTCAGATCAGACCGTTGATAATGTATGGAACAACTGGTAGTGAGACGAGATTGGATGATCTGAGGTCGAATAATTTCACGGAGCACCCTGGGATGTCTACTGTGGCTCAATGGCTGAAGAGCTTAAGGCTGCACAAATATGTGTGGCTCTTCACTAACATTAGCTACGACCAGATGATGGCAATGGACGAGAAGTATTTGGAGAAATTAGGTGAGTTTTTTATCTCTTACTCGTTCTTTGTTGACTTCACACAAAGATAATACTTTGTAGTGAATTTTGAAAAGCAGTAATAATAAATACCAGATGTAATTTTTGGATGTGCCTCTGACTAACCCCTTTAGACATCTTCAAGAATCTGAGCACCTAGAGATCTGAGAGAATGTCTACTGTAATTGGGGATATGGTTGTGATCGTATTTCTTTTGTTTCAGTAATAATTAGCATTGATGCTACATATTCCGTAATTAAATATCAAATTCGTTGTAGAAGTGTAGTCTAGTCACTATGACATGCAATGTTTAAGATCGCACTTTATTAGTAAATTTTAAGCTGGTGATTCTGTTCTGAGCCTCTATTTAAGACAATTTATGTATGTGGACTCCCTTTTCCGTATTTGGTTGGTTCGTTCTGCGGTTTAAGAAAAACCGCAGCATTTGTTTCCTAGGAATTGAATTTTACCTTATTAGTATTCATACGTCAATCTTAATTCATACGTGCCTATTAAGCACGTTCGATGGTTGTTTATTATGAGGATGACTGTATTGCAGGAAACATAAAAAACATGTTATGACTATGACGCACTATTTATAACGTCAACGTGACGTCAAAAAGATCACGTCAAAGCTCATTTGCGCATAAAATATGCTACCTCTTTAAGTTTACAAACAGTCAGTATGTATGCTATGCATGTTGTCAAATTGACTATAATCCCCAAGTCCGGTAGACATCCTCAGATTTCAAGGCGCTTAGATCCTCGAAGACGTCTAAAGAAGGTTGTCAAAGGCACGTCCAAGCATTTAGCTTGACACATTACCTATTTTGGAGTAGTTAGCATTCCACATGTGACAGGTTGCAAGCCTATCACCGCTTATACGAATACTAACCGATTTCCTCACAATGTTTCGAGCAAGGAATAATCACGAGTTCACAATTAAGATCAAACATGGTAGCCATTCCGTCGGATCCTCGAAAATGTCGTTGCAGTTGCACGTCCAAACATTAATGAATGGTCTGTTACAATCGCAGGGGTGACGAAAGGCGCCCGGCACAAGATCCTGGTGAGCATCCGGAAACTGTCGGAAAGATCTTTAGCCGTGGGGGCGGTGGCGGCAGAACTCAGGGCGGGGGTGGGGGGCATGGGGGGGGCAGCCAGGGCTTTGGAGAGATTGCGAACTGCATTGCTGGGGCCCATGCCCCCGCACAGCCCCTTGCCTCAGGCCATAGTGCAAGTGCTGCATCTAGGTAAACAACTTATTATTTTTATTCTTATTTCATTGTACCCTTTTACACATCGACGTAAACATAAACAATCATTCATTTGCTACCTACTATACCAAATACACAACATAAAATATATAACATACACTGACTTTACCTAAAGAAGAAGAGCTTTTCTAGTATTCTGTCCACGATAAAAGAAAAGGCTCAATCAAAAATAATGTATATCTCAAAAAGGCTTTCTAGATAGATGGCGACGCGCAACGGAAAGTGTATTTTACTGAAACATGGTCAGTTTCTTCTCTTTTTCCCACTTAAGACGCTGCCAGTCGACGATTATTTTTGTTCGAAACGAAAAAAGAAATACTTGTTAACAAGCCACATCTCCTATTTTATAATGTATTAGTATATGTGAATAAAGATGTACCCATCTTTAATCACTTCGATAAATAATCCTACCGACCGCTGCAATGATGACAAACACACGTCCGCGCGTGGTCCGCCTTAGCTTTTCGAATAAATTAATGATATAAATTTTGTATAATTACTTATCAAAAATCTATCCTAATACAAATCTAGATCTACATATTACCTATCTTTAACAATAATTTAATAGTAGGTATATAAAATATTTCGATCATAAATTCTAAAACGTATCATTTTGAAATAATATTTTTATCGTGAAAAGTTTCTGCTATTATGTTTTCAGCTTAATAGAAATCTAGGTAGGAACCTGAAGTAATATACTTATAAAAATAGGAGATGTGGCTTGTTCAGAAGTATTTCTTTTTTCGTTTCGAAAAAGAGCAATCAGCGACTGGCAGCCTCTTAATGTGGAATCGGCACAACATGTTGCGAAGTTGCTATTTTTATTTTACTGAAACAAATCGCTCGAAAAGAACAAAGTTCACTTAGAACAAGCATAAAACGATTATTATAACCATTTAAAGAATAGTTATTTTATTAATTCATAGAGTAATACCCTACCTACTTGATCGAAGTACTTGCTGACCATAGACCACGTGGTTATCGCCTTTTAGCAGACCTTATACTTCAGAGTTCATATTATACTATCTGCTATCAAGGAGGCTATTGTGACCTTTGCATTATGTTCCAGCTTCGAAATGTCTGAACGCGAACGGGGCAGGTGCGGCGTTGGGAGCGGGACCGGCGGGACAGGGGACGGGACAGGGGACGGGGACAGGGACGGGACAAGGGCAAGCGGGATTGGGGGGGGAGGGGGAATTAGACGCTCCGGACCCTCTTTCCTTGCATTGCTGGCTTGTTGAAAAGGTACATTTGCTAGACTGACTCTCGGATCTGATGATCTCTCACCAGTAAGATAACTGGGGACAACGGAAATTAAATAAAAAAAAAAAAAAACTTGAGAGGTGTCAAGGGACACCCGGATGGAACGAAGTTCTCACAAAATAACGTGGGACAAGGGAAGGGGAATCAACTTTGACTTCGACTTCGACTTCGACTTCGACTTCGACCTCGACCTCGACCTCGACCTCGACCTCGACCTCGACCTCGACCTCCACCTCGACCTCCACCTCCACCTCGACCTCGACCTCCACCTCCATCTCGACCTCCACTTCCACCTCGACCTCGACCTCGACACAATTAATAGATATATATATTAATAGATATATATATTAATAGATATAAGTGAAGAACAATAACCGGTTATGTGAAGAACAATAACCGGTTATGTACATACAAATATAAAACCCTATTGATTTCTCAGTAACTATTATTTGCATAATTTGGTCCGATTATTATGCTTTAAATGGCTGTAAATAAAAGAATAAACAAATAGAAAAAAGTATTTAATATCAAAGGTTGAACATGTATTCAATTTTAAGGTATAATTCTGTAGCTGGACATTTAATTAAGGACGGTAAACTATAATGAAAAATAGAGTTAAACAAAACTAATAATCTGCAGTATTATAATATCTTTAACAGCTCCATTTTATTACGTGTAAAATCAGTACCCAGTAGCAAAACCTTTGTTAGTAATTACCGCTTGACACCGATGTGGCATAGACATTATCAGTTTCTGGCATGTTTCGACAGGAATGTTTGCCCATGCCTCACAAAAAGCTTCATTAAGTTCATCTAAAGTTGTGGTACGATAAGTGGCTACTTTTTTCTTGATTTCGTGCCAAAGGTGCTCGATTGGGTTAAGGTCCGGGCTATTTGCTGGCCAATCTAGCACCGATACTGACTGACTGGTAAGAAACGACTTGACTGAACGGGCGGTATGTTTCGGGTCGTTATCATGCTGAAACGTCCATATAATAGGGAGATGCTCCTCAGCATAGGGAAGCATCGTTTCCTCCAATATTGCCTTGTATTGATGTTGGTCTAAGTTACCCTGAACTTTCCTCACAGGTCCCACTCCACGTCCAGAAAATGAACCCCACATTTTGTTGTTTGTTGTGTTTGCACAATGTTTCCACCGCCATGTTTCACCTGCTTTTTTGTGAATCTTGGATTCATTTCCGCTTTTACTGGACGCCGTACGTATTGCCTTCCATCTGAAGAAATCAAATTAACCTTGGTCTCGTCAGAGAACAATACATGTTGCCATTGGGCGTAGGTCCAATGTCCATATTTACGTGCAAACGCCAAACGAGCATTTCTATGTTCTTTCTTCAACAACGGTACTTTGCGAGCCACTCTTCCGAACAACCCTGCTTCTACCAGACGTCGTCGAACGGTCCTCGCTGAGACACCAGCTCTTTCGTCTGTCCCAAACACTTCGTGTTTAATTAAAATAGAGCCTAGAAACGGATCTTTCTTAGCTAACCTGGTTATCATTCTATCTTCTTGCGGAGTTGTTTTTCTCGATCTTTTTGTTCTGGGCACATTTAAATCTGTGTTATTGCGTCTGACATGTTGCACTGCATTGTATACCATAGTTTTTGAACAATTTAAATGTTCTGCTATCCTTCGGTATGGCCAACCATGCTCGACAACAAACTTCATGATAATTTTTCGTAGTGTTGGATCGCAACTTTTATTTTTACCCATTTTTCTTCAAAATATTTTTCAAAACTTAAAATAAATATCGGGATTGCCGCCAAAACTACCACGAAACAATAAGAGAAAAAGTAAAAAAGTATTGAGATTCAAATTTTGAAAATAGAACGCAATATCTCAGTGTCCCTAATTAAATGGCCAGCCAGCATTATTTGAACAATTAGCACTACGATAATCTATCAGCTATACTGTAAAGAGGTTTAATGTTTAAGAAGTTGTTATTGTTTGTATAATCGGCCACATAAATGACTAATTATACTTACATGTAAGAGATATGGAATATGGTTTAGACTCGTTGGAAAATAAAAAATAAATTCACAATTCGGTTTAACCAAAGAGTGTCCCTAATTAGTTGACCACGACTGTATATACATAGATAGGTTCACGACTGTAATCACCAAATATGGTAATAGGCGCTTAGATCCTTGAAGATGTCTAGAGGGGGTGGTCAGAGGCACGTCCATACATTATACTTAGTACATTTTTTTTATTGTTGTAATTTTAAATATTGCAGGCAGAGTACATTGATTAACATCTTCTGTGTCTGTATTTCAAGCAATAAAGATAATTTGACGCATTGTCATGTAACCTATTGTTGGTTTCCAGGCGATACACCACGAAGCCTTCAATCGGCCAGAGTTAGTGGAAGCCTTGAAGAGGCTGCGACATCGCTTACCGCCGCGACAGTTCTACCATCACGTGGGGGACTTGCCTCACAGGCATAGACCCAAACCAAGGTCAGTTATTGCACTTAGTATAGCTTGCAGGTCAATGTATAGAAGAATCCGATGGCGCTTTTTCTTCCGACTTACTTTACAAATATCAATATTCAAGGCTAGCCTTCCTCCTGAACGCGGCTATAATATACAAAGAATTTTTCAAATGAGACCGGTCGTTCCAGAGATAAGCCCGTTCCAATAAACATTATATTAGTGAGATGATAGATGGTGGTGATGGGTTATAATAATCGCTCATTAATAATCGCATTCCAGATGGCGCATCAATCCTCACTCGTACAAGCCAAGCCAGAAGCGCTGGAGCCTCAGCGGCGCTGCAGCCGTGCCGCCCCCCCAACCCCGAGGCAAGTCCAACTCTTACCCCCCTTACCCCCCACCGCCCCCCTTGCCCCCTGCCCCCGATGACTATTCCGGTCTGGACGCTCTCTGTCTGCAGATGACTGAGCAAGCTATCGACTGACGGATGGGGGGCTGCGCAGCTGAGGGGGGAGGTGGGGACAATAATCGAGCTTCAACAAGTAAGGCTGCCCTCTCCCACCTTTCCCCTTTTCCCTTTTCCCTTTCCCCTAGTGAACACTGGCCTTTTTGAACGTTGACGCACTCGATCTAAACTGAACGGTGTCATTGAGCTTATGATGGGTTAGACCTTGAAGTTTAGGGGTAAGCCTAAGATAAGTGGGAAGAATGGGAAGACAGTTTGACCGAACGTGAACTCTTAAGGCTAAGGCGACAAGATTAAGATTCGACTTGATTCCGTAGATAAGTAAATTATTTTATTGATAACGAAGTTGACTTGCAACATATTTTTGATTTCGTCTTGCCTTTCCCCGACGTTGTTAACAATAATATTGTTAATAATATTATTGTTGTGGAGGAATCGCGAGGATTATCGATGTTATTACTGAGCTGCGTCCGAACCGAAGCGAATAAACGACTTCCGAGGTGTAAAATCCACCATCTTTAGAGTTGTCGATCGCAAGTCTGTTTTATATGACGCGATCCAATGAAGAGACTTTGACGCGTCAGTTTGGCGTCAGTAGCTGATCCGTGTTTTGTGCAATATTGAGAATACTATACGCTTTAATAATGTCACATAATTTCCATGATTTCTATTTAAATCTAAGGAATTTAATTTTGCATCTTGAGTGACTGTTGAATTTTAGTAGATTCCTTTGCGTTTATATTATGAAATTGTATATTATTTATTTTGCAATAAGTGAATGAATTATTTTTATTGTGCAGATTATTTTATATTGCGTATTTCTACGCACCTAGACAAATTTCCTTGGGAACAGCGTAATGCGATAGCGCTTATATTAAATGACGACAATGATTGATCAATCATTGTCATCTCCATATTTACTCGTAAGTTAGCCCGGAATCGTATTGAGGTGCTCCATAAAGCAAAGATAATTTTGAGAACTGTTTCTATCATCATTCAAAATATTCCGAACAAAAACTATAGCATGGTATCAGATCTTTCTTACTTCTTCACCTCTTTACGAGACAATAGTTATTCTCCTCTCCTGTTTCTGGTAGCCTAGAAGTCTAGATAAAACTAGGCCTTATTTATCGTCATTGTATACCTAAAGAAAGTTTGTAATGATGTAATGTTACATATTCGCTGAACCGAAATAGATAAAATTGGAATAGATTATAGTTTGTGACTTAGAATAGCATATAGGCTATCCTTTATTCGGGTATCAACTGCGAGTGCGAAGCCGCGGGCGGAAGCTAGTAATTAACATTACTAAAACGGATTTAGGGAATTTGGTGTAATATTGAGTCGTTACGTTTAGTGTAACAATGCGTTGGCGGAGACAAATTAATTATAAGACGGGTCGGTTGAAAAGTAGCTTTTATATTTAAATCATTTGCGCATTCTGTCACAATTTTTGATTATAAAATATTTGTAACGTAATGTAAGAAATCGGTGACATCGACTCGTGACTTTATCCTAAATTTCTCTGGTGCTAAATGCAGTTTTAGTTTAGTGACGTTGTACTCGCGGGTGGCTATTCATTTATTGACGGCGAGGCGGCCTAACTGATGCTGATTTATTCCCTGACAGTGTGTGTGTGTGTTGTACTTGTGTTGTACCTACCTATAGTAAGTGTAATGTTGTCTATCGATGGAATGTTTGTTGTGGCGCCCGTATTTTGGCGCGTAATTACTGTTAAAATATCCCCGGGGACAATGCATCGCACTGTAAATGTTACGTGTATTAATCGTACAGGGGCAGTACTTAGTTACAATAGATTCAAAAGATTAATTGGTCCTTATTGCCAATAATGTAAATATTGTCAATCACGATGTATCGCCCAGGGGACACTTTTAGTGACAGTCGTCGTAATATCGCGCGCTGACGAACTTCCACAGATAGCTTAACGCGCCCAGCTTTTCCGTCCACACTGAGGCTACCTGTCCACTGGAGCGGAGATAGAGTTGTACAAATTTCCTGACTTTAACGGTGTAAACATTAGTTCAACCGTGGAATGTTTGTAGTGTTATTACTAGCGGTATTGGGGAACGAGTCTCGTTTTTGAAGCAGTTCTTGAAAAGTAAATTGTGAAATCATGTTGAGATTATTAGAAAGTTACTTCATATTAAAGTAAAATATTCTCCCATGTTTTGTTCAATTCTGTTCATTTGATGCTATTTGGAAGCATTCTGTTTTTTTTTATTGATTCAGCTTACCTATAAAATAGCTACAGAAAATGATCTCGATCTTCTGATTCAAACTTTTCTTCATCAAGCAATTGTCTATTCTTTTTTACGTATCACCTGTAGCAGAATGCCGTCGTTCTGCTTTAGCTTCAGTGGACAGTCAGCCTAGTGGTACTATACCGCCTTTTACACATACGTTTATTTCTGGTCATTGTTAGGTACAGTTTAAAAACTAAAATTCTAGAAAACCCTACATTAATGACCCCTCATTTAATGTAAATTTTCAGAGTGAAATTCATTATTGGCGGATTTTACAATCAATAAATATGTAGTAACTGTGGATTTAATTTCCCTTAAGTACCTACTATTAGCAAGTTAATCCTGATGAATAAAAAATCTGTCCTGAATGTTATTACTTACGCAGCTAAATTCAATCTCGAAATGTGAATTGATGAAGTTATATTTAAATTTGTTGAATTTTTAGTTAAAAATAATTATTTTATAATATGTTTTTCCTTCTTTTAACAATGGTAATTATGACTGTTCTGGAAATGAGTGTGTGTGAAAGATGTTATAATCCATGGGTTCCTAATGGGTTGCAAGCAGTGTTGCATTTTGTAACTGGTTTGAGTCCCCTGTCTGAGCCAGGACATTACTGTTACATAATGTGTAAGTGGTACCGTCATGTTTTATTCTAAACTATTATTAATGATTGTGTTAGTGTTAAATTGTTGACTGATGTTCGCATAATTTATAATGTTAGCGGGCTGTTATTATTTATAATATTATTTTATATAATTGTCGATAATCAGCAATGATTTGAACTTTTTTTTTGACTGGATCAAAATCTGATTATTGTGTGCAATGTATTTTAATTTACATGGTTATAAATGTTAGTATGAATGTAAATATCCAATGAATTTATGAAGTTATATTATTGTTTTATACAAAACATGTTGGTGACAGGAATATTTTGAAGTAAAATGAAATATTTATGTATTCAGGTTTAATTATTACAGATTTTAATGTTAAATTAATTATATTTCTATGGTTAGAGAGTGCAGATTTTCACATACACTTGCCTGTTGTGTGACTTTATCTTGTTTGAACAAGCTATATTTTATCTGTAGTCAAACTGTGATACAGTTTTTGGATCAAGGGTCATATTCATCAGCACTAAAATAAATATTGTATAGATATAAATTGTTTTTTATTTAAATCTTTCCCTGGAATCCCTGATATATACACAACTTACAAACTCATGACTAGACTTAAAACTACAAATTCAAGGAGGTATAAAAAGTTATAGAAATATTAAAGCAGTCTTTCCTTATGAGTACCAATCTTATGCCTGGAGAGGTCATTTTTCCTGTAGAAGCC
Source organism: Hydriomena furcata (assembly GCA_912999785.1). Taxonomy (NCBI): domain Eukaryota; kingdom Metazoa; phylum Arthropoda; class Insecta; order Lepidoptera; family Geometridae; genus Hydriomena; species Hydriomena furcata. The sequence continues at coordinate 14,235,198 of OU538835.1, forward strand.
TCGTGAGCACCTATCGCATGGATACGGAGTCTGCATGTCGTGGAACCTTGCAATGTGGTACATCATCATGGGCTTGGATGGAAAGCCCTGAGTGCAGCCTTCCATTGTGCACTTAAACCTGTCCGTCTTTTTATGCTTGAAGTTAATATGAAGAGCCAAAGCTTTCATCTCATAGAAGCTGCTAGGACAGAATTCACATTTCAGAGGTCTTTGACCCGTATGCCTCCACATATGGATCTCAATGTTAGAGACATTTTTACAGCAGATATTGCAGTACCCAGACTTCTCTGAATGTTTTCTGTTGATGTGTGATTTTAAATTCCCCTTCAAGTTGAAAGTTTGTCCGCAGTAATTACACACATATCTGTTGGGATCTGCGTGAATGGCCATGTGCTTCTTGATATTACTCTTCTGCTTAAACAGAACATTGCAGATTGGACATTCAAAGTTTCTGACATCATTGTGCACGCTGTGGTGTTTCTTGAGCTCTTCTTTGGTCCAGAACAACTTGCCGCAAGTGGAACACACATGTGTTTTTGCTCCTGTGTGTCTTTTCTTATGTCTTAGCATGGCACTCATCTGTGTGAATCTCATGAAGCAAACAGAACATGAGTAGGGTGTTTCACCTGTGTGTACCCTCATGTGAATTGTAATATCACTTTTGGAATAGAATCCTTTCCCACAGTTCTCACACATAAACCTTCGTTCTCTGTGCTGCAAGTGATTTCTTTCAATATGTCGCTTTAATGTCCCACTGTCCTTGTACTTTTTAACACAGGAACTACACTGGTAAGGCTTCTCATTGGTGTGTATGCGCATGTGTATAGCTAGAGCAGACGCGCTTGTGCATTTCCGGGCACAAACCGAGCAAATAAGATTTTCTTTTTTCAATTTAATCTTCTTTCTGGGTTTGTTTTGTATGATAACCTTATTATCTTTGTACTTTTCGAGTTTGTCAGACGGTAGCGCGTCTGATTTGTAGTCTTCGAAAGGGAATAAGTGGTCTGTGTGGTGGCCGTCATCTTCAATATCTTCCGTCTTGACCTCAGTTTTCGGAATATCGTCATCATGAGCTGTTTGACTGGTCTGTGTTGCTATAAGAATTAAGCGCAGTTTTCTTTCTGAAGTTTCGCACTTCAGCAGGAATTGGTAGCAGGCTTCTAGCTCGTGGTCGCAGCTATTACAGATACTAGATGGCAGCCCATCATTTTCTTTTACACATAAATATTTACAACAATATTCTATTCTGCTGACGATACAGCCTTCATTTTCTTCTTGAAATATGCTTAAATTTGCTTGTCTTTCGTAGCATAATCGACATAGTTTGTAATCCATTTACCACTTCACGTTCGCACTTCGCATTGACCGACCGAAATTCGCATTGAAACCCACTTATATGCTCTTTGTTGAAACCGAATGCAAATTCAAAACAAAACAAAAGCAAACAAATTGAAAAAATATATGTCTACTGCCTATGTCTGTCATTGTCAAAATTATTCATGATGCTAATGTCAATGTCCTCGAATTATAAAATAAAAGGGATAAAGATCACAATTATTGTAATCTCCAAGTACCTACGATCTCCAGACAGATCCTTTGAAGAAAGATGGGAGTAGTCAGAGGCACGTCCAAATATTATATTTGGCACATGCCCACATTTTGCAGTAGTTAGTATTCCTTGTTGCAATTATTGTTACATTTTATTTCTATTCAGACCAGAACGGTACACAGTATTATTCACCCATTTTTTCAATTCAATTTTAAATGAATTAACCATGGTGGTTTTTAAAACAAACTATATTTATTCATATTTCACACGTCTAGCTGAAAAAACTTTTGTATTTACCTAAATTCCTTTTACTTTGACATAAGCAATATGATTGCCCTACCCTGATGACAGTAGCCATAAAATGAGAAGGAAAAAAAAAACGATCTTGTTTGTTTTGTTTACTCGTATTTTTACCAATTTATTTTTGATTTTGTTAATCTTTTTGAAAATCGTGTGCAGTAGAAAAATTATGTAGACTAATTACCTATTGATCAATAAAGTGAAAGACGCCTGTTTTGGCCACAATGGAGTCCAAAATATGTCGCGTTTGCCTCGACAGAACAGCCACAATATCTCTGTTCGATAAACTCGATAGTATCCAGTACTACGAGAAAATAATGAAATGTGTTACCGTGGTCATCGAGGAAGGCGACGGCCTTCCTGATGCCATCTGTGAGAACTGCGCCTCCGAGCTTTCAATCAGCTACGAGTTCGCACAGAAGTGCGAGGCGTCCGACCGAGCGCTGCGTTGCCTCGGCCTGCTGCAAACTCCTGACCTCAAGGAAGAAAAAATGGATATCAAGCTTGAACCCACCTCCAAAGACATGATCCCTGAGTACGTAGATGCCCTCGAATATGATGATTATATCGACCAACTTTCAGACTCAAAATATGATTTAGATGCACCTATCATCAAAAGTGAAGATAAATCTAAGAGAAAAAGGAAGCTGCAAGACAAGTATAAGAAACTCCTGCCAAACCATCTGCGTAAAATCAAGCATAGAGTGTACTCTGGTCCTATTCAGTGCATGGTGTGCGGCAGAATCCTCAAGTGTCAGTCAGCCTATGAACTACACATGCGCACACACACCAAGGAAAAGCCCTTCAGCTGTGATATCTGCAAGAAAAGCTTCCGGAACAAAAGCAGCATGAAGGAACACATCAACAAACACTACGGAATCATGGAACTTCATGAGAGTAACAGGCAGCTGCCATCACCAAATTGGGATGGAAGAAAAATCAAAACAAAGTCTCCACCCATATTATGTGTTATCTGCGGACTGAAAGTCAATTGTCGCTCAGCATTAGAAACCCATATGAGGAAACATACTGGTGATAAACCTTTTGCCTGCCTGGATTGCGACAAGAGCTACTCTTTGAAGGGCTCTTTGATGCGGCATATAGAAGTGAACCATGCTAAAGTCAGATCATCAAAATTCATCTGTGAACATTGCGGAAAGAATTTCTTTTCCAAGACCAACATTATAGTTCATCTACGCATCCATACAGGAGAAAAGCCATACTCATGTCCCTTTTGTGAAGAGAGATTTGTTCAGATTTCTTCTCTGATCCGCCACAAACGGTGCCATACAGGCGAGAAACCTTTCATATGTCAAACATGTTCAAAAGCTTTTAGAGACAGGTCATTACTAAACAAGCACCAAGCAGTGCACAGTGAAGCGAGGAACTTCATCTGCCACATCTGCAGCAAAGGAATGAAGTCCAGACAAGCACTACGAGCCCACATCGACCGCCATAACAACCCGGAGAAATTCATCTGCAATTTCTGCGGAACAGCCTTCACAGTCAAAGGCAACCTCAATATTCATGTTAGAAGAATGCATTCTGAAAAGTCAGGTATATGCACAATATGCCACAAGTCTTTCCCAAACATACCCGCTCACATGAGGTTCCACAGTGGCGAAAAGCCTTACGTTTGCAAGTTATGTAAGCAAGGCTTTGCAACTCAGAGGAGTTTGTCCCACCACATGGGCTTCAAGCACAGGGATGCTGCTAAGTTTAAATGTACAACAGGGCAATGTGATAAAGCGTTTCCTTTGATATCTATGCTGGAGTTCCATGTTCTGAAGACGCATTTAGACACGACCCCATACATCTGCCAGCATTGTGGCCGTGGCTTCCTCCGCCCCTGTGACCTCTCGCGACATCTGAGAATGAACCACATGGAAAATACTCACAACAAATCCCAGTTTATAAAAACTGTACGGCTTTCTGATAATTGATATAAAACATACAAAAGTGTTGATTCTGTTGGCACCAAACTAAACCAAAAACGAAGACATCTCTAAAAATGTTGTTGTCTCTTTTACTCTAGAAGGCGATGGATGCCGTTAAGTGTAGTCTAGTAGTGACTTCTCCAAAGATCTGGGTGCCTGGAGATCTAAGAGGATGTCTATCGCATTGATTAATTTATCTTACATTAGTATATTATGTCGCCTATTAGTTTAATTTTAAGTACTTTAAAGTTTAAAATAATATAAAGGATTACCTATTTAATTTAAATGGTAGTACAGGTTCAACCTGGCCTGGTTAGAATATAATGTTGAATGTCCTAATTTAAGCTAAATCCAAACTAATATTATAAATCCGAAAGATTGTAAGGATGTTTGTGCCTCAAAAGTCAAACACAACCAAACGGATTTCCGTTGGAAACTTGGAATATACATAGCTTATGTCCTGGAATATCATTAAGGCTTAATTATAAAAAGCTAGTCAAATGCAAATCCCTAGGCTAGGATAGGAGGCATACAATGTTAGTTAGTAGGTAGGTAGTACCTAATTAAACTCTGGTCATTTTAAGAGTAATAAAATTTTATACTTAGATCAAATAAAACTGTCTTTTAATCATCATGATACAGTAGTCTGCAATAAAATTTACTGTAGGCAGTACATTCCATACTTTTAATTCTCAACTTGAATCGATTTCTAGTAAAATTTTATGTAGTAATTAAAACTGTTACTGAGTATGTACTTAGGTATTTTCGTCATATTTAAACTTGAAGTGAAATGCCCCAAATACCAACAGGTTCTTCCTGTCCAAACGGAGGGTCAAACCAGTCCCTCGGATATTCAATAGCGCGGAAATCCGGAGTCAGGCTTCGAACGCGCGCCCTCGCTCACTCCTCCAAAGCAGCCAGCTGCATACAAAAGTACTCTGTGATACTAACTAACGCATAGTCTGTGCCACTGGCTGTCCAAACTAACTATTGCATGTTCTGTAGCACCAGGTGTTGCGAGCTCTCGCTCTCTCACGTAGAGACCTATGACGCGGATAAGCTCTCTCGCTCCATCGCAGGCGATTAGCTTCGCCATCGCCAGCCGCCAGGTGAGACGTCAGCGGCATCGGCAGTGAGCTCGGTGGGGACGTCAGCCCGCGATCGCCGGCCGGAACGCACGTACCGCCAACGTCGCTCAATCGTGCAGTGTCGTGATGTTTAGATCGTGAAACTGTGCAGATTATTCGGATTTTGGATTGCGCTAAGAGTTTCGGACGAGTCACCATGGGTGAAGTGAGTATTTTTTCTTCAATTTTTATTATTTCGATGAAAGAATGCGAGCGTGCTCTAGTTCAGATCGGACACGGAGCCTAGTCCTGCGATTGCGATCGTAGGTTCGTAGGTCGACGGCATGAGATACAGTTCGTTTAGCCGCGGCCGCTCATACAATTAGCGCTCCCATACAATGGTCTGGCGGTCGCCTGAGAGGCTGCCTCTGGGAATGTGTGCCGGTTTCGAAAGCTCCCGAAGATCCGAATGTCATTGCGAGTAAAAGTGGTAAAAGTAGGTAGGTAGCTATTGAAGAGCGCGTTTGTGTTACCGCTGCTGATAACGCGCTTTGGCGATACATTATCTGTGATTATTCCGTTTCATTTACCTATTGGCCGTTTGTAATAGGTACCTTCGTGCAATGACAATTGGTTATTGAGTTATCTCCAGGAACAGTCCACGTCGCATGCCTTGCTTGGCAGCAATTGTAATAAGTAAACCAGTTAATGATAGATTAACGAGAAGCCTCGATTGGTAATACCTACCTTAACTTAACTACCCTCTTATAGATATCTATTTAGTTCTAGGTTATCTACATGCATTATTGTTTGATAGAACTCGCTCGTTATAGTAAGGTATTTGCAAAATACCTACAGAGTCCAATCCAACATCAATCGAATGTAACAAAACTGGCTTAAAGTAGAGCAGTTGCGAGTGAAACTGAATATGGCAATGTGTAGGTCAGCGCATTTTGCACAAATATGGCACTGCTCAGACAGATTGACCTTATTTTTCAATCATAACTATAGATAAAATATTCATGTTGTTGCCATTTTTTGCTGATGCTCCAAACTCCAATGCCAAGAATCGGCAGTCTTGCAATTCAATGCATATCTTAAATCTACATAATCGCCGTTATGCGTTTATTGGTTTCAAAACATTTAATTAGGTAGGTAGCTTGTGAAATGCGGATGGTTTAGTTATTAGTTCATTAATTTAGGAAATCCAAAGGATGCTTGCAACATCTCCGCTGGGGTAGCTGGTACTTTTGGGTTTAATATATTTTTTTTAATTTAAATACACGTTTGATACGTTTCCTTCTGTCGTCATAATACTTAGGTTAATTTTCAAGGTTTATATTATCGGTTCCAAGTCGTCTTTTCAGATAGATAGGTGTGTTTCCTTCTACACGTAGCTACCTTGTAGGTGGTATGCTGACCCTACTTATTAGTCTCTGTGATGATTTTTATACAAAGACAAATTAAAAAAGCCGCCTTAATTACAGGAAATAATAACATAGGGCTCTATCGATATATTAGCGTATTTCTTCGAAATCGATAGGTACCTACTTAGCACGATAATGACATAGCAGATAACCAAGTTATCGCTACAAGTACTTACCTACCAAGGTCGAAATTAATTGGAAAAAAAATCGGATCCGACTGTAATCCCATCATGGTAGACATCCCTCAGATCTCCAGGCGCTTAGATCCTTGAAGATTAAAAAAAACTAGATGCACGTCCAAACTTTTAATTTAATAGTAACACCTTTTGCAGTATGCCATACATAGGTACGTGACGGGTTTCAAGCTCATCGCCGCTTATAAGAATACTTACTGGATCCTTCCCTCAAGGTGGTTTTCTTCACTGCTTTGATATTTTTTCGAACAGAAAAACCAAATGATGCACGATCACGAATCGAAATTACGATCTTCGGATCGAAAGTAGACTCCAATCGGCCAACTAAGCTGTAAGAAATTTCGCGATATATTTTGGCAAAGGCCATTTCGATTGCATTTTTAGTAGGTACAGGTAGGTATGACAAACACAGGGAAGTAGATAACAGGTACCTATACATTCGTATTGCTATCATAAGAAAAAAGTGGAGTGTGATAATGCAAGCAAAGACTTTCTTACGACTAGGTAGATATTTTCAATCGAAGATTTTATTTATATTATTATTAGATTATTTTAAGATCATAATTCTTTGGTAGGTCAAGTGGGTCACATATTAGACATCTATATACTTGTCATAATATGACCGATTATGCAAGGTCTGCCATAACAGCTGCGTTGCGATCATGGCATAACTTGCCTAGTCGTTCCGTTCGGCTAAGTAAAGTAACCAGCAACATAATTAAAATGGATGGGTGACCGGGTATTCAAAACTGTGCGCTTCTATTGAGCACTAGCTCATTAATAACTTATTTTATACCTAGCTGCTAGTAATTCATTGTATTTAACCTTACATTCACTTACTTAGGCAATGCACAAAGGTAGCAGAACGTATGGCTATCCTTGGTATGATACTAATAATGCAGTAACAAGATGGGAGGATGTTAGCTCACGAGATAGATTAGCCATACATCAAGGTACTACTATTTTTTACTATTATTTTCAGTACCTAAATTTTATAGTTAGCTAAGTACTTTCTTGTGCATTCACCCCGATTGATGGAGTTACTATAAATGGTTCGCTCTCTAAAATTATAATCTGTCTTGCATTGTTGTTAATGAAGCCAAGTAAAGTTTTGATTAATGGTTGATGAATCAATTTTGTGCTCAATGCGCAACGACAATGATTATGCCAACGCAGTTTTCGCTTGATCACATTGACACATCACTCAAACCTTGTTTTTTTTGTTACAGTCGATGCTAAAAGAAGATCCCCTCTCCAGGATCCAAAGGGAGATCATTGAAGTCACAGAAAGAGAGCGAGAGTTCAAAGAAGGCCATTTCAGGATAAACAGACTACTGTCCGAGTCCACCATCGAGGTGAACCAGCAGAACGGATACGATAACGGTGACCATATACCACAGAAGACGCTCAACAGAGCAGTGTCTACTTCACACCTGATGGGACCTGTCACTCCCTCGCCTCCAGCCACCACTCAGATCATCCTCAACACGAACGGCTACACGCGACGATTCACACCGCAGAATGGTACCAAGGGAATCATGCAAAGATTCATCGCCAACAAAGGAAAAATACCAACCACACCGGTCGCTTCAACACCCACCACAACTCTACCTCCGCTGGTATTTCCCACATCCCCAGTCGTGGTCCCCGCGGTTACCTCTCCCAATGTAATCACGCGCACGCCAGAAGGCAAACCGGTCCGAAAGGGATTCGTGCCTGTCGAAGAAAAGATACAAAAGGAACTTAGAGAAATGAAAGACAGAGAACACGAGCTGAAGAAAATGAGGAAGAAATCGAAGCCATTTGATTTGGAGCTCAGCGATAACGAGACTAGTTCCGAGTCTGAGGACGAGGAGATCCCAATGCCCGGTAAGTTAAAGCCGGCGAAATCTATAGGCGAGTTGTATGAAGCGATGAATGATGATTTGCGATCTCCGTCTCCGAGGAATAGCTCGGGGCAAGATTCCATCGGCAGCTTGAAGCCGGCAAAGTCGCTGGCCGAGCTGTGCGAAATAACCCCCGGTCAAGAATTCCTCGCGCCGAGCTCCACGAGGCTAATAGCGCAATGGGAGTCCATAATTCAGCAGAAGCAGGAGGCGGGCGCGGCCTAGCGGCGTCTGCGAAGGAAAGGCTGGTTCAAATGTTTGTTGTGAGTGCGGAGTGTGGCGCCGGATTCCATCGCGTCCGAGCGCATGTCAGTGTACCTAACGCGTGCGAACATCACCGGTTTCGGCAACCTCGTGTGCGGTGGATTGAGCACAGATCGGGCGGTCCGATTTGCATCCGGGGAGTACCGTAACAAAAGCGAACGCGGACAGTGTTGCGTATGCATTCCACGAGCGCGCGGACGAGCGTGTGATCGATTTCTTCGCCGGCGATCGGTTGCGGTAATTAATTTTCTCCAGATAGCGAACAATGCAAATGATGGTTATCCGCAGCAATTAGCTCGTTCGTGCGCGGGGGGAAAGCAGCCGTAGCGCTGCGAACTCGGCTCCCGAGTGTGAGTACAACGGTTTCTTCCTATTGTTCCAACGGCTCCCTCTATAAAAAGTTGGCGGGTTCTTGCTTCGGGTGGCGCTTTCCCGTAAGCCACGCCGCCCAGCGTATCGCTTCTGTGAGAAATCTATTGGCTGTAAGAAACGTATCAACGACACCTTGAAATCTGCTCTCAGCATTGTCCTCCGGTGTCTCCACTGTTCCGACTTCCTAATTCATTTCTATTCCCACGATAGGAGCGGATTGCGCGAACGATTCTAAAACATTTTTCATGATTATTTTGTTTATCAAAGTTGTTTTCACTGATAAATTGTGTCATTCTAGAATAAGATGTTATTAAGCATTTGCTTGCTAGCTACTCGTAGAGTGGGCTGTTTTGTATGTATTACTTTCGTTTGTTACGTTCTTTGATGTAGTCTCGTGATTACACATGATTTATTCATAGGTACGTACTCGTAGTCATTAAAACATTCCTTCGCATTGTGAGTAGTGGTAGTGGTCGCTGTGATGTGTTAGCTAAACTTAAAGAGATTCTTAAAATCATATTTTGTTTTAAACGTGATTCCCAAACATTGTTTCGTGTGCAGCTTATGCGAAGTATATTAGGTTCCTAAATAGAGGATTATAATTTTAAGGGTTTTTAAAGTAGGCACTCATTCAGATAGATATATAAACAGAAAATTATTATACGAGAATCCGTTGTAGAACAAAAAACAGTTAAATAAAACTAGGACACGAGTCTAAAAAATATTAGTTGAAGCTGGTCTTCGGGTCGTAAACAGAAAATTATAGGACTTGCCTCATTATTATTGAATTATGATAGACAATCTTCACACGTTATTACTTTGATAAGATTGAGACACCTGACTGTCTTCTCATTGTGCATAATGTATATATGTAATACAAAAGTAATTTTGTATTACAGATCAAAATATTTATATTTTTTTAATTGTTACTCGTATCTACAATTTTATTATAGTATCAAATACCTACATAATGTGCCTTATCCTAGAATTTAAAAGTACCTATTCAGCAAAAATGATTGGTTATACCTACTCACGTGCCTATTTATATTAAATACATTGTAAGACTTCAAAAACGTGTAGGTACTTAGCTAAAGCTAGCTAGCTTGTGGTTTTATTTACCATACAATTTTTCATGTTTTAAAATATCTGACTACCTTCGTATTCCATATGAATTATTATTATTACATATTAATATTGCACTTGATTTTTCTACCTGTACCTATAGCTTTTTTTTCTTTTTATTACAAAATATAAGTCAAAGTCAAAGTCAAAGTCAAAGTTTCTTTATTGCTTGAAATACATGTACAGAAGATGTTCATTTATAAATATATTACCAATGTACTCTGCCTATGAAGGCATGCAATATCAAATTTACAACATAATATCAAAAAAAATAACAATAATAATAATAAAAATTGTAATAATTGTAATTTGTCATGATAAATTCTTGATGTCATTAAAAAAATAATAATACCTATATAAGTACCTAAAGTAATAATGACAAATTATCTTTAATATTTTTAATGTTTGTACTACCTACTCGTACGTAACTAATAAAAAAAATTGTAGGTAAGTACCTAAATAGGAACTTACATGTTTTCCTAGCATAATAATTTTAGTCAAATTAATTTAATTTTTATTGTTAGTAGATCAGTTATAATTAGATAAGTACCTACCTAATTATGGAGATTGATACATACATATTGCAATTTTGTTTAGGAGATGTTTTTATTATAAGTGCCAGGGGAAAGAATAAAAGAATATTTATCCACTGTTCTATAATTCATACAATATAATTGAATTTAATATCAAGATAATTTATATAAAAGAGAACTATGAAACAATAATTATTTTTATGAATATCCATATTTATACAAACCTTTGTGATATAAAATTGCCTTTTATGATAACAATCAAATGAAGTAGAATGATTTAAAATAAATCAAAATACCTATTAAGTATTTTCCCTACAATATTACGGTACCTAGTGCAGCTTGGTTATAGTAGTGCCGGCCGTTGCCGTGGGTAATAAGAGGATTTACTGTAGTTTATATTATATATGTACCTAGATTATACAAATACCTTAAAAGTGTTTGAAATGTGTAATTAGATCGATTGCTAATTTATATACCTATTTTGTTTTTAAGATTTTTGCAATAAAATAATTTTATCAAAAGTAACTACAGTTTACATTTTTTTAATTAACCTTCCATTGATAAGCTTAATCTGAGTATTAATATTTGTAATAAGTAGGTATGTAAAAGTAGAACGGATCATAACTCTATGAACAATAAACAGTAGAGGTCCGAGCAGTGCGCCTTGCGGCATGCGGCAGGCCGAAGAACACGATCAGAACAATGGCTTACATCACGACTCGTGACAGTAACCCATTCTAATAAGTTAGTAGCTACCATTGTCTTCTTAGCTATTATTTTATTAATTTTAATACAAAACGACAATGAGCGTATATAATTTAAGTTATTTTAATTGCGGGTTTTATTGTATTTTGTTGTTGCTCGTACTACGCCGTCACGGTCAACCAATTTCGATTGGATGAAACTTGCAATAAGTAGGTGTAGCTCGTGACCTGGAGTAGCATAGCAATAGCTTACTGTAAAAATCACTACTAAAAAAAATGCATGTTTTTCACCTATTTTTGATCACCAATAATTAAAAAAAACTCATAACTAGTAAACTACAAAAAAATGCTAGATTCCAGTACTTCCTACTTGAGCCACTCTGTATCTACTATTAGTGATAGTACCTACTCATAATACTAGCACAATCTATGTTTTTTATACTGTGATACCTACCAGCAATAGCAAGCAATCTCTGGCCTAGTTCTAATACGGTAGATAGTTTCGTGGGACGATCCTTTTCACTCTCGATCGAGGTCTGTCTCGGCATGTGCCTATAATTATGTACTTAGCTATGAGTAAGAGTAAGTTGCTAGTTTACTATAGATACCTACTTGATAGGTGATACATAAGTAATACGATGCTCTACTTATTTTTTGGCTTCGTCTGCTTTTTTGCATACATGTGTATGTGTACACGCGGAACTGTCAGTCGCACTTTCAACAAGTATGTACCTACCTACTAAGCCAGCTTTTGAAATAATAATGTAGGTAGGAGGATGGTATATGTCGGAATCTATGATACAATAATGGTGGCTGTTGTTACCACAAACTAACTAAAATGTTTTACCTAGTCTAAATTAACGTAACCTCAAAGTGTCAGTTCTATCTAATTCTTGATCACGAACGCACGCCGGCCGTCTTTCTAGGCGAAATCGTTAATAACTAAAGACAATAATGTTATGAGCTATGCTAAGTAGGTACCTACATACATTTTTGGTTATATCGAAAAAACAAATTTTTGGAATGGCCGAAGTAGGCTCATATACATAAGCTATACCTACTTACCTAATATTTTACACATCTACATGAAAACAATAACTGTGAACATCGAACTTGTTTAAAATAAAACCGGTCAAACGTTTATGGGATCATCCTAGCCCCATGCGAATTACCTACCTAAGTTTGCAATAGTAGAGGTTCAGCAGAATGTCAAGTTTGGAACCACACCCGCTCACCTTGGTGACTCTGACTCCGTAACTCCGTATCCGTAGTAAGGGGAACAGCAGATATGCAACTTGCCACAAGTCACCTTTTACAAACTGATTTGTTCAGCATTGGGAGGCCATGTATCAAGATATACCTACTTTTTTCAAGAATCCTAATAATATTATAAACTAGCGACCCGCCCCGGCTTCGCACGGGTAGCATGTTATTATACATATAAACCTTCCTCCTGAATCACTCTATCTATTAAAAAAAACCGCATCAAAATCCGTTGTGTAGTTTTAAAGATATAAGCAAACATACATACGCGGGAAGCGGAAAGCGACTTTGCTTTATACTATGTAGTGATGAGAAAGTTTGTGATAAGGTTGCTATGTTAGTTCCCTAATCAAAAATAAACGACAAAACGGATAAAGATGAAATTTGCTGTAGTATGTAGATTAAAAATCTGAATAAATAAAGGGGGAACTTATAATCCGACAAACAACCCCTAAATGATTCAATAAAAACCGGCCAAGTGCGAGTCGGACTCGCGCACGAAGGGTTCCGTACCATTATCTATAAACACGGCAATAAAATCATGTTTGTTGTATGGGAGCCCCCCTTAAATATTTATTTTATTCTGTTTTTAGTAGTGTTGTTAGAGCAGCCACAGAAATACATAATCTGTGAAAATTTCAACTGTCTAGCTATCACGGTTCATGAGATAAAGCCCTGTGACAGACAGACAGACGGACAGCGAAGTCTTAGTAATAGGGTTCCGTTTTTACCCTTTGGGTACGGAACCCTAAAAACGCAAAAAGGATGATTTTGGTATAGCTATGGCGTTGGTGTGCAACAAATCTGACATCACAGACTAAAAACATTTAGTCTGGGATCTATATCTCTATCTATACTTCATTTATTTTATCAGTACAAGGTTTGTAGGAAAAAATTTGGAAGGTGGCTTTTTCCTATGTGATTATTATAAAAAAAAAATTACAGAACAATGTTTACCTATCACGGGTCAGCTAGTAATCTAAAATAGGTATAGTAGGTAGATTTTCGAACGTAACTTTTAAAATCTAAAAACATAGGAGATATTTTTTACATAGAAATTAATTGAATCTTATCATTCATAATATGCCTGATTGAATATGTTTTGTATCTGACTTCTGTATAAATAGATAAAACTACAATTTGTTTGCATACCTAACAGTTGGTAAGGTACCTAATCTGCCAAGTAGTTAAAATCGACTGCAATCTCCAAGATGTTTTTGCGATAGATATTATAATAATAGAGGTGAACATCTGCAAAATATCTAATTCACAATGACTTCACGCCCTTCAAAGCGTTTTCGCATCTAACCCTCACAAAACAAGTTCCACATTCTTATAGAAAATTAAACGTAGGTAACGTAGACAGTTGACTAACTTGAACTTTTCAACGCACCTATTTAACAGAAGTACCTTATTTCTGTAGAAATAAGAGTGAAATTAGCATAGCAAGCACCGTGTGTGGTATTTTGACCTTAAAGTGGTCACTAACTTAGAGAAGCCTCTTTCTAGTGAATATTCCGGCTTTATGCGCGCCTTGATATACATTTATTTATTTAACCACTTTACATACCTGCTTCCTCCTGCATTTACATAGAAGTTTGTTTTGAAAGGAAATATTTGGCACGGATTACTGACTTTCTACGCGGCCTTACGTTAATCCAAAGAAACTTTTTATTTGTGACTAATCAAGTCTATAGGCGTTTAGTTGAAGCCTTGCCAATCTTAGGGTACCTACCTACTATACAGACTACACTCAAGCTACAGTTTCTAATACCCACGGCACCTGGGGTTAATTAATTAAATGATACATTCATATACATATATTTATTATCAGTTGGTCAAAAATTTCGGCTGATTCGATTGTAAAGGTAATGTAACATATTAGGTAATGAGACAATGTTATTTGACTTTCGTACTTTTCGTAGGCACGTTCATACTTTTTTTATACAAAAGACATCAACGCGCTCTTAATTTTTCTTAAAATACCTACTTAGATATATAATTGTACTCGTAAATTATGTCAGTTTTCATATACTACATACATAATACTAGTAATTATTTGAATGTAATCTTTTCATCAATATTAAAATTTCGAAGTAATTATTTCGAAAGATTGACCATAAATTAAACATTTCGTAAAATAGCGAGGATGCAACCGTCCCCGTCGTCCCTGACCGAAGACTGAGGACCGAAGACCTCGTGTAACTCTTAAATGACACTCGAAGACCTCGTGAAACTAGTTTAAATTCAGACATAAATAATGAAAGCAATGGAAAAAAATTAATGCATTATATTTAAACTAGCTTTTACCCGCGACTTCGTCCGCGTAGATTCAGGAAATCGATAATTGACGATTTTATTGTAAACCATTGAAATTTCTGAAAATCAAAACCATTTTTATACACATGAAAGCAATAAACAACTTTGACTTTGACTTTATTAGTGTAGAAGTGTAGACTGTAACTGCTAATTTATGTTGTTGAACAATCGTCTCTGATTTAAATAAAACGAAAAATAATGTTGTTATTATGCGCGTCGGAAGCCGTCCATAATTGCCTACAAGCGGCGTGTATTGCATAAATCATGTTTGGTACTAATTGTCCGAGCACATTATAATAGCAATTCCACATAAGCATGTATAACAGGGACCGAATAACCGAAAAATTAAGATACCTCTATTTATCGATATGACGTCATACCGATAAATTCCGGTATTCCATATATTTCAATACCTAAAAATATAACGGTACCGAAAAGCTTCTACCGAAATTCATAGTGGTATACTAAAGGTTGAATAACGATACCGCAATTTCTACCCAAATATTATAGGTTTTCTCACTCCCCCGCGCGGCGGGGAGCGGCGGCGGCGGCGGTCGGTGCATCAAACGACTTACTACGTTTGTTTTGTTGTGTTGTGTCAGTTTCAGTTGTGTGTGATGCGACATACGAACTATACCTATAGCGAACTGCAAATTCAAAATCGAACTCAAAATTTCATTACTTAGATGATAGGTCTGTTCCCTACCTACGTAGTAGGTACTGTATCTACCTCTACCTAGTAGGTATTGTCGGCGGATCTTAGTTTAGTTAGGTAAGTATCTACCTACCTACGTAAAGATAGCTGTTTGGTTGCGCGGCAGACAATTTTTGACCTTATCCAGTGACACATAACCATTCTTGCTGTGACACGGCACGTAGGTAGGTAGGTACCTACCTACTGACCTTACCTGCCTCACTATGTTTTGTACCTATTGAATGTAGGTACCTGCCTATCTCGGTACCTACCCACCTAGGTAGGTAGGTACCTACCTACAGTTCTGCCAGCGGGTCTAGGCATTCGTGTAGTTAGCTGTGTGTACGCAGAAATGGTTTTGTGTCAGTGACACAAAACCATGATAAGGTCGAAAATTGTCTGCCGCGCAACCAAACAGCTCACTTCACAGATGCCAAGATCCACCAACCCGGGTCAGCCGGCTTATTTCGTAAAAACTATGTTTATCATGTTATGGCTTTCAATGAAGTTTAGGTGGGACATATAAATTGGAATTCTCATAAATTTTAGAGAATACCTACCTACCTATTTCACCTAAACTGCATTGAAAGTCGTATAGAGTAGGTAGTACCTATGTACTTTACTTACTATTAAAGTATAAATATTATGTGGTATGTGGTAGGTAAGTATAGGTTACCTAATACCTACCTATAATTAAAAATTTATAATAGGTAGATATTTGTTTGACCCACCCACCTATGCACTGTTGCGTAGTGAAGGGTAAGACTAGGAATAGATGCCTCACTGTTGTGCGTGTGTAGTGAAGGGTAAGACTGGGAATAGATGCCTCACTTTTCGAAGTTTATATCGTATTTACTTACCTATCTACATATATAAAAATTTTGCTTTACCTACTGACTGACTGATCTATCAACACACAGCCTAAACCGAAACTTAAAATTTCTTCAGCGCTGTAGGTTGTGCGTTCAATCCCAACCCGGGGCAAATATTTGTGTGATGAACATAGATATTTGTTCTGTGTCTGGGTGTTAGTACCTAACTATATCTATCATAATTATTTATGTACCTACTTAAGTATAAAATTATTTACCTAAGTATTCTATCAGTTAACTAGTTCCCATAGTACAAGCTTTGCTTAGTTTAGGGCTAGATGGCGATGTGTAAAATGTCCAACAATATATATCTATTTATTTATTTATTTATTAGTTTAACATAAATCTATTTGTTATTATAATAACTGCCACAGATGACTAACTCCATCAAAATAAGTATAAATAAATATATGGACGGGCAGAAAACTGTATTAATTTGTGGGAAATGGTATGTGGGTTTTATTTATTTCTTCTCAATGTGTATAACCTTTTTTTAGGTAGAAAAAGACGTCTGTCATCAGATGTTTTTTGCGGCTTGGATGTTGGAATGTCGCAGAGTATTTTGCCGACAGTTAGCAAACGCAAAAAAGCAGATCATAGACGAGTTTCTAATTCATCTGATGAAGGATCGCCATCAGCCCCAGTGTCCCCTGTATATGAATCTGATTTACATTTGAAGAACTGTATGCCGTCGCCGAAAAAAGAAAAAGAGAAACCAGGAACTGAATGTGTTTTCGAATGCGATGATTGTGTCAGAGAAAATAAAATTGATAAGGGAAGTTATCATTTCTGTCACATGCTCTTGGATGAGCTACAATTTGTACGTCCATGTATGCGAAACATGGCGTATAGGCATATCTTAAAGATTGTTGACGCAGTAAAAGGGCAACATAAAATGGGCGAAGAAATCCAAGTAACTTATCCACCTTTTAAACACTAGATGTACAACAAAATTGATTAAAAATAAAAAAACTATGCAAATTTTAAACATGTATTAATGTTATCTTTATTACTTATTTTATATTTCCTACTAATATTATAAATGCGAAAGTTTGTGTAGATGGATGGATGTTTGTTACTGTGCAGTCGGCGGATCTAGGCACTCGTGAAGTTAGCCGTAGAAACGCACAAATGGTTATTATGTCACTGTATAAAGTCGAAAATTGTCTGCCGCGCATCCAAACGGCTAACATCACCAGTGCCTAGATCCGCCGACTGCACAGTAACAAACATCCATCCTACAACTACTTCAACTACTAAACAGACAGATTTGGTTGAAATTTGGTTTATAGATAGACTATGACCGGGTATAGATAAAAATTGTCCTATATTTAAATACAGGTCATAATCTAATACGCTAATCAGTAATTAATTGTTCTGTTGGCAACGTTCTACAATTAGAATTTCCAAAAAAATAAACAATTAAAACAATTTCGCTCTTATTCCTTTACAATAAAGTCTAAATTTGAGTAATCTCAAAATTTTAAATTTGGAATTATTTTTTTTCGTTTATTTCTGATGAACGAAATAAATAAGAAAATCAAAATTTCACTTTACTTTTATTGACTAGATTTACGTAAAAAAATAGTTAAATTACTTAAAACTAGCCTACGTTTTAAAACTGTCATCCTGAGGTTACGCAAATTTAGACTTTAACGTAAAGGAATAAGAGCGATGGTGTTTTAGGATTCCGAAATTTTTTTATGGGCACAATAGAATCGCCACCTACTTTAATTTAAATTTTATCATAAAGAAATAGAAGAGAAGTTATGTGTATTTATTAGGTAAATACCTACCTGCCGGTAATTTATTTTCCCGACATTTCGATTATGTTACTTACCTACAAATAATTACAATAGCCATGGTCGCGAGCAGACGTCATAGTCGGGAAAATAAATTAAAGGTAGGTACTTAATTACGTGATAAAGACCCGTGTCAAAATCTATAGTTAAAGGTAGGTAGGTACCTACCTACTGTGCGTGAACGCGTGCGCAACAGAACAGAACAAACAAAGTTTTATTAACCTGTGTGTCGCTCGATTGACAAAGACGTGTGTGTGCGTTCACAACAAACGAACTCGCTCTGAGTTTTGCCCCTCACGCGCCCTCCCCCCCCCTCCTCCCTTCTCTCATAGCCGACGAACGACACTCAAGATTTTTTCGATACCGTTATTCCATACCGGTATAATTTCGGTATGGCCCAACCGCTATCGAATAACGGTACCGTTATATTTTTGCGGTACCAATACCGTTAACCTCTACCGCTTTCAGTCCCTGTGTATAAGTGTTCCCAGCCTCGGCCGTAGCTCTTGGAGCATGGCACCACGGACCACACAATTTTATTGAAACCAAATACAATACTACTTACTAGTTTTTACATACGGTTTTATTCGCGTTTTACCCTATACGCTATTCCAAGTCAGGCAATAAATGTATCCCAATCATCCGAACCGGTTACCTAGGTACCTTATGGACTTACCTATAGACTGTTTGCAACGGTCTTTATTTCGGACGGTCAACAGTCTAAACTAAAGTAAACCAAAAAAATCATTTACGTTAAAAAAATACACTTCTTTTGGCTGTTCTCATTGCGTCCTACTAGGTACCTTGCATAACAAAAAAATGGCTGAGCTGTTTTAAGATCATCGAGAACGTGGAACTTTCTTTCAAAATGGTAGGTTCTGCTTCAGAAACTTCAAAAACATGCATTGTACTGCGGTTGTGGGTACCTACATCCGGCGCTATGTAATGTGATGCATAAACGTCTCTCCTGACAGTGATCTTCGCTCGTTATCAAATTACAGCAATGTCTTTTTACAATGCTACAATGCATTTACACCAGTCTATAAATTTGACACTTTATTACGAAACTACTTTCTAAAAGCTTCAGGAATCCTCTCACCACGCAGGAGTTTTCACTTAACTTACTAAGAATAAGATCCACAAAATCTCCTAGTAAACCTAACTTAACCCTTTCGACGAATATTTATACTACACGATGGTATAATAAAAAAATTACAAACCTAAGTACTTTACATGGAGTGGAGGTATTATTTAGACACCACACCATTAGATATTTTCTCAAAGTTTTAGGTTTCATAACTTAGTAAGAATCAAATCACCCAAGTAGGGTACCTAGGTAATTTTGAATCATTCACGTGCAAAGTTACAATCTACGAGTAAAACGGGTCTGACCACGGATGGATGGACAGACGAACATATACTTGTATCTAAGCAGAAAGAAAGGTATCTTGAACAAATTGTTGGCAGCTAAGATGGTAGGTACTAAGTTCTGTCACCTACTCGATGTGGATATGCCATCCTACTAGTACACATCCTTATAGGAGCCAGACCTACCTGAGACATGAGAAGGGTTAGCTTTGAGAGATACCCGGTCTATAATACTTATTAGCCTAATTATAGAAAGAACCAGTGTAAAGCTCTGTGATCTTTTTATTTATGTTCGAGACCTGGTAAAAGTTTCCAAAATTTTGGCAAGACTCCTTTAATACTAATAATGTTGCACAATTTCTGCCACCTACGCTACGATCAAAGTGCCGATAGCCAAAGTCGATATTTTCAACATAGGTATAAGTACCTACTTTAAATGGAATGTAGCGCGGTGTAGTGCACAAGTGTACGTACAGAAGAAACAGCATGGAGGCCAAGATTGGCCTCCATGCTGAAGGCAGAGTTACTACCATCTCAAAGCTGAGATGGTAGTAACTCTGCCTTCTGTGTTATAGGTTGTGGGTTCCATTCTCACTAAGGACAAACATTCGTGTGATGAACATAGATGTTTGTTCTGTGCATGGGTGTTATAATGTACCTATTATATTACAAGTACATAAGTTTATTTACAAAAAAAGTATGTTATAGTATTATTATTAGTAATCTGGTTCATATAGTACAAGCTTTGCTTAGTGTGGAGCTAGATGGCACCGTGTAAGATATCCACCATGTGAGCAGCTCGAACTTGGTTTTGTAACTAAACTACCTACATAGAATTGATATTGAGAATGTAGACTCTGCACTCAGGAAGGAGTCTATATAACAAATAGGTCATCGAGCCGGGCAGGATGTCGCCACTAAAGGGATTAACTTATCGGTAAGTAGGGCTAGACCCACTTACCTACTAAGCACAAACATCTAGTTCTTGGGCACAATGATATAGGTACTTATAGGTAACTACATAATGTACCAAACCAATCAATACTTAGATTACGAGTACATACTACTTACACATTATAGTAATAAAGATCAATCGCATCATCTAAAAATTCAAACAGACAATTTAATGACACTTACTTCCGTCCGCGGTTTTGTTTGCCCAGATAGAAGTAGACTATGCTATTTCCAGGAAACAAACTTTATCTGTCGCAAGTTTTACCCAAAGCAGTTCAAGCGCACAATCTTTCGCATTTATACATATCAAATAACACCATGGTAGATACTAACTAGGCTAAATTTATGGTACCTAGATAGATTAAATATTTTTATCGGTTCAGTTTCAGCTACAGGATACAACATCCTGACTCAACGCAACTAAGCTGCTCATCATATAAAAAAATAGGCAGGTATAACATAGGTTAGTGCCTACTTCTTGGAACCTAAGACTAAGTTATATTTTCCGACCCTAATATTTTTTGTCCATTCTAAACCTATTAGGATAACCAATCACAGAACACCTAAAAACGCAAACTCCCTCGAAATCAATCGTAAAGTCAAAGTAAGAAGTACATCCGTTTGTTTAGAAAAGATAAACAGTTAACTCTATGAATAGGAAGCTTTTAGCTTTCAAGTAACGCGAACTGGGTTCAGCTCAGTCACA
This sequence comes from Hydriomena furcata, assembly GCA_912999785.1. NCBI lineage: Eukaryota > Metazoa > Arthropoda > Insecta > Lepidoptera > Geometridae > Hydriomena > Hydriomena furcata. The sequence continues at coordinate 14,256,531 of OU538835.1, forward strand.
TACAAACTCATTACAAACTTGGAAAGTTAAGTTGTTGACGTGATGAGTCTTATTTACGCAAGTTCATAACTATTTATTACACCTACGTTATTATAATCATACTATAAGGTCATAGACCTGGTTGTGGTGCCTACACCGGCTTTGGCAATTTTTTTTATCTACACTAATGTTGTAACATTCTACTTATGTTTCCAATACTTGACTTATAATTACTACTGTTATAGCGCAGACAACAAAACACTAAATTTAAGCAATTTCACATGATGGTATAATATCCACATCGATATCGTAAAATCTCATTATAACATCAATAAAACGCGACCAATTAAGCTGGCGAGCCTTATGTCAAAATCCTCATACAAGTTGTATAAAATTTTGATATTAGGCTGGCTTTTGAAAACAGTTGGGTTATACGTGAAACTACTAAACTTACATACACAAAACTCTTTGGTAAGATCTTGTGACAATTAAATAAAAAAAGAAAGCCTGCGCTCTTCTTATTGGTTAGATTTTAATGGCGGCAAGTTCACTGTGACAATACACGTACGCGTGAATTTAATGTTTCGCAATGTGTTTTGTTTTTAAAATACAAATTAAAAGTTAAAAATGGATAGCGACGTTAGTGAAGATAAAGTAGTGTATGCAACTGCATATAACACGGGTATTAAAACACGAGTGTGAGTTTATGAAACGAGCGCAGCGAGTTTCATAATAGTAACTTCCTTATATGACAGTTGCATAAACTACTATAATGTAAACCGTTTATTTGAAAATTAAGATGTTGTTAAAGTGCCCAAAACCAACGCTCTTGCCCTATACTGACATAGTAAATTAGCTTTCGCCCGCGGCTTTACTAGCGTAGCGTGGTACCGAAATATAAAAATATTTGTTTCAATTCAGTTCACAATCTACCCATACAAAACAAGTTTTGACAAAATTGGTTAAGTTGTTACGAAATGATTGAGTATCCAAAATTCGCATTTTTAATACGAAAGTTTGTAGTTCAATAATGCCGTAACGGTTAAACCGATTCGGAATGTCAAGCCACAGGCGGTAGCTAGTTTTCATTCTTACGTCAAAGAAGTCATGTTGACAGTAACCTTATAGTGGAACAAAGTGAATGACCTACGGGAGGTCAGTACAGCTCTGTACAACTGCAGGCCTAGCACAACCACCTTTGTCTACTGAAGAATATACAGCCAATTTTGTGTCGAAAGTTGTGATATTTCTACTGTGCATGGCAATTGCAGGTTTATATAAAAAAAAAAATTATATATATATATATCACTACATAGTATAAAGCAAAGTCGCTTTCCGCTTCCCGCGTCTGTATGTATGTATGTATGTATGTTTGCTTATATCTTTAAAACTACACAACGGATTTTGATGCGGTTTTTTTTAATAGATAGAGTGATTCAGGAGGAAGGTTTATATGTATAATAACATGCTACCCGTGCGAAGCCGGGGCGGGTCGCTAGTATTATATATATAAATATTACACACTAAAAACAATACCTACATATCGTACTTTAAGTAGATATAGATTAAAAGTTTATTAAAGGGTTATCTTGGGCATTATTTAGCTAAATACTGTGAAAAACTACTAAAGGAAAAGAAAAGTTAGCAAAAGATTTATTTGTACTTATTCTTCCGTAGACAAATCGTTTTCTCGGTTCATTCTAGTTCTGATGGAAAGAAAACGGGAATGTCTTACGCATCACAAAAGGTAGACCCACTTGTCTACTACGGAACAGGCTCGCCACTGGGCTACCATGCTTCCTGTATGCTAATGAAATTACTACAACCACAATTACGCGTTCACCATCAGCTTTTTACCTGGCTGTCCTATCACGCGATAACTGCACTCGCGACTTTACACTTAACCCTGTTAAAATTCAAGGTTTATTTTCCAGTGGCCAGTCAATGTCAAGTGTTTACTTCAAAAGGAATTATAAATTGTAACAATGGGTACCTACAAGTGTAACTACAGTTTTTAATTAGTTGATAACATGCTCTAACGGCTTGTTTGGCACGTCGCCATCGGTCGTTTGATTACTGACTCGCCGAGATCAATAGCAAAGGAATTTCATCTTATAAGTGTTTCACTCTTTGACTTGGTCTAATGAATCTGAGTTTTCGGCGAAAAACCAGACAAACAATGCATACTTAGTACCTACTTGTCCTGAATTCTGCCAGCCGCTAACAAATGTAATGTATTTAGTATGCATCAACTGTAGAGATGCAGCCTAAATTGCAACAAGTGTTCAGCATTCGTCCTTCATCTGACGTGATTGGCATACCTAACCTCGTAATGTCTGTTATCTGCGCAGGCGCCGACGGAGGCACTCTGCTGCCAAGTGGAGCACAGGTACTTACAAGGTAGGTACTTATGGTGTCTATGCGCGTCTGTTACGTGATAACTATTTCAGTTTAACAAATTATTTAACTGATTCACTGCGGATAATGCCAATTCATAAAGATACGCAAAGTAAAAGGTCAGTTTTGTGACTGACACGGAAGCAGGACAATGACGCTCGCAATGAGCGATGCAAGATGGATGCAAGTCATAAAAAAATATGAATGATCGGCCATTGGTTAGCGCTTTTCGAATACACCAGCAGAGCATATGGTCGAATGTCTACGCGCGCAGGTGTTCTCCAGTAAATAGGCCGCGCGGTTGCAAGCGAAACCCCAATCGTCTGAATCTGTGTTCAGCCACCTGGACAAGCGACATTCCAAAGTCGAGAGATGGCTATCAAAGAACGAAAATGATTTTCTTTGAAAATTAAAATGTAATATATATTAACAACAAAGGCCCGTTTTCTTAGAGAACCTTTAAGGGGAAAAACATCAAAGACAGCTATTTAAAATACCTATCCTACATTTCGCAGAAAAAGCAGGGTAAGAACACCTACCAGGTTTAGTAAATGGATGGACATACCACCCATCTTCTGTTGACTAAAGAATTTCCTCGAAGCTCAATCATCCGTGTAGAATATATCCCACCAAAAACATTCTGTAAAAAACTAGCCAAGTCTCGATGGAGCTGCTTGTTTATCTCTAAAAAGTAATGAAATCTAGACAAAGTCGTGTCAAGTCTGAGGTTCTTTACTGCGATTTCTTTATTATTATAGAATGTTGTGTGACTTGGCCGTTGAACATTCTTTATACGTTAGTGGGTACAAGTCAATTTTGTTTACACGTAATGTTATATCTGTTGTAACTACCTATGTTTGTTATGCAAGATAATAGCCAATACAGGTATTGGTAATTGGACGCTAGTGTCTTAGTTTAGGCTGTTGTTGATCGTGCAACACATGCATTCAGCATTGACAATGCTGACTTCTGCTGTCTTCTTTTTGGAGCGTCAAATCGACCACCGATCTAACATAAAATAGACGTATTTTGACGGCCAAGTCACATAACATTCTATAATAATAAAGAAATCGCAGTAAAGAACCTCAGACTTGACACGACTTTGTCTAGATTTCATTACTTTTTAGAGATAAACAAGCAGCTCCATCGAGACTTGGCTAGTTTTTTACAGAATATTTTTGGTGGGATTTCACTTCTTTTTGTAGAAACGTGGGCTTATTGATTTATTTTATTAGATTTTCTTATTTGACACAGTTTTTTTTTTCTTTTTATGAGTTGTTTTTTTATTATAAAAACAAATCGTAAGCGCGTTTAAAATACAGTCAGCGCCATCTAGCGACGTGTGCGCTGGTATCACCGCCACTCTTAGTCCAATGCATTATATTTTTATCAAATTTTGAGCGAAATTAATATTTTAGTTTATTTAATTTGTTAATTTGTTTATTCAATTTGTGTAATGTTCGATTAGAATAAAGTTAATCGTTCAACTATTTCTTCTTGTAAACTTGTAAGTATAAAAGCCAGTCTAGTCTTATCCAGAGTTTTCCTTTAATTTTATTGCGTACTAGCAGTCCGCCCCGGCGTCGCACGGATGTAATAATGATAAAGGTAATTTTTTTACACCTTGGGTAACATTATCGAATTTTTCATAAGGATCCCTAATAGTGAGATGTATGGTATTACATACTTTTTTGTAGATATTGATGTTCTCTTTAAAACTGTAGTACATCACTTTGCTCTATTGTCAACAATTACAGCAGCGTACGCGATATAAGGATTTTTTTGGTTATTTTTTTACACGTTGGGTTACATTATCGAAGTTTTCATACGGATCCCTAATAGTTAGACATATAGTATTGCATACTTTTTTGTAGATATTGATGTCGTCTTTAAAACTGTAGTACATTACTTTGCTCTATTGTCAATAATTTCCGCAGCAAACGCAATATAAGGATTTTTTTTTAATTTTTTCACACTTTGGATTACTTTATCGATGTTTTCATACGGATCCCTAATATTTTTGAAAATATACTATAGCCTATGTTCATCAGGGATAATGTAGGATTCTAATGGTGAAAGAATTTTTCAAATCGGTCCAGTAGTTGAATATTTTTTGTAAAGGCGGTATGTCGATCTCTAATAGTTTGGTTAGGCTCTTTTGTTTTCTTATCAGGGTCACCAGGTACTCCAGATCTTCGATTATCCTAGTTTTTATGGTTTTCCCTTTATGTGGCCATTAAACCCTAACTCTGTACCAAATTTCAGCTCTTTGAGTTTATGGGAAGTACTAGTTCTATTCTGATGATCATGAGTGAGTGAGTGAGTGAGTGAGTGAGTGAGTGTCTGTCTAAAATGCGAAACTTTGCTTTCGCTTAACTTGGTAACTAAATGACCTACAGACTTGAAATTTTGGATTTTAAGTACGTGATTATGTCTTACTGGATGACGAAAATTTCAGCGTTCTGGTCTTATCCAGAGGTTCTCAAATAGGGGCCTGAAAATGCGGCGAAATGGTTCCAGTAAAGGATGGTACGGCAGTGTTTGCTTCGCGCTCGACTTGGCGGGGGCACTGCCGTGCCCCCAAATCGGGTACCTGTACCTACCTACTTCTTACGATTTTAGTCGCGTGCTTTGACTCATTGTAAAAAAGCTTGTATTGCATTTGTATTGAGTATTTTCCTGGTTAGATGCTGTGCAATATACCATCAACAATTTATGTAGTTTTCTAAATATAGTAATTTTTAGTCAACTCTAAGGGTGGATTATCAAGTCATACAAATTCTTCAAATTTCAATAAAAAATGCCGTTAAATACTTTTAGTAATTGCTGTGCAAGCTGATCTAAGTGTCAATATTTAGTACATGTAGTAGATCAACCTGATCAAAGCTCGTATATCGCTTATCCCTTCAAAATCAATATTGACTTTACTAATTTTAACACTTTGAATCATAAATAACATTTTGCACACCGGCTTGAGTGTAGGCACAGGCACTCGTCACAAAGTACTTATGCCTGTACCGTATTCGTACATTTGTTGTTAAGTGCGTGGCTTATCTTCGATTTTACGATAAAGTCGCGCAAGTCGTCACAGCTGTTTTATTGCTGCAGTCTAGCTAGCTCTAAACACACACTAGTGTAAGTAAACCACTGGGATTCTGATCTGGAAACTAGATTTTATGACATCCAAATGATCCTAGTGATTTAATAATCAAGTTTTTTTTATCTGAGTTTGATCGGTTTTTTATCCAAATCATCACTCACAGCCTGACTTCTCCTACATCTGATTATATGCCTCCCTTAGTTTGTAGGTGTAGTGTTTGTGTTAGATATACTAATACAACCACAGTCTCGGGCACGCAAGTAGGAAGGCGGCACGCCAGTCGTACGAGAGCCGAGGCGAGAGTAGACGTGCCGCTTGTACATACTGCCTGTTGTCGAGCCTGTGATTCCTAGGTACCCCTATACTATAGGTAGATCTGCGAGTACTACATGTGGCGACGGGATAAAAGGTCAGTGATATACTTTAAAACACTAATTATAACACAAATAATTAGTACTTACCTAACCTACCTGACGGACAATCATGACGCGCGGGTAGTGAAAACATCAACATAATAGGTACCTGCTAGACACAGATACACCTTATTGTTCCGAGACATTGCTGTTTAGCTCGATTCTAGATATGAGGGTAGGTATATATTTATAATTATACAATGAAATTACTCATTGTTGTTTACCGGCACGGAATCTAAGTTGATGGAAGTACCTACGAGTATGCAGATGCCTCCTTTTATAAATGTTTACATATTTTAAACAAAATAACAGCAACACAAGGTAGATAGGAATATGTGAGAGAATCTCAGTCTAGTAGTCAAAATTAAATTTTAAAAACGTAATAACGTTTACAATTTTTCCCAGGTACTTATGTGATTTAATTTAATTAATTAGGATGCCTTATGAAAAAATAATGGTAGGTAGGTATGTGGTACGTATGTAATGTGTATTTTACTGGTTTTACGACAATAGGATCTACTTATCTCAGTAGGTATCTACTACTAAGTTTTTATTGTTATTCGCATACTGAGAAGTACCTACCTAGGTAAGAAAAGTGTGAACAAAAGTGGGAAACCCACTAAACTGGGAACATTGGTACAAAAATACCTCCATTAAATTGGGAAATTTGTTTGTGGTACCCACTAAACTGGGAACATTGGTACAAAAATACCTCCATTAAATTGGGAAATTTGTTTGTGGTACCCACTAAACTGGGAACATTTGGTACAAAAATACCTCCATTAAATTGGGAAATTTGTTTGTGGTACCCATTAAACTGGGAACATTGGTACAAAAATACCTCCATTAAATTGGGAAATTTGCTTGTGGTACCCACTAAACTGGGAACATTGATACAAAAATACCTCCATTAAATTAGGAAATGATGTGAGTGGTACCCACTAAACTGGGAACACTAGTACTCATTAATCTCCATAAAATCGGAGATTGGTATGACCACCTCCATTCAATTGGAAACGGTTAAAGTCAACCTGGAAATTGCTTTCCATTTCAGGTCGTCCCTCAAATATCGTAGACCATGACCATGTCAAACACAACTTTGCCAGCCCTAGAAAAACTCGACCTTGAAGGCGATGGTGCTTCGGTAGGCCACAGGTGGGAAAAATGGAAACGTTCCTTAAACCTATACTTGGAGACGACTGATATAAAATGTTCAGTAAAAAAAAGAGCTACATTATTATTACTAGGAGGACAAGATCTTCAGGAGGTCTTTTACAACCTACCTGGAGCGAACGCGGAATCAGCTGAAGGCACAGACGTTTTCCAGATAGCCGTGGAAAAACTCGATGATTATTTCATACCCAAGCAAAGTAAAGTCTATGAGAGACATGTTTTCCGACTCATTAAACAAGAAGAGAGTGAAAAGTTTGAAAAATACCTAGTAAAGCTGAGAAAACAAGCTGGAAAATGCCAATTTGATAAACCAGATGAACATCTGATTGATCAGATAGCGGAAAAGTGCTATTCAACTGATTTACGTAAAAAGATATTGACTATAGGTGACGGCATAACGCTTGATAAAATAATTACAGAAGCAAATACATTAGAAGTCGTAAAGCAACAATTAGAAGAGTATGAAGGAAAAAGTAAGAAACAAGACCTGAACGCAATTGCACATAAAAGCGGAAAATTCAAACAAACAAAACCTGAAACTAAAGAATCTCAAGATACAAAAAAGAAAGGTTGCAATAGGTGTGGAAATTTTAGACACGAATCATATGACACAAATTGTCCTGCAAGAGGGAAAAAATGCCACCTTTGTGGAAAGATAGGGCATTTTAGGCAATATTGTAGAAGTGCAAAACAAAAACGAAAAGCAGACGAAATAACTAAACCAGACGAAAGAAGATATTATAAAAAGCCTAAAAAAGATGGAGAAGTTGACTATATCGATGATGATGAAGATGTTAGTTATGTTTTCAACCTAAATAAGGACGCAACAATAGTATGTAACGTGGGAGGTGTCAAAATCAATATGTTGATTGACTCAGGCTGTAAACTTAACTTAATTACGGATAGAACATGGGACCTTTTGAAGAGTAAAAATGTTGTAAGCTTTTGTCAGGTTAATAAGCCGGTCAAGACTCTACTAGCGTATGGAAGTACTACTCCGTTGGAGGTCAAAGGATCATTTGAAACCGACATCAAAGCAAACGACCGATCTGAACGCTCAACTGTCTATGTAATAGCGGGAGGGTCAAGAGATTTGTTAGGAAAAGACACAGCGTTACGATTGGGTGTTTTAAAATTAGGACTTGGCATAGATCAAATTGAAAATCAGCCTTTCCCCAAGTTCAAGAACGTGTTAATCGAAATTCCCATAGATGACACTCAAAAACCTGTATCACAACCATACCGCCGAATACCAATTCCTATCGTAGAAAAAATAGAAAAGAAGATAAAAGAGTTGTTGGACAGCGACATCATAGAGGAGGTCCGAGAACCTTCAAAGTGGGTGTCACCAGTTGTGCCCATACAGAAAGATAATGGTGAATTGCGGTTGTGTGTCGACATGAGGCGTGCAAATGCAGCCATAATGAGAGAAAATCACCCGCTACCGACGATGGAACATCTCCTGCCAAAAATACGGAAAGCCAAATATTTCACAAAATTGGACATAAAAAATGCGTTCCACCAGGCGGAGTTACACCCTAATTCCCGACATGTAACCACTTTCATTACCTCCAAAGGATTGTATCGGTACAAGAGGTTAATGTTCGGCATCTCTTCCGCGCCAGAATTATTTCAGAAAATAATGGAAAAAATGCTTATTCAGTGTGAAGGATCCATAAATTTTATAGACGATATTCTGGTGTTTGGAAGCACTGAAAATGAGCATGACTCACGACTGAAAATAGTCCTTGAAGTACTGAAAGAAAATAACGTCTTGCTCAATGAAACAAAGTGCATCTACAAAGTACAAAAAGTAAATTTTCTAGGGCACGAGTTAAAGCCAGATGGTGTAAGACCATTGAAGAAATACATTGAAAGTATAGCTGCCTTCAGAGTCCCTATAACAATCGAAGAACTTCAAAGTTTTCTGGGGTTAGCTAACTACATAAATAAATGGATACCAAATCTAGCTACGATAACCGAACCCCTTAAGCAACTTTTGAGGAAAAAGATTGGGAAAAATGCTAATATTGCAGAATATTGGACAGCAGATCAAGATCAAGCATTCAACCACCTTAAGAAAGCTTTAACAAAAATACACACCCTAGGCTACTATGATGTAAAAGACAATACGCAGGTAATTGCTGACGCCAGTCCTGTGGGATTAGGAGCTGTATTAGTGCAGAGTGATAACCATGGTCCACGGATAATTGCTTACGGAAATAGGACATTAACAGACTGCGAGCGCAGGTATAGCCAGACCGAGAAGGAAGCTTTGGCTTTGGTCTGGTCCATAGAACACTTTAACGTTTTTCTGTTTGGAAAGGAGTTCGACCTTATTACCGACCATAAACCCTTAGAGGTATTATTCGGACCGAAATCTAAACCGTGTGCACGCATAGAGAGGTGGGTATTAAGGCTGCAGGCCTATCGTTATCATATAAAGTACAGACCTGGAAAGAGTAACGTTGCTGACTCACTATCGCGTCTTCCTCAAAGTTCTAGCATTCCACAGGATACTAGAGAAGACGACTACGTTCACCAAATTGTTGAACATGCAAGACCACATGCTATCCCCATGAAGGACATTATAGAACATTCGGAGACGGACTCGGAAATTTGCAGCGTGAAAAAAGGAATCTATGAAAAAGATTGGGACGATTTAGCCAAAGGATACAAGATTTTCGAAAACGAACTATGCTTTTACGGTAATGTTTTATTACGAGGAAATAGACTTGTGATACCTCGCGCACTCAGGAAAAAAGTATTGGACGCAGCACACGAAGGTCACCCAGGAATTGTTGCACTAAAAGGAAGACTAAGATCCAAAGTTTGGTGGCCAAGGATAGATAAGGATGCAGAAGGACTGATAAAAAGCTGTAAAGGATGTACGTTAGTTGGGCTACCAAACTTACCAGTGCCTATGAAACGCAGAGAACTACCTTCTGCACCATGGGTAGATATTGCGATGGATTTGCTAGGACCTCTCCCCAACCAAGAATACTTGCTTGTTATCATTGACTATTACAGCCGATACAAGGAAATTAAAATTACCAAAGTTATAACAAGCGCGATAATAATAAAAATTCTCAAAGAAATGTTTAGCCGTTTAGGCTATCCAATCTCAATCACGGCAGATAATGGGCGGCAGTTCATTAGTGAAGAGTTTAAAACCTTTTGTAATGAGTGTAATATCACTATTTTCAACTCTGTACCCTACTGGCCTCAGCAAAACGGAGAAGTAGAAAGGCAAAATCGGGACATACTGAAACGACTTAGAATAAGCCGGCTAGAAAAGAGAGATTTAAAAGAAAGCATTTGGGAATATTTAATGATGTACAATTCGACAACGCACTCTGTAACTGGAAAAACACCATCCGAACTATTCTTTAAAAGACAAAACAGGGACAAAATACCTTCAGTGCAAGATATAAATGGAGATAACCAAGAAGATGATTCCGAAATAAGAGATAAAGATAGGCAGGAAAAGGAAAAAGGGAAAGAATATGCAGATAGGAAAAGGAGAGCTCAAGAAAGTAGTTTGAGTGAAGGAGATAAAGTTTACATTAAGGAAATGGAAAAAGGAAATAAACTCACTGCAAACTACAACCCTACTCCACATGTTGTTGAGAAATCTCAAGGTGGAGACATCACAGTAAGGAATGAAGAAACGGGACAAAGAGTAAGAAGAAACATTATACATTTGAAGAAGGTCGAAGGCCAGTGGAGAGCTATGGAAGGAAATGATAATCAGGATCAGCAGATGGATCAAAATAACTAAGTCTAAAACGTATAATTAATTATAAGTACCTAATTGATTAAGACAGTGTAGGTAAAGGTAATTAATAAAGAAATTGAATAAGAAAGGGATGTAGTGTTTGTGTTAGATATACTAATACAACCACAGTCTCGGGCACGCAAGTAGGAAGGCGGCACGCCAGTCGTACGAGAGCCGAGGCGAGAGTAGACGTGCCGCTTGTACATACTGCCTGTTGTCGAGCCTGTGATTCCTAGGTACCCCTATACTATAGGTAGATCTGCGAGTACTACAGTAGGTACCATATATCTCGTTTCAAATAATACTTTACAAACCTCTTAGCAAAACGAATTTGGTTGTGGAAGTGGAAACAGCCGGGTGATGGGTCAAACTGTTTGCAAGGTTGACTAAACAAACCTGTGAGAACACATGACCTGATATCAAGGTTATACTTATATCTACCCAAAACCTAAACGATATAAGGTTTCTTGGTATAATAATAACCGGCGGCCGGCGGTAGAATTAAAGTTGTCTATAACCAATAACAACTATCGAGGATAAGTCTTAGTACTCAAAGGGTAATTTCTGAAGATCTTAAAGAAATTAAATGTTTTTATCAGCAATAACTGTGAATATTTGCTGTATCATAATGCGTTTATGATTTGAGAAAAACATTAGTTGCGTCTAAAGATACAGGAGTTCAAGTCTTTACAAAATTTGACTCAGGATATCGCCAATCAATGAACGGCACAGGGTTAAATTTAATAAATTTCTAAATAAAAATCTAAAAAGCTTTAAAAAATCTGATATTTGTTTTAGCATGAAATACCAATAATCAACACCCACACTTATTTGGTAGTATGAAAACAAATTGAACAACCTACACAAATACTTATCTACGAGTATTTCATGGTAGGTACGCAATATCAGCTGATGTGTGATCCGATAACCAGCGAGGCAAGCAGGCCTTGCCGAAAACATTCAAGCGATTTCATCCACGTTATACATATGTGAGGATGGACAATTTGGACATACATAATTCTAAGTAGGTAAATACAAGGTGTCTCAAAAGTAAGTTCACATTTGCTTATCTTATTACGCGAAAGCAACTATTCTGAGGGGCGCGGGGGGTATGTCAGTCGGTAGTCTGGCTCTTGGGAATTTAGTCGCTATGGAGCGTTTCTCTGGTGCGGACCGTGCGTTGTGCGTACCAAAACAAAAACATCAGAAACCGCTACATTCACCCAAAGTCACCGTATGGGCAGCGATGTCGGCGCGAGGAATTATCGGCCCTTACTTTTTTGAAGATGGAAGGAATTCAGAGCGTTATGTGGAGATGTTAGACGAGTTTTTCGTGCCCCAACTGCAAAACTTTCCTGGTTACAACCAAAGAACATGGTTCCAGCAGGATGGAGCAACTTCACACACGTCCAACAGATCTCTGCCTCGAGTTCGAGAAATTTTTCCGAACAAATTAATCTCCAGGCGAGGTGACATAAATTGGCCTCCACGGAGTCCCGATTTAACACCTATGGATTTTTTCCTGTGGGGTTATGTCAAATCAAAAGTTTACGCTAATAAACCGACTTCCCTGGCACAATTAAAAGAAAATATCCGTCATGAAATGGCAGCCATCACGGAGACTACCTGCCGAGCTGTCATAGGCAATTTTAGTGCCCGACTAAATGAATGCCGAGAGCGCAACGGTTTACATTCGGACGATGTTATTTTTAAAAAATAAATTCCCAAACAGTGTACTTCAATATATAATAAACATTTTTTTCAATAAAGTTAAAACTTTTCTTTTAAAAAAAGATTTAAATGTGAACTTTCTTTTGAGACACCTTGTATTATGTAATGTTTGAACGTGGCATCTTCAAGAATCTGAATGCCTGGTGATCTGAGAGGATGTCTACTTTACTTTGGGATTCAGTTGTGCGTGATTCTCAGTAATTTTTTCATCGTAGTAAATTGTACCGTATAAAAATGTATGTTTGTTTACAATCAGGAAAGCCGACGACACTCTGTAATAACTTTAAAATAATCAGTGATAAAGCAAATATACATGTAAGTTTTTATAGAGACAAAAACAGCTTTTCCAAAAGAAATTACAATTACAATCTCCGAGGCGTTATACCTAGCTAGAACCTATATAGTAACCAGGATTTAGTGAAGGTGCCAATCTGCATCAAATCATTGCTGAGCAAGAAATAGGCAAGCAAATATTTGAAATGCTTCGTATGTGGAAGTGGTTTTAGCGGCATATAGGAAAAAAGGAAGAATACATAGCTCGCTTTAAATGTTGAAACTTTATAAACAAACTTCTCGACATCGATTTGTAGAAGGCATTTCTTTTTAAAGTACCTACATTGAAATAACATCTACCTTTATAAATTGCCTTTGTTTAAGCCAACGCAATCATAAAGCAATTAAATCGGTCCGATATCTTTCGGCAGGCATCGTTATCTGCGATATGACGGTCATGATTCATATCGAATTGTTATCTATCGATAGGTAAATACTCGTAGATCCGTGTGTTTATTCGACTTTGTAATGCAAATACTTTGATTATTTGATCACTTATAAAAATATAAGTTTTGCCAATACAAAATACCTTCGTTTTGATTAGGATTTCATAATAGGAAATACCTAATATGAAAAATAATGATGATGATTAGAAGATGATTCGGAAATGCTATAAAAAACATGATGACATGATTTAAAAAGTTTGGTAGGTAAATATAAATCTGAACCAGGAAATCGGTAATAAATATTTAAAAGAAATATTCGTGAGTGTGGACTGGTTCAAAGATTAGGTAATAAATCAAAGCAACCCGGTTATCTACCGTTTCCTAGGTACCTACTCGTAGTTATGTGACTTTTATAAATTACTACAGACAATAAACCTTGTGGGCCGAGTAGGAGTTATTTTAACTTTCAATTCCAGAATCGTGGTTCGAATCCCGGGCGTGCATCAAAGGATTTTTCTATTCGAAAAATGTATATGTATAGGTACGCATTAGCGCTGACGCGAAAATATCGTGTGAAAACCAGTTAGTATTATTATAAGCGGCAATAGGCTTGCAACTTGTCACGTCACGTACGCAGGCATACATAAGCATGCCAAAGCAGAATTAAGTACGAGTTGATATAAATATACTTTCAGAAATAAATGACATCTAATACTTATAATATACTAGCAGACCAGGCCACGCGTTGCTGTGTCAACAGATATCGCGACTATAAATTGAGATGTTAGATATCCTATATTTCAAGTTGGATCAAACTGCACACGGTGTGCAAAGTTTGATTAAAATCGGCTAAGTAGTTAAAGAGTCCATCGCGGACAAACATCGTGACAGGAGATTTATATATATTAAAGATTACAGAATATTTACAAAATACACCAGAACCAGTTGATTAATTATGTAGTTTTTAAATAGTACAGTAATATTTCATAATAAGTTAATCAAGGCCAAATCCAAAAACCAGATGTAATACTTAGAAGAAAGCGATTACATAATTTCTACTATTACGTGCTACGCGTCTACGTGTTGCGATGCTACGTCACGTCACATCGCGTCACATCGCGTCACATCGCGACTCGGGCGTGATGGCACTGAGATGCATATTGCAGACGTTACAAGATAGAACACGAAGTGCATTTAACATTTTGATACTTGGGTGAGAGTAGTTTTTGTTTTTTGTGACCCAGTTGATGCACGTAGGCAGGTGAAGAGAGTGCCTCGGTGGCGTTGTGGACGAGTGAGATGCAAGAGATGCCGGTTCGAGCCCTGCGGGACAAATTTTTACATGATAATGCAAATAATTGTTCAGGGTCTGGGTGTTGTTGTACCTACCATCGTACTTAGTTGTTTCTAACAGGACAAGGAATCCTAGTTTTGGGTTAGGACATTGATTGAAGTATGGTGGACTCCTTCTTTTTAAAAAACCAAACAGATGACATTAATCCGCCTGGTTAGTGGTATTTAATTATTCACTCTAGGTTCTAAGTGAGTGATCGCTGAGACATGATGGTCCTAAAACCTGTCATGTAGAAATAAAAGGCCTAATTTGTGCCAAGTAATTAATAGTAATAATTTTGTCATCATACATCGAAATTACCTCACTCGGAGCAAGTTTGACATCACTACCATCCCAAGCAATTTGTGATGCACTATCTCTTGCTTGAACAGAACACCATAAGCATGAAAACGAACAGTATGTAAGTTCGATAAAACAGTTTTTACCGTAATCAATTAATCGCTTGCAGTTTTCTAGATATTTGTGTGAAGCGGCGGCGTGCGGGCAAATTGGCCGAGTCATGCATATTTCTCCGGCGCTTATTGACGTGTGGTGGTGGACCAAGGAGTGGAAGTGCAGCGGAATGCTTCTACTGAAGTAGTCAATGTGTTAACTGGAGACTGAAATACCTTATCCATACAATTTAACCATTTTTTATACCTATGAAAGCGGAAAAAACAAATGTCCATTCTGTCTGTTGCTTGTATTGCTAAAGTGTGGATACTAATCTAATCTATCAAATCATGATTTCTTTCTTTGATTTTATATACTTAGGGAAAGCAACATTTAAATATAAGATTTAACTTACTTGCTGAC
Source organism: Hydriomena furcata (assembly GCA_912999785.1). Lineage (NCBI taxonomy): Eukaryota > Metazoa > Arthropoda > Insecta > Lepidoptera > Geometridae > Hydriomena > Hydriomena furcata. Next base: position 14,271,970 of record OU538835.1, read on the forward strand.
CAATATTTTTTGAGGATGCTCAAAAATTCGCATATTTGTCTAGATAACGCTAAAGAGGATTTGAATGTTTTTTTTTGTGAATTCTTCTACGAGCACAGTGCCCTGTAGCGCGGAGGCCATTTCCTCCCCTTTTTGGCAGAAGTCTTTTGACTTGAGCCATGAGATGAGTGTAATGGAACGTAAATCAATTTGTGTTACGAAGTTATCATCGTGTCACGTCTAATAAATCACTACTTCCTTACGTTTACGTTATTATTACTCATTATAAAAACTCACTCGTATTACTAGGTATAATTTGGTATAAAGTCTTCAATAAAGACCGCTTTATTTGAACTTTTTTTTTCAAAACAGGTGAGCTGCCTTTACCTTTGTGAATAATGAGATTAATGAGAAAGGTTTGGGGTAAGTGTCTTTTAATTATCCGATTCAATCTTAAATTTATACTTTATTTTTTTTGAGTCGAAGATTAGTAAATGTTTTTTATATCTTTTCTAAATGAAGCATCAGGTAGAACTTTATACACACGGACTCTGCAGAGCCATTTGTCCCGCCGCGGGTATCGAACCTGCACTTCAATCGTCTTAGCCGAGCATGCATCCACCGAGGTCATCAATAGTCACACTGTCACTCGTGGTACCTATGTCCCCAAATCTCTATGATTAATAATTTGCCGTACCTAGGTACGAGTAAGTATCTAGTACTCTTGCTCCATTTAATCTCTTTTCACGCCCCTTAGTTCTCGAAGAATCGTTGGTAAATACGGGTAATCTATGGAGTTTGACCTCTTTGCAAGGTGCCTGGAGCAGTCACCTGATTGACTAGTATTGGCAATACTGCTAAATTACAAGGTACCTACCTTGTAATCTACCTTGAACGATTTGAAATACAGTTTTAGTAACAAAACAGATGGAAAGTTATAGATAGAAGCTATTGGATAAACTAGGCTTTTCATTCATATACACTTAGAAAAGCGATGATGTATAAAAAACAAACAATAAGCAAGGATAAAATACAAGGTATGAGCTGGCTTTAAACACAAACATGTAAGTAGGTATACGTGATTATTTCTCTGACTCAGCTGTTGGATGCTGGATTTGGTTTGGTGGGACCAACTTTTCTGCTGCAAACTGCAACACGCAACACCCAAACCCAAACCGAATCATGAACCTACAAATTATACAAATATCACTTTGAAATTTCTACTAATATTTTTGTTAACTCAACGCATTTTGGATCGAACCCGCACTCTTTGTGACTCAGTCGTGCTTTAACCCACTCAACAGAAGTTATCAGAGTGAGATGAAAGTACCTATTAAGAACCATGACGGGACTTGATTTTGCAAATACAATAAGGTACGAGTACCTAAGTAAGTAATCATATTAATAATATTATCTATCAAACATTTACTATAGCTATCACATACTCTTTGAACATCAACGATTGCTTGTCAATAATAAAACATCCTCTTTGAACGCTAGTTTCCAATAAACATTACGTAAACAATGACTCCAGCGCAGACACCGATGTAATATTCATCGGATGAGTAAACCACTGAGGTCACCATCAGCTAACCATGTGTGAAAGAACTGAATATGCATACAGCATCGAACACTTACCTACAGCGGTGAAGTTTCTGCTATACTTCTATACTGGGGGTCTACTCCGCAAACCGATAAACGATCGCGATATTTGTTTCGTAAATCCAAATTCTGGTATTGTTTTTAGTGATACTAGAGTAGGATGACGAACATCGATGATTGTCAAAAGTCACGGCGCTCGTTCCATGGTTGAAACCAGGGACTGAAAGCGGTAGAGGTTAACGGTATTGGTACCGCAAAAATATAACGGTACCGTTATTCGATAGCGGTTGGGCCATACCGAAATTATACCGGTATGGAATAACGGTATCGAAAAAATCTTGAGTGTCGTCGTTCGTCGGCTATGAGAGAAGAGAGGAGGGGGGGGGGAGGGCGCGTGAGGGGCAAAACTCAGAGCGAGTTCGTTTGTTGTGAACGCACACACACGTCTTTGTCAATCGAGCGACACACAGGTTAATAAAACTTTGTTCTGTTCTGTTGCGCACGCGTTCACGCACAGTAGGTAGGTACCTACCTACCTTTAACTATAGTTTTAGACACGGGTCTTTATCACGTAATTAAGTACCTACCTTTAATTTATTTTCCCGACTATGACGTCTGCTCGCGACCATGGCTATTGTAATTATTTGTAGGTAAGTAACATAATCGAAATGTGGGGAAAATAAATTACCGGCAGGTAGGTATTTACATAATAAATACACATAACTTCTCTTTTATTTCTTTATGATAAAATCTAAATTAAAGTAGGTGGCGATTCTATTGTGCCCATTAAAAAATTTCGGAATCCTAAAACACCATCGCTCTTATTCCTTTACGTTAAAGTCTAAATTTGCGTAACCTCAGGATGACAGTTTTATAACGTAGGCTAGTTTTAAGTAATTTAACTATTTTTTTACGTAAATCTAGTCAATAAAAGTAAAGTGAAATTTTGATTTTCTTATTTATTTCGTTCATCAGAAATAAACGAAAAAAAATAATTCCAAATTTAAAATTTTGAGATTACTCAAATTTAGACTTAGAAGAAGAAGTAATAGCTGTTAGACATTTATGTAATACCTGGATACAAATCTTAAAAGATGCCAAACATATTTGTGACCTTCCAGACCTTCATCAAACTGAACCCAGTGCGGTACCAGATTTTGAAATTGAAGATGAAATGGAGGTGCTTCTATCCCAAACCGAACGAATTAAAAGACGTAATCAGCGTGATTCCTACGTACAGACTCGAGCAAATTCACAGACACTTTAGAAAACTTTTCGCGCTATCCACGCTTACCAACTTCACAAGATATATTATCATTTTGGAAGAATGCAGCTTCAACTGAACCTAAACTATATCGCTTGGCTAATGTGGTTCTAGCCACTCCCGTCACGCAAGTTAGCGTAGAGCGCTTTTTCTCCTCTTTGAGATATATATTACATGATTTGCGGTTTAACATAAATTACATTGTTGTAGAAGATATTTTAATTTTAAGAAATAACAATTAATTACTGATTAGCGTATTAGATTATGACCTGTATTTAAATATAGGACAATTTTTATCTATACCCGGTCATAGTCTATCTATAAACCAAATTTCAACCAAATCTGTTTAGTAGTTGAAGTAGTTGTAGGATGGATGTTTGTTACAGTGCAGTCGGCGGATCTAGGCACTGGTGATGTTAGCCGTTTGGATGCGCGGCAGACAATTTTCGACTTTATACAGTGACATAATAACCATTTGTGCGTTTCTACGGCTAACTTCACGAGTGCCTAGATCCGCCGACTGCACAGTAACAAACATCCATCCATCTACACAAACTTTCGCATTTATAATATTAGTAGGAAATATAAAATAAGTAATAAAGATAACATTAATACATGTTTAAAATTTGCATAGTTTTTTTATTTTTAATCAATTTTGTTGTACATCTAGTGTTTAAAAGGTGGATAAGTTACTTGGATTTCTTCGCCCATTTTATGTTGCCCTTTTACTGCGTCAACAATCTTTAAGATATGCCTATACGCCATGTTTCGCATACATGGACGTACAAATTGTAGCTCATCCAAGAGCATGTGACAGAAATGATAACTTCCCTTATCAATTTTATTTTCTCTGACACAATCATCGCATTCGAAAACACATTCAGTTCCTGGTTTCTCTTTTTCTTTTTTCGGCGACGGCATACAGTTCTTCAAATGTAAATCAGATTCATATACAGGGGACACTGGGGCTGATGGCGATCCTTCATCAGATGAATTAGAAACTCGTCTATGATCTGCTTTTTTGCGTTTGCTAACTGTCGGCAAAATACTCTGCGACATTCCAACATCCTCGCCGCAAAAAACATCTGATGACAGACGTCTTTTTCTACCTAAAAAAAGGTTATACACATTGAGAAGAAATAAATAAAACCCACATACCATTTCCCACAAATTAATACAGTTTTCTGCCCGTCCATATATTTATTTATACTTATTTTGATGGAGTTAGTCATCTGTGGCAGTTATTATAATAACAAATAGATTTATGTTAAACTAATAAATAAATAAATAAATAGATATATATTGTTGGACATTTTACACATCGCCATCTAGCCCTAAACTAAGCAAAGCTTGTACTATGGGAACTAGTTAACTGATAGAATACTTAGGTAAATAATTTTATACTTAAGTAGGTACATAAATAATTATGATAGATATAGTTAGGTACTAACACCCAGACACAGAACAAATATCTATGTTCATCACACAAATATTTGCCCCGGGTTGGGATTGAACGCACAACCTACAGCGCTGAAGAAATTTTAAGTTTCGGTTTAGGCTGTGTGTTGATAGATCAGTCAGTCAGTAGGTAAAGCAAAATTTTTATATATGTAGATAGGTAAGTAAATACGATATAAACTTCGAAAAGTGAGGCATCTATTCCCAGTCTTACCCTTCACTACACACGCACAACAGTGAGGCATCTATTCCTAGTCTTACCCTTCACTACGCAACAGTGCATAGGTGGGTGGGTCAAACAAATATCTACCTATTATAAATTTGTGTTATTAGACTAGGTAATTATAGGTAGGTATTAGGTAACCTATACTTACCTACCACATACCACATAATATTTATACTTTAATAGTAAGTAAAGTACATAGGTACTACCTACTCTATACGGCTTTCAATGCAGTTTAGGTGAAATAGGTAGGTAGGTATTCTCTAAAATTTATGAGAATTCCAATTTATATGTCCCACCTAAACTTCATTGAAAGCCATAACATGATAAACATAGTTTTTACGAAATAAGCCGGCTGACCCGGGTTGGTGGATCTTGGCATCTGTGAAGTGAGCTGTTTGGTTGCGCGGCAGACAATTTTCGACCTTATCATGGTTTTGTGTCACTGACACAAAACCATTTCTGCGTACACACAGCTAACTACACGAATGCCTAGACCCGCTGGCAGAACTGTAGGTAGGTACCTACCTACCTAGGTGGGTAGGTACCGAGGTAGGCAGGTACCTACATTCAATAGGTACAAAACATAGTGAGGCAGGTAAGGTCAGTAGGTACCTACCTACCTACGTGCCGTGTCACAGCAAGAATGGTTATGTGTCACTGGATAAGGTCAAAAATTGTCTGCCGCGCAACCAAACAGCTATCTTTACGTAGGTAGGTAGATACTTACCTAACTAAACTAAGATCCGCCGACAATACCTACTAGGTAGAGGTAGATACAGTACCTACTACGTAGGTACGTAGGTAGGGAACAGACCTATCATCTAAGTAATGAAATTTTGAGTCTAATAGGTACTTACTTACCTGAATCACTCTCACTCACACTTTTTTGAGGAAAAGGAAACATTTTACTTCCGCAGTTCGCTATAGGTATAGTTCGTATGTCGCATCACACACAACTGACACAACACAACAAAACAAACGTAGTAAGTCGTTTGATGCACCGCCGCCGCCGCGCCGAAATTGCGGTATCGTTATTCAACCTTTAGTATACCACTATGAATTTCGGTAGAAGCTTTTCGGTACCGTTATATTTTTAGGTATTGAAATATTTGGAAAACCGGAATTTATCGGTATGACGTCATATCGATAAATAGAGGTATCTTAATTTTTCGGTTATTCGGTCCCTGGTTGAAACTATAGTCGAAACGATGTAGCTTTGACACGATAACAACCGATAAACGATATACTCTTATATCGTTTATCGGTTGCGGAGTAAACACCCTGACTTGCTTGACTCACTAACCTACACGTCTTTTAAGTCCAATAATTACTAGAGAATGAATGACTTGAATAAATGCTGTTATGGAAAATACGGCGTAAATAATAAAATAATAATAAAGCTCGGTGTGGGTTGAAAATGACATGCTTTTAAAGTGCGTTAATAGGTAAATCCGCCTTTTGAAATGCACTTATAAACTGAATAGAGTTTCAAGCATAGAATTATTGAGGGCTTTACATTGAAAACTTACATAAAATCTATAAGAAAAGTTGAGCCACCATTGATCGTGATTCAAGTCGCTACCAATAAATTTTATGAAATGTTTCATTATATCGCTGCAAAAATAATACAATATCAGAATTTGAGATGTCCTGTCCATACTGCTCCGACCACGAAGTCAAGAAGTTATATTATGTACCTATGGTTTTTGTAACAACAAAAGCATTCTATTGGTTCGGTTTCTTGTAAGATACCATGGCTAGAACATTATTTATTTACCTACTAGAAAATACAGTTACTGGTCTACCTGGTTCCTAGGTAAAATAAATAACTTAGAGATTTCGCTAAGGAGTGAGTCATTCTTATTACATTTTATAGTGTACCTACGTCCGCATTCCGGTTTCATTATAAGTCGTTTCATGAAACTACTTTTCAGTTTTTAATTGATAATGAATTTTATTTAGGTGATTCATTTATTTGCGAAATTTAGCAACGAGTGATACGGTATGCGGAGGTACCTATTACTCGTAGGTAAGCATATTACCAAATGAAATTAAAAATATATATATATATATTTCGCTAGTTAATATGTTTTAAACTACTTGATTCAGCCTTCGAGGTTCAAAATATGTGAACCGTTCACACTTGTGTGTCCTACAAAGGGTAGTGGGTCTTTGATCAATGACAAAAACCGATTTAACCTATGTCTAGCTTGTCGTCCAGCGGTGTCCGCCGTTTGTCAGCAAGTAAGTCGCCGGCGCACCTCAGCTCGCGACTACGAACCCGACGAACACTTCTCATCATCAATAATTTATTTCATATTTAATTATTCACATCAGTACACTACATTAAGTTTACAGAAATTTACAGAATAACTCTACCGATCCCTCTAATTTGGCCATAGCTTGACTAGAATCGCACCTTTGTTAGTAAGTAAGCCTACAAAGTATTATTTTTGAAACTATCGTGATAAGTAGACAAGACTATATTATATAGATTTTTACACGGGTCTTTATCAATTTATCGGGAAAATAAATTAAAGGTAATTACGTGATAAAGACCCGGGTTAAAATCTATAGTTATCCTACAAAGTAAAAGTTTGTGTTGTGTTTCATAATAGCTGAACTGATTTGCATGAAAATTGGAATACCTAGGTATTTATAGTTCGTGACCTAGAATAGCATTAGGTATATTATTTATGCCGCTTTTTTTTTAATTACAAAACGGGAATAATGAATAGAGGCTTTAGAGAGGTACCAGCCCACGTTTGAATACTTTCGCTAACACCGAACGAGCTTAGAGAAAATATTGCAGAGGTATTTGTAATTGCAGTCCATATTGTTCTTTATGTGCCACGTTTACCATAAACAGTTGTCAAGTCACGCGCAAGCAATATTCTTTTATCACATGTGCTCGAATTGCATGCGCCTACACGTACTTTGCAAATATGTATCGTATCGCAGTGTAAAACTAAACTGTCTTGGTTAGAATACCTAACTGAACTCTTGTACGAGATCGTGGTCTGTCTAGGTGTCTAGCTCTAGCGGTTGCAGGTCACGTCGCGGTCGTGGACAACACTTGAAGTTTTAATAAGTAGTTCAAGAAGCATAATAAATATAATTGGTAAACATTTAACACAGTGCCTGTATCTAGCCTAAAACTAAGCAAAGCTGTGTGAACCAGCTAACTGATAAAATACCTGCTTACTTGTAGACCAACCCGACACTGATCAGATATCTGAGTTCATCACATCACATCTGGATGGGAATCGAATCTACAATCTACAGCGCAGAAAGCAGACCTAGACACCAAGTCTACCATCCGAGTTGTGAGTCCCAAGAATCGCGTTATTTTTTTAAAACGTTCAGAATTGTCGCTCTTACCAACTCTGCCATGTTATTGGAAGATAGAGCGACTAGCGCGCTTTTTTTTAAATTAACCTACATAAATAATCAGATCATTAAAAACAACATGAAGCAATCGTATTACCGGAAAGAATCAAGACATTTTCCGCCAAATGTTATCAGATTCAGGAAAGCGGCAGGAAACCGGCTAAGGCTAGGTAGGTGAAAGTCCAAGGCTATCGTGGTATGTTTGGGGAAGCCTGAAGGTCAGGCCGGGGCCGGGGACGGGCCCATCGTGACCCAAATCGTCTCTTTAAGGGACGCAGTGGGACATCATTTTGTCTTCACTTTATGGGGCTAAAGTCGTGATATTCCATGCTATTGAACTACACAAGAAAGCAATAATGATTAGGGCATATAATCGGCATACGAGTTCTTGTCATGTAATTTTTTTAACTGACGAAAAAAGAGGAGGTTCTTAATTTGACATGTTTTTTTTTGTTGCTTTTTTTAACCGCTTTTTGATTGGTCGAAAACTCGAAACATTTTAGTCGGTTTTCTTTTTAGTTTTTAAATATAATTATTTAGGATCATCAGTTATTCGTATTAAAAGTTTAGTATTTGAAACTCAATGGATCTACAAAATAGATGAAAAAGCTATCACATCCAAGTGTAATGTCATTGGCTTACCCCAGAATAGATAACATAGTTCCATCTCATTGCAGAACTAATCAGTTTCCACGGCTTCTGTTGATTTTTCATCTCGTCTGCAACATTATTGTATAACTCAACTGGTAATAATAGACTTCAACCGTTTTCAGATTATTTCGACTTGACTTCAACAATTTCTAACTACAAACTAGCTAAAATGATGTAGATTTTGCCTACGGCTTCGCTCGTACAATCTCGAAATAAAATATTCTTAAATGTACATCCAATTCGATTCAACAGTTAGAATGTGATTAAACCCAAAACAGAATAAAAATTAATATCCTACTAATATTATAAATGCGAAAGTTTGTGAGTAAGTGGATGTGTGTTTGTTAGGTACTCGAACACGCAAAAACTACCGAACGGATTTAAATGAAACTTTACGGTATTATGGCTTAGACATCAGAATAACACATATAGGCTACTTTTTATCCAGGTACCACCCGTGCGAAGCCGGGGCGAGCAGCTAGTAATATTATAAATGCGAAAGTATGTGAGTTTGTTTGTATGTTTGTGCCTCAGTCATGCCCAAACGACTGAACGGATTTGGTTGAAACTAAGAACATTCATAGCTTATGCCCTGGAATAGCATATAGGACATTTTACCCAGGTTACAAGCGAGCGAAGCCGCGGTCGGAAGCTAGTCTCTTACATTGTGTCTTATTTTGTTGTCAAAACAAAATTGGAATTTGACAGACGAAGTTCTGATTTTGATTACCAGTTGTGTTTGACAATAATGCTGCTGGTCTCCATCAGTGGTGATGTTCCACTAGTTATCGCCAGGTTTCTAATTGAGACACTTCGCTTGAGCAACCAACGCGGCAACGGGTGCCCGGTGCCCGTTAGCTGTTTGGGAAAATATTAAAATTGGTTTTGCCAACAATAACCTACCTACAAGAAATTGAAAATAGGGTTTAATTGCGAATACCATAGTTTCGAAAGCTAGAACTTCGACAAGTTTAGCGCAGGGTGGCGTTTTTTCTTCATATCTATTGCTAGTTCATTTGTCTAAATAATGTTTATACATAGGTATAGGCGTAGGTACCTAAATAAAGTATTAAGACTAACAAAAAAAATATATAGGCAAATAATTGATCAAGACTTTAATTCCCGAGTACGGTAGACATCCTCTCAAATGCCCTTAGGTATGGTAGACATCTTCAGGTGCTCAGATCCTTAAAGATGTCTTATGGCAAAAGTCTGAGGCACGTCCATACATTAAGCACTGTCTACACTTTTCAGTAGTTAACATTCCATGACAGGTTGTAAACCCATCTCCGCCGTTAAAATTGAAGATAATAAAAAGTAGTAGGTAGGTAAACAAAGCTTCACATAATGGAATCGACATCACACGGTAGCCTCTTGTGTAGCCTCCATTATTTGCTCTGTGGTGTGTCGAAATGTTAGACTCATTGTCATGTTAATCCATGTCATGGAACAGTTTACTCGGACTAATTGTATTACATACCGTAAAACATGACAATTACATAAATAGGATCATCGAAAAAATATATGTAATACGTATATGCACGCGCCCTGTTTGTTGCTTGATTCTAAAGATGGATCTATTCTAGTAATCTTCTAGTAATCAGTAATCTGGTACCCATAGACAGGCTTTGCTTAGTTTGGGGCTAGATGGCGGATGGTGTAATGTACATCAATAATTTATTTATTTATCCTCCTAGACTTAGTCATATCGAGAGGACCAGACGTAGCCTCAATATTTTCTCTTTTAAAAAAACCCTTAAGAATTACCTTTTAAACTCACAAGTCCATCCATAGGTAGTCGTTCTAGGCCTTATATTTTATTTTATTACTAGCTGTACCCCGCGGTTTCACTCGCGTATAACTTGAAGAAATAAGAACTTTTTAGCGTATTGCCTATAGCAGACCCGCGACAGAAAAAAATAATCCTGTCAAAATTTTAATAATTTATAGAGCGCCTTATGGGGGGCTCCCATACAACAAACGCGATTTTTGCATTCTAGCGCCATCTAGTTTCATTTGATGTTACTGCGTTATTATAGGTACTTTTCGCGGTCTCATGCGACCGCTCGGGGTTTGAGAGGTAAATCAATGATGAAAGATGTTTGCAATTCCGCTGGCAGGTGGCGCTATTTTACCACTATCGGTAAAGTATGTCGGTAAATAGGTGGTAGGTACTTTACTAAAAAGTAAAAAAAAGTTTAAAATTGAATTATTGAATTCATGTAGTTAGGTAAATAGGTATATATTATTAATTTCGAGTTCGAATACCGGCCGTGCATCGATGGATATTTCTGTTCGAAAAATGTACCTACTCCATCAACAATATCCGGAACTTGTGCAGAATTTTGTATTATTATTTATTATGTACAAAAAACCTGTATAAACTTAACAAAAAAAAAATAATCGTCGCGACAGTATACTGTTCAAAGCAAAATAGAAAGACGAAACGAAAATAATTGGCTTGCTTTCTATGAGAGAGAGAAAGACAGACAGAGAAACATGCGCACGCCGCACGGCTTACTACACTATAGCAAACGGTGTCGTGACTCGTGACAACTTTTCGTCTGATTTTTTTCCGTCTAGCCTCCTTCGCAACGCGCCATAAGGAACTTCGTTCCAAAAACGATATTTTTTGGATTGATTGTAGCAATCACACTTCGTACAAACTCTGAGGTCTACAGCGAAGTCAATGGAAGTAATGGTTTTGTTACACAGAACGATACTGTCATCTGTCAGCTTCGTAACAGTCAAAACCCGGAAGCGATAGCTCTTCGGGTTACCAAATAATACATTTTTCAAAAATTCATTGCTCAGTGACGTTAAACCGCGAACGCTGGCGTTCGCTCGGGGATTAACGGGTTTAGATTAGACTACTTCTTGGCCGGCCCATTTCAAACGTAAATATCTCGGGACCCCTTCTAGTACAATTCCAGATTTTGGAGTACAATTTGTACATTTCCATAGATTTGTAACTGCATTTTAACCCTTAAACACGGTGGGTCCGGCTGCGCAGTATCACACAAAAATTGTATGAAGCTCGCGCTCGCGCTCGGACGCCCCCCCGCCTTTTTATACCTTCGGCCGCGAGACGCGTCGAGCGCGGCGACCGATTCTCGAACGTTCGCGACCGGCCGCACTGCGCGCTTGACGCATGCTTGACGCCTAGCTGCTAGGCTGGTCGCGAACGTTCGAGAATGTTCGTTTTACGAAGCTACTCGCTAGGTGACTAAGCAAGCCGCCAGCCTGTGCGTTCGCGACCCTAAATACAAAAATAATCCTTATAGCATGATTCAGTATTCACGCGCGATGGCTTATTATTAGCGTATTTCATGTATAACTTTGGTGTTTCTATACCAATTTCTATGATTTATTTTTATGGAATAGTTAATAATGTAAACTTTTTTAATTAGGGATGACTGAGAGTGTTATAAACGTAAGAGTAGACAAATATAATCAGAAAGCTTCGAACTGCTAAGCTATCGGGAGTTACACGTGTTATTGTGAGTCAACCATAAAAGATAAACATATGCTGTCGTGGGATATTTTTTATATAATTTTAAGGAGAACATTTCCGTCATACATGATTTCTGTGTAGCTTTAACCATTAAGGTTGCACACGCGACGGAAGCTTAAGAAATGCAGTAACTACTCCAGTTTTCCCAACATTTCACTTCACTGCTCTGCTCCTATTGATTGTAGCGTGATGAAAAGTATACTATAACCAGCTCAGGAGTATGAAAAATAATTGTACCAAGTTTCATTAAAATCCGTCCAGTAGTTTTTGTTTCTATAACGGTTATACAGACAGACAGACAGACAGACAGACAGACAGACAGACAGACAGACAGACAAAAATTTTACTGATTGCATTTTTGGCATCAGTATCGATCCCTAATCATCCCCTGATAGTTATTTTGGAAATATATTTCATGTACAGAATTGACCTCTCTACAGATTTATTATAAGTATAGATATTATTCACTAGCGACCCGCCCGGGCTTCGCACGGGTGTAATGCTACAACTAAATATACTACAGAATGTCTTTATATAAAACGTTTTTTTTCACAGCATTTTTGTCATTAGATTTCTTTTTTTGTTCAAACGCTAGTGTGGGGGTGGACTTATTTCTGGTAAGATGCTTAACTCTCTTTAATCCCATATCGTACACGATATTCTAAAAAAATATTAAAATAATTTGACATATTGAACAAAATGGACGAAAAATCGGTACGACACTGTATTTTTGGAAAAGTATTGATCAAAATATACCTGAAAAACGATATTTTTTCGATGTTTTTTGGATTGATTGTAGCAATCACACTTCATACAATCTCTGGGGTCTACAGCGAAGTCTTCTGGACCTCGTATCTCGACAATTAAGACTACTTCCTGGCCGGCCCATTTCAAACGTAAATATCTCGGGATATTTACGTTGATAATATTCTAGTACAATTCCTGATTTTTGGAGTACAATTCGTACAATTCCACAGATTTGTAACTGCATTTAAATTAACCCTTAGCCACGGTGGGTCCGGCTGCATAGTATCCCACAAAAATTGTATGAAGCTCGCGCTCGGACGCCCCGCCTTTTTATACCTTCGGCCGCGAGACGCGTCGAGCACGGCGACCGATTCTCGAACGTTCGCGACCGGCCGCACTGCGAGCTTGACGCCTAGCTGCTAGGCCGGTCGCGAACGTTCGAGAATGTTCGTCTTACGAAGCTACTCGCTAGGTGACTCGCTAGCCTCTAGGCGAAAAGCAAGCCGCCTGCCTGTGCGTTCGCGACCTTATATACCTACAAAAATAATCCTTATAGCATGATTCAGTATTCACGCGCGATGGCTTATTATTAGCGTATTTTCATGTATAACTTTGGTGTTTCTATACCGATTTCTATGATTCTTTTTTATGGAATAGTTAATAATGTTAACTTTTTTAATTAGGGATGACTGAGAGTGTTATAAACGTAAGAGTAGACAAATACCTATAATCAGAAAGCTTCGAACTGCTAATCTATCGGGAGTTACACGTGTTATTGTGAGTCAACCATAAAAGATAGATATATGCTGTCGTGGGATATTTTTTATATAATTTTAAGGAGAACATTTCCGTCATACATGATTTCTGTGTAGCTTTAACCATTAAGGTTGCACACGCGACGGAAGCTTAAAAAATGGAGTAACTTCTCCCGTTTTCCCAACATTTCCCTTCACTGCTCTGCTCCTATTGATTGTAGCGTGATGAAAAGTATACTATAACCAGCTCAGGAGTATGAAAAATAATTATACCAAGTTTCGTTAAAATCCGTCAAGTAGATTTTGTTTCTATAACGGTTATACAGACAGACAGACAGACAGACAGACAGACAGACAGACAGAAAGACACAAAAATTTTACTGATTGCATTTTTGGCATCAATATCGATCCCTAATCACCCCCTGATAGTTATTTTGGAAATATATTTCATGTACAGAATTGACCTCTCTACAGATTTATTATAAGTATAGATAGATAGATAAGTAGGTATATTATTTTGTTTTCGCTATCTAGTTTAGGTATATATTTTTATAGAATGTTAAATAGTAGGTATTTTAGAATTTTAAGTACTTAATGTAAATATATGCACTGTGTGATTATACAGTATGCTGCCCCACACACACTATGGCTCCACTGAAAATCAGCGCTGCATCAACTCTCGCTGTTGCAGCATATAGCTGAGTGGTGACCAATTTTGTTGTCAATGTTCCCAATATGTAGGTTTTTGTTTAGTTTTAAGAGATTATGTTGACACAAAATAAATTTATTCTTTCTTTCTTTCTTTCTTTCTTTCTTTCCTTATCTAAAACGTTTCAAAATGATTCTTGTGATTTTATTGAAATAAACATCTACCTTTCAATTTGAATGCGATTTCTGCTCTGGTAAATACCGGTAAATATCAGTAAATAGCGGTTTTGGTATATCTAAGGTATAAAACCTTACCTAAGCCGGTATTACTGATCTATAAGGCGTTATTTAAGGGGATAACAATCCATTGTCTATGCTTTCACCAAAAGGTTTTCGACAAAATTGCTATCATTGTTTTACCATAAAATCGATTGATCGTCTCGTTGACGTGCGTAAATTATACCTAGTCGCGGTCACGTCACGTGACACGAGGTATTAAACGTAATAATAAAAAATCCAAAGATTCTGCAACACTTTCACTTCGTCTGTTCTCATTTTATTGTAATTAAACGTACGGAACTCTAATTAGGAAGACGTTTTTGTAGATGTTTATGTTCATGACTTTATGATGCAAGAGACGGATATATGCGGTCGCACCTGATAGTCTCTACTCATTTCCTGATTCCTTCGTAGTTGTTTAGGACGTTTCGGGGTCGGGGTGGGGGTGGGGGTGGGTCTTTCAAATATTTTATAAGCAAACATTGTAAGAGCTGTTTGGATAAAATAAAGATGTTTTACTACAGGAACAAATACAAAAAATAAATAAACTGCTCAGCTGGGTTAGGTATATAAATCAATCATAATGAATATCTACAACAAAATAATTTAAACAAACTTTAAGATAAAACTCAAGAAGTAAGTAGAAAATATGTAAAACTTTGTGCAAGAACAAGTCTATTTATTTATCCGAAAAAAACGACCATTGATAATGTACGAATCACGATATTTTGTCGCCAATAAAATAATAAGCACTTTGCGCAAATTGCATAAGGTAGAGAGCTCCACCGTCCCATCCGATCGCTTTCTCCATAACTTGCATTTTGCATTCACTTATATAGCGATACCGGATTATTGAACCGATTTTCGATTAAATGTGCCTTACATTGTAAGTAGGTGGAGTCTCAAAGACCACATTAACGTTACCGTCACGTCCGAAAGCCTAAATTAGGTAGGTAAAAAGTAGTACCTACTTTAGCCAAGGGCGCAGCTAGGATACTGTAAGGGGGGGGGGGGCATATTAAGAAAATTCTAGACTGTATTGTTTTAATTCTGAAGTAACTCACATTAGTAGTGGAGTCTTATCATTATTAGTGACATATTGCTTAGAGTACGAAAAGATGGAAAAATCTTTTTTATCAGTGACCGACCGCTCTTCTAGAGGGGGACAGCTGCCCCAACCCCCCTGCCCGTACCTCGTTACGCACATGACTTTAACACCTTGTGCTTTTGTTTGGTTTTCTTTCGGTGCAGTTATGTTAGCTGTTCTTGTGGATCGATGATCCCTAAGAATTCACCTTAACTTTAACTCACCACTCTTATCTTAAGTAAGGCTGCATCTGCATTATGTGAGCCGTGCGCGTGCATATATTTCGGTAATTAGGCGATTCACACAGTACCGCCCCAGACGGAGTAGCGGATTCAATGTTACACTGCTTTGTACATAAAAAAATAACCCTACTCGTAGAGTACCTTACCTACCCAAGTATGTACCCCTTCTTCGATGATAGCTACGTAGGTGAGCTGGCACACGCCAACCGCTCCGACCGCGCGTCCATCTTCACGGAGATGTAAATTGCCTTTCTTATAATTAAAGCTCGTTTTATAACAAAAATATCACTAAAAACTGTTTGAATGTTGCAAACAAAATAAGCATAAACCCATTTATCTTGATTTGGCAATACGACTGCATCTCTGTCTTCTACCAATCATAGAAACAAAAACGATTTTTGGAACGAAGTTCCTAATCGCGCGTTGTGAAAGGGGGCTAGACGGAAAAAATTCTTACGAAAAGTTGTCACGAAAAGTTGTCACGAAAAGTTGTCACGACACTTTTTGCTATAGTATATCTATTAATATATATATCTATTAATTGTGTCGAGGTCGAGGTCGAGGTGGAAGTGGAGGTCGAGATGGAGGTGGAGGTCGAGGTCGAGGTCGAGGTCGAGGTGGAGGTCGAGGTCGAGGTCGAGGTCGATGTCGAGGTCAAAGTTGATTCCCCTTCCCTTGTCCCACGTTATGTTGTGAGAACTTCGTTCCATCCGGGTGTCCCTTGACACCTCTCAAGTTTTTTTATTTGATCTTCGGCCGATGCGAGCCATTTGCCAGGGAGTAGATACTTTGCATAGGAACTATGGTTTGTTCTAGATAGCCCATGGCCTGCGGTGTCGACTGCGGCGAGCGTGGGAACTGGCTGACATCGGACATGCTCGATAATGTGCTGTATGGTGGACACAGACATTTATTGGATTAAGTCGTTGGTGATCTATTTCAGTTAGGAGCTGTTCGACGATTACCTAATTCACTTCTTAATTTTAATTTTTAAAAGAAAATAAAAAACCTTTTGTTCATATTATTTAAAATGATTCTTGTTGTTCTTGGACTGACAATATTGTATATAATCAAATGGATGTTTGTGTGAATAGAGTGAAAATAAGGTTAATTAGGTAAATTTCTGATCGCCTCAAAATGTTCTCAAATCAATCTCTTATTTTCCCCAATCAATTCTCCCAGACGCGAGGGACCACCCTCGTTAAAATAAATTAAAGTGGAATTTTGTTAGAAACCCATGTTATTGAACTCTCCACATAAATATGAACATTTCATAACGTCTCAAATGTGAAGTAACAACGCGTGAAGAGTTCAAGTTGTGGGTCACGCCCCTGCTCCTGCACGCAACACCACCTCATAAACAATATAGCTGTAGATTGCCTATTAAAATACTTACCCAACTCATTCGTAGGTAAGATAAATAATACTAAACAAATCTTAATTATACAAGTTGGTAGGTATTTATATTATACCTAGAAGACGTAAGATGTAAGTGTAGTCCATTCATAATATTGATATCGTGGCTTGTACCTATCTTATTACCTACCTGGTATTGTAATACTGCACAGTTGTGCATGTGCACTGTCACTCCTCAGTATGTCATGCCGATGTGGCCAACATTAAGAGCTCTTCTCTTTTCAACGAACTTCTATCCAGCGCTTGCTTTAAAATATATATGCAGTATTTTTAAATACTGATTCGCTGATCTCCCGGGGATCACGGTCACCGGGATCACGGTCACGGGAGATGCTCATGATGAAGAGCATCTGAAATGTCTCAAAATGTCAGCAATACAAGAAAAAACGTAGTAATCAGCCGTATTTATAGTTAAAATGAGTAACATGATAGTTTACTTCAACTAACGTGATAGGTTGTAAGACCATCACCGCTTCTGAGTCTTCGAAGTAAAACCATAATTATGATTACATATCATTTCCCTCTAATGACCGAGTTGTTGATGTTTGAGTAGAGCCCACATTAGAAAGCGCCAGTTTAGACGCCTATCAGTGTCAGTGTGGGTTCAAAATTGCTCTCTGCAAATAGCGTGCCTGAACTTTAGGTTTTTTTGTCAGTTCTCCGTCAATTTCGTAATGTGTTTGAAAGTGAAGTGGGTTAGCTATCAAATACCTACACATGATATAACACATGCGTGACTTTAGGATGATAAATCAGCTTCTTGCTGCGGAAATGCTGTAATGTTTTGGTGCAAAAAGTATTTTTTTTTCCATTGGATTATGTAAGGATGTACCTACGTGAATACCTATAGGTTCATTCATCATTCTGTGGTCTTCACAAATTGCCTGAACTTTAACTTTCTTGACATAAGTCAGTTTTATAGCTCGAACCACACACAACCATGATTATTTCGGTAACTTCGGTAATGATCAGTAGGTACCTCTACCAATCATAGAGAAGCTTTATCGTTAAATTACAATTACACCATCCGTATTAATACAAACGGACGATGGACATCAAAAACGTGCGACCGTACCCAGGTACGAATACACACCTATGTTCTTCACAGCACCAATTTCTTATTAAAAAGTTTATGAATATGAAAACGACACTAATGACCTCACATGTCACACAATATTACATTACTCGTAGAGAGTAGGTAGTCAGGCTTCCTTGGGGCGGACGAACTCCGGATCAAATGTCCGCAGTGGCACCCGTATATCCGGCCGTTAACCGGCGTGACGTCATCGCTCACCCTCCTAGCCCTTTATAGCCTGTATCAGGATTTATATAGCTAGCTAGTAAACTACACACAAGGCAGATGATATACCTACCTTGAGGAACTCAGTTAACGTATAGGAATGAAGTCGCGAGGAACAGCTGTAAATACACTCAAGAACCCAAATTGATCTTAAGTTCATATCAATTGGTATTTATATAAGTATTCTGGTTCCGTAGAACAAGCTTTGTTTAGTTTGGGGTTTGGCCATATGTGAAATGTCTATCAATATTTTATTTGTTTATAGTCGTGATCTTATTTTTTTTTTGTTAATCGTTTCTTCGGGTTTCAAGAGCGATTTGAGTGACAATTCTGATTGTCAAATAAATGATTGTACCTTCCGCTCAGATTTCCAAATTCTCCACTTGGCTGTGAATGGAAACCTTTCGAAATTAATTCGTTTTTTTTTTTTGTTTTTTTTTTTTTTTTTTTATAAATAAACAGTAGCATTTGTCGAAAGATTACAAGTTTCACACAGTTTCCTCTCAATGAGCATGCGACGTTTACGTAAACAGAATGATTATTGTGTGTTATTGTTCCTTCTGTGTGACCCATAGTGTGTGAACAGCATCGAATTAAGTACAACGTTCAGGGCTAACAGAAACAAAAAACAGGTTTTCGTTGAAATATGAATATAACTTGAGTAGCATCGAGTAGCTGAATCGAATCTCGATTGAAGTCCTTCAAGATTTGAAAGAATTAGGCAACAAACACGGATTGGGGCCTATAATTTTATTCGATGATCCTTTTCGTAAACGGAATATAGAGCTCCAGTCTAGTGCCGATAAAAAATGCCGAAGGATGAATCGACATGGCGACTTGGATCAGACTGAGTGAAATGAGTGGATCGTAGACGTCGGTCGGCAGCCCTAACACAAGACAGTTCCAATTACGTGAGAAACCACGGACAGTGTTCGCCCGTGGCCCAACCCAAGTGATCACAACATTCACACTCGTTCATGAACATAGAATAGATTTGCTCTGGGAATCCGATTCGTTTTCAACAATACAGTTTCAAGGTTAATTACCTAACTTAGGTAGGTCTTTAATAGTAGTCCTACTATTAACGCCTCTTCCTGAAGAGGCACTCTATTCTGTGTGTATAACCTCTACAACAAAATATTGTTTTAAATGTATCAGTGTCTGTCTGCGTCTTTACTTGCGTAGTACCCGGATGAAAAGTAGTCTACTGTTCCAGGTAGTGATTTCTCCGAATATTTTCGCATATTTATAATATCAACAGGACTAATGTCATAGCTAAAATTAAAGTTAATAATGTACCAGAAACCATCAAACAACCCTGTTAGTTTAGGAAGTTTAGCACAATATTTAGGTACCTAAAAAGGTTCATAATGATTTTTTGTGATTTTACTAAAATAAATATCTTTTGTATTAGACTTTGTACAAATCGATGGTAATACGAAAACAATCGCGAGATGTCTGGCACATGCATGCATGAGTCAAATGTTTGCCTTCCACCTTCCACCTTCCAGCACACCAACTCACCAACCAACCAACAGCTGTGACAACATCACATAACGCCAGATCTAAATAACCAATTGTACTAGCACTAGGTACAACCATTCAATTTAATGCCTTTCAATAAAATAGGAATATTCTACGGTTATTTCTGAGTCATAGTGAAACTTTACTATATGAGCTAACGATAGTGAATGCAGCTCGGAATAGTAGTAGAGTCTGTGCCGCCTATCATCTTTCTTTTTATATAAATACGAAAGTTTGTAAGTTAATTTGGAAGGTTCCGGTTCAATCATGACAACGGCTAAGCTGGGAGGTCAAATTAAATGATTGGAAACTGGTACACTAAATTTAATCTATTAAAAAAATCATGTCGATCCATTGTTCCGTTGCTAGAAAGGACAAACCAACACACTTTCGCATATTATAGTGGGATAGTGACATAAATAGGTTAAATTTTACCCAGTAGCGGAAGCTCGATAGCTTTGAGATTACTATCTTTTTTGAGATACTTTCCAAGTAACATACCTACACATGTCGTATCTTATCTCTTTTAAAGTTTTTATAGGTACCTGTTAAGTAAAGTCAATATTGAGTTTGGGTGATAACCAGAATACTAGAAACAAACAAACCAGTTCTGTTCGATAAACGGATTCAAAGTCAAGGTCAATGTTGATGATTCAAATTAGTAATGAGATAAAAATTATTAAAGCTAATGTGAATTACTTACATAATAATTAAATAAAAAAGTCTTAGTAATAAGGTCCCGTTTTTACCCTTTGGTATTGGGAACCCTAATAATCGTCAAGATGATAAATTCCCGCTTTTAAATTTTAAAACAAAAACTATTACTAAGGCACTCTGGTATAATAGGGTAACTCCAATGAAATTGCAGTTTCCAGGCTATTTTACAGAGAAGTGTGTATTTTTTAAGAATCTTCATAGGCATTTGTATCACCTATAATAATTATGTACTTAGTGATAAACTGTGGATGCCCATTACCATTTGTCATATTACTGAACAGACACAGACATCCACCATCTGATCACACAATGACACATCATTGACGTCGACAGTGCGATTGGAGGGAGGCTGTTGTGCAATCGCGAATATCCCAATTCCTACTTCCAGCTTTCTTCAAAAGTAAATCCGCCTTTTGAACTTTCGAGTACCTAAATATTAGTTAGCTATTAGCTTTTACCTAAATGCAAATATTTGCGAAAAGGTGCTTACCTATATGTACATAATGGATATTTTGTTTGTATGCTGTGAATTCCTATTGCCTAAATCACTATCACTATCACTACATAGTATAAAGCAAAGTCGCTTTCCGCTTCCCGCGTCTGTATGTATGTATGTTTGCTTATATCTTTAAAACTACACAACGGATTTTGATACGGTTTTTTTTAATAGATAGAGTGATTTAGGAGGAAGGTTTATATGTATAATAACATGCTACCCGTGCGAAGCCGGGGCGGGTCGCTAGTATGTAATAAAAAAAGACAAATCTTCTACGGTTTTTGGTTCATTATTAAGGCCCTGTATGTCGACGATTGCTCTTTTTCCAAACGAAAAATAAAATACTTCTGAACAAGCCACATCTCCTATTTTTATAAGTATATTACTTCAGGTTCCTACCTACATTTCTATTAAGCTGAAAACATAATAGCAGAAACTTTTCACGATAAAAATATTATTTCTAAATGATACGTTTTAGAATTTATGATCGAAATATTTTATATACCTACTATTAAAATCAACTTGTGATTTATTGTTAAAGATAGGTAATATGTAGATCTACAATTCTATTAGAATAGATTTTTGATAAGTAATTATACATAATTTATATCATTAATTTATTCGAAAAGCTAAGGCGGAGCACGCATCGCCCATGGCTTAGTCAGTAGTCAGTACCCCTGTGACTACTGTCAGAGACAGACGTGTGTTTGACGTCATTGCAGCGGTCGGAAAGATTATTTACGAATTAAAAAAAGATGGGTAATATTTCAAAAAAAAAAAAACAAAAAGAGATAATGGTTACGTACCCTAAGAAAACATGCTAAAAATATAAGAGAAATAAAACAGTAAGTAAACCTTCCTATTTTATCAATTTTACCTATCTACGTTATCTTTGATAATCTTGTGAAAAATATTAGGCAAAGAAAACAGTAAGTACTTACATAACTACATACTTTATCATACATACATACATTTATACATAAAATCACGCCTGTTTCCCAAAGGGGTAGGCAGAGATCACGGCTTTACACTTGCTACGATCCTGACATACTTCTTTAGCATTCACTCTCATCACATTCCTCATGCATGCTCGTCGGTTTAGAGTACTCTTGACCCGGCTTTTTTTCAAAACGTTTCCAATATGGTCCAGGAAAATACGCCGAGGTCTTCCTCTTCCAACGCTCCCTTTCACACTCGCCTTATATACCTGTTTTGTCAATATCTTTCTTCATTCATTCTCTCCACATGCCCAAACCATCTAATCATCCCTTTCTCAATCCTCTTTCACTTCACAACGTTTTCTTGGATAAATTGTAGGGAAAAATTCTGGAAAAAATCTGGAACGACCAGTCGGATTTGCGTATAACTTTCTCGAAGGATGATAGTTCAGCATCATCACTAACACTTCTAACCATAGCAAAACCCGCAGTTGAACAAAATAGGTACGTATGAATAATAATATATTCAGCGGGTTATATAAATCCCAAGATTTTAGTAAGAATCGGTTCAATGATCCTGTCATTTTTGTTACATAATGTTCAAAGAACATGGCGCATACATAACAGACTACGTTTTGGTGGCTGATTGTGTTCTAATAGGTATATTACCTATTACCCGCCACTCTGTGACACAGAGCATAGTCCCGCCAACCGCCGAACACGCAAGTTTTTTAAAAAAATTACTTTGACAGACAAAGAGTTTTTACTTCCTATTCTACCAAGGAGTATTAATGCCACCTGCTTTATTACGTAGGGATAGTTCATCACTACATAGTACCTATAAAACAAAGTCGCTTTCTCTGTCCCTATATCCCTATGTATGCTTAAATCTTTAAAACTACGCAAAGGATTTTGATGCGGTTTTTTTTTATTGATAGAGTGATTCATGAGGAAGGTTTTTATGTATAATACATGCTTAATATAGTAGAGAAATACTGATAATTTTAGAGGTTTCTAATGTGATGTCGTAAATAAACACATTTTTTGCGCTTACATTGCAAACGCTGGCTGAACCCCGCGAGATATATCAAAATAATGTACCTACACAGTCGCTGCTTAAATACTAAACGGTCATATTTCAAAATTTCTGTTTTTTCAGAAGAGCCAATCAAAGTTTTAAAAAAATATTTTTTTAATTTCTGAGAAATTTTTATTTTTATTAGTTATGAGTTTTGGATCACTAGAAGCGTAATTTTAAGCTGTATCTATCTATATTTTTCGTTTTGCTGTAACTTTAACCTATTGGCGTAAAATACCACATGTGTCCCTTTTGCATATAAAAAAATATTTAAACGTAAATTAAAGTTATCGATAAAAGGCCACATATTATACAAAAATAAGAGTTTTCTTTAGATTTTTCCTTCACTTCTTCGTCTGATGTAAAAAACCTATTAATAAAACAAATATTATACAATATCGAAAGCATGCTAATATTTTTTTTTGATAATACTAAAAATAATTCGCTATTTATTTAAAAAACCAAAAACTATTTTTATACAAAGTTATTGGGGCAAAATAAGAGGTAATTTAATGTTGATCTCTAAACTGAGTTCAACATTATTACTAGCTACACAAAAATAATAATAAAGTCACTATAAAGGCTTCATAAATCTATTTAACTACAAGTATATAAGTGTTTAATAATTAATAAAACTATATATTTTCTGCTAAATCTGTCTTTCTAAAAATCAATGAGTACCTAAATCACAACCCAGTTGTTATTAACTCAAACATATTAATCACTTCGTCATCTTTATAATTTCAGCCATAGAACATTCCATTGCTAAACATTAGCCTTCTTCGTAAAATCAATTCTAATGATCTATTTCGTGCAGTGTGCACCCAATGCCTCCCAGCAACCTTTATCAGGTCATCTTTCCATTCATTCTACCCAACGACCATCAGTTCTTTAAGCCATGTACCTACCCCGCTCACAGCCGCGTCAACTAGCTACTCCTCTTGGGTATGTCGGTGACTTTAGTTCGTATACGGATATAATAACATCTCCGTCTAACGCTTCTCTTCAAAGAAATCGCTTTCGTACACTGCTCCTGCACCCGGACTGACACGGTGGCGTTGTTGTACAAGCATTTCAACACTACAATGTATTGGTAGTCAATACGGCACCGCTGGAATAACCATAGCTTTACACAGGTTTCCACTGAATTAAATTATTTTTCGTAGTCTACAAACGCTAAACATAACGACCGATTATTAGATAGATTATTATCTCTATTAATAAGCTTATAAATTTAGCGTATTACATCGCTTTAAATTATGTTAATATTTTCTTAATAAGTTCTTTGATTATTTCAAATTTGTTTTATCTTGAATAGTAGGTACAGTAATTTCCAACAGTAAGAGATTCCAAGTCAAAAATGTCGCCATGTTTAATTTTTTTGACATAATAACCAAGAAATGGCATTTATGTCTTATAAATTATATTAGAATTCACGTAAAAATAATATTCTACGCAAACGCATTTCGAAATGTGGTACTTATGTATAAAAAGCAATATTTTAACGAACTAAAATTATTATTCAAAACAAACGCATTTGAAATGTGTATAGAAAACAATATTGTACTAATATACATTTTATATTCAAAGCCGACGCATTCTAAAATGTGGCACCTTTGTTTAATAAATAGTATTATACATACGTTTATTTTATACTCGATACGGACACATTCTAAAAAATGGCACTTTTGAATATAAATTTTAATTAAAAAACCGGTAGTTTTTTGAAATGTGGCCCTTTTGCATATAAGCTATGCGCGCTTCTGTCAAAAATCAAGTCGCAATTGATAAAATGGCAGTTTAGCTCTGAAGTTTGCCTGCAAAGTGCAAAAATGCTAAACAGACACTTGTATGTTTTAGTTATTTATAGTGCTATAATTAAAAGGATCAAATTTTTATTATATAAAATGACCATTTTAGATCACGTTTTTGCACTAAAAACGATTTTCACATTTTTTGATTTGTGACACTTTAGTATTTAAGCAGCGACCTGTACTACAATTGTAAACGTCTACAAAAACGTCTGACTTCATCATCAGAACAGCTCGCTGTCACCATATTATTGTATTGTGACCAGAACTAAAAGATGCAAAATCTCAGCTCAATCGGAAATGGTCGAAAAATAACTTGCAATTATTGAAAGTTACAAAAAAACAAACAAACATTATACTAACAGTGCTAGTCGATAATAAAACTTGTACAAAAGGACAGTTTTTATTCTGGGAAAAATAAGTTGTGGATTTTTACCATCATATTAAAAATTATTCAAACGCTAGAGCTTGGGCTGCGACACAGATTGGAAAATAGTTATTACGAGCGGTGGACTACATGTTTCAAAGCGGCGTTGTCGCTCTGTGCTTTTGCGTCACGCGGCTACAGGCGACGTTGCCAGCTCTCCAAGCGGGAGAGAGCTTATGACAGTTATTGGGATTTCTGGATATATGCAATTTTCGTAAAATTGACTTCCCTTGACTTTTCGATTGGTCGATACATTTTTGTCGGTTTTTTTTTTAGTTTTTAACGTAGGGTGAGAGCGATGGTTGTGGGCACTATAACAACATTTTGAATTTCAAATAAACGGTTTATATTGAAAAACTGATTATAACGACGATTTTTAAACAACATAGAATAGCAAGGGTTTTTTAACAGCGATATTTATTTATTAATTATTCATATTTAAGTAAATAGACAAAACGGGAAATATTTAGTTGTGATCAATCAAATCTAGAGGTATAACGCATCACAACTATCACTAATCAAAACAAGCCATATACAAAGAATTGTATTAACTATAGATTTACTATATATATATATATATACTACTATATACTATAGAGCCTACCCGGGCTGCGAGCGCCCGCACTGCGCCTGCGACAGTTACAGCCGCACCTTCAGCACCTGCATCTTTTCGCATGGACATTGGCCAAGAATACGATAACGTCACGCAACGCGCGAAGCCCCGAAGCCAATGCCACTGCCTCTCTGCTGACATTATCCGTGAAATTATAAGGGAGGAACTAGACAGGAAATTCACTTCAGTTTTGTTTCGATCGTAATATCTTCTGAATGGAATGTCCGATTAATAAAAAAGCTGACCAATATCAGACATGATAACCATACCTTCGTATAAATCCTTATCCAAATAAATCATTTCATATTGAAAACTGTTTCAATACCAATATACCTATAACTTTTTGAATTACTCAAATCGGACATTCCATTCAGAAGATATTACGATCGACACAAAACTAAGCGCCGTGACCCGCGTCGCGGTCGCGGTCGTGACGATGTGACGTCATAGTGTAAGCGCTAATCTTAGAAATTCAAAAACCGGCCAAGTGCGAATCGGACTCGCGCACGAAGGGTTCCGTACCATTATCTATAAAAAACAGCAAATAAACACGTTTGTTGTATGGGAGCCCCATTTAGATATTTATTTTATTCTGTTTTTAGTATTTGTTGTTATAGCGGCAACCGAAATACATAATCTGTGAAAATTTCAACTGTCTAGCTATCACGGTTCATGAGATACAGCCCTGTGACAGACAGACAGACGGACAGACGGACAGCGAAGTCTTAGTAATAGGGTCCCGTTTTTACCCTTTGGGTACGGAACCCTAAAAAAGGGCTTCAACTTCTCGTCGTTATAAGTATAGGTACCGCCTATCATGTTTTACAATTCATTTTTGTTTGAGTTCCGGTGTAAAAACATGAAGATATGGTTTTGTTTAGGAAACAATCTAAAATAAATTTAAAACCAATATAGCATTGAATACTGACCATTAATTAAAAATTTTTAGGAGTGACTACAATATTCACTTCATTCTGGGATGTTCCCAAAGATTCTCCGGAGAAAGCTGTGTTACTTATAAGGAAAACTGAAACTATTCAATGAAAACAAGCCTGGTGGAACAGCTGGATAATAGAAATTAGTTTGTAAACATGAAAATAAACCAGAATATTGATTATTAACACTTTATTACTTCATTTCCTTTCTAATCACATAAAGTTATCATCGCTTCTCATGTTTTTTTACAGCCAGCTAAGTAGGTAGGTATACCGGATTGAGACAATGTAGGTTGTAGGGTTTTTTTTATCCAATCTAAGTTATGTTTCAGAGTATAATAGAAGCACAATAATATAACAATATCATACATATTATAAAAACACAAAAAGTCAGAGCTCTTTTTTCTTGGTGCTTCCCTATGTAGACTATTTTTGTTCAAAAGCCCGATGAATACATCCATAAACTTTCTATAGACACGGAGCACATAATATGACTTGAAGTTTGTATGATTATAAATCGCAATAAAGTAAATTCCACTGCCTGCAAAGTGAACCCAGAAGACAGTGGAGCAGTACCACGCTGATTACGAGTTTCTTCTCCGCGACAGTGAATCCTTCGTCGACCTTCTGCAAGCCACGGGCTGCCCTCGACCGGCAGACAGTTGAGGCTGGCGGGACACCCAGCGCGTAACTCTTCTTCTGCTCGCTTGGCTTGTGAAACGGTCTCAATATTCGCGTCATTTATTTATGCTGACCGGTGTTGTATGTATGGCATTGGTTGACTCCGCCGCGCCAAGGATTTGCGTTTTGCACTGACTTTGACATAGGTACATATAAAATGCCGGCTCTGTTTACATAAACATTTGTTCTACTTTTTTTTTATGGAGTCTGTAGTCAGTGTTACCATATTTACCGTTCCGACTTGGCAAATAGAAAATAGAGTTGGACGAGATGCCCAGACAACATTTATTTGCTGTATTTATTTGGTTATTTCATTGATTGCATGTACACAAAGTTTTTGTCTTTGAAAACCCATAAAAAAACATCCTGATTTGCCGCGGCGCGCACCTGATTAACTGACATTGACATAACACATTCCAAGTTTTTATAGTTCATCTGTCAAATCGGCATGTACCTAGCGTACTGACCTCTATTGTATAATAGAGGTCAGTGACCTAGCGAGTTGAGTAGTCACGTATGGAATGCGTAACTACTGCAAAATGTGGGCATGTGCCAAATATAATGTTTGGCCGTGCCTCTAACTACCCCCACCAGATAGTAAAGCCTATTACCAGCCTACGTAGGTACCAGAAACGCGATCTCATAAAAACTGTCGATAATATTTACGATAAGCATACGCCATCTAGAGCTTGCCGTTGTCAACTGTCAGTGTCGTTTCGGCCGCGGTTTTCAGAACTTACCGCGCCTTAAGAGTATAAGAAATACAAATAATAAGCAAAAGCTTACTCACAAAAAATGTAATCAGTCTCGTTGACAATAATAAAAACTCGCTACAATCATAGAAGCTCATGTAAAAAATGTTCGTGATGTTCGTGACATTAAAAGCTAGATTTTTGAGATGTCTTTATTTCGCTTTAAGTATTATTAGCGAGCTGTTTTCTGTGAACCTACTTTAGTAAGACAAAGTTTTGAACCTCTTTTTAAGGATAAAGGTTTATTTCTAAATTAAATGGTGCCAATAATGTTGTTTCTACAAACTCGAGTAAAATTGTTTAATATAAACACGTTATTTTGTTCACGTTAATTATCTTAAAATTAAAAACATTTAAAACATTAGCATAGAGTGACATTTTTAAAATTGGGTTAGACTTAATAAAGATTATGAATTTCGTAATACTATTTAGAAACATTAACCTTTAGTCAACATGTAAATTGGTGTTGACTATGACACATGGATGTGTGAAGTATGCGAAATAAAATAGAATAATTGCTAAACTATCCTAATTTTAAGACTGTTGTTCCAAGGTTTACGCTAATTTAGACCTTACGGTGATCAGAAAAAGAACGTCTGTCACAAAATGTCAGTTAGTTTAAGGTGCCAAGTGCCAACAGAACCGCCACCATTATCTAATTTAGCAATCGTAGATAACTATTGTAAAACGTTATTGTAGGTTTTTCTTTCGTTTTTACCGTCATTTGTAATTTGTATTTTCAGAAAGTATTGCATTGCATTTAACACGAGATAAAAGCCTGAATCGCTTTGGAGAGATTTCGATAGCAGTTCTGGGAATCGTTTCATTATTTGTAGAAAGCGTCACGGAGTAGTCCGTGCGCTTCTGATGCGCGCTGGATGGCGCTGCGGTCACTTGCTGCAACTCATTCTTGTCTTCTTGATGATTACAATCATAATTACGGCTGATTACTAAGTAGCTACTTAGGTAGGTAATGCCGTGATGACCGACAGGGTGTAACTCGACTTTCAATCCGAAGGCATTGACAACAGAATAGAATAATTGATGTGATGCACGACATGAATAATAAATAAATGTATACTGATAAGGAAAACATCGTAAAGAAACTAGTTAAATAAAATAAAATAAGAAATTATTTAGGAATTGTTTAGTCTCCAGATCCCAAGTGTGACTAACTTTGTGGAGTCCGGTGACAAATAATTCATTCTTTTAAGCGGGGGCGACTAGCAACCTGTCACATGAAAATACTTATTCAAATTCAAATTCAAATCTCTTTATTGCAGACAACTAGGTCCATAAAATTTCACAATATACACAATAAAGTAAGAAAATATACAAATTAAAATTAACAATTAGGTATTACAGTTTTGACCCAATGGTGAAGTATGGGGCAATCGTACTTCTCAGATATTAATTTCAGTATGCTGTTGTGACTGCTTCTCACTCTGCCCAGTAATGACGCTATTCGGCTGCGCATAATCGCTGCGAACCCATCTACCCGAGCGCCCGCGAACATGCCCGATGCGCTGCAGAATCGAGGCAGTTCCAACAGCATTCTGAAGATGTTATTGTATTGAACGCGTAGGGCACTTAGAGATTTCTGCTTATATTTAACATATTTAACATTATTATGCCAACAATGACAGAGTTCACAAATGTTCACACAGGACTATTAAATACACTGTAAGTGTAACTTTTTTTATAGAAGTGAATTGAAGGAGAAATTTGGTCTTAGAGCAACAATTTAACTTTCTGTTTCCAATCTACAAGAATGCAGCAATATAGGTAATAAGTAATAACACTTCACGGAAAGTAAGTGATTTCTTCGGGACAATTTTTTTTGTTGTTCGTTTCATAACGGGTTTTGCGATTCCGTTCATTACACTCGAAACAAGATTTTGCGTTAATCAGTAACGATGCTAACGAAGCATTTAGTCATTTACAGTTTAGCACTTGCTTTTTAATTGATTTTCTTTAATTACCGTTTCTTGGGTAATAGCTTAGCAATGTTTTGTAATGTAATGTAATGTAATGAGTTAATACATTTATGTAATTTGCAGGGTACCTCAATGCAATCCAATTACTTAGATAAGTTAAGGTTTGTTTGTAGATGCAATAATTAGCTTACAAATCTAGCTTTCAATGACAATCTTTTGTAAAATCATTTTTTACTCAATCTAAGTATTCTCTAAGGAGTTCTGTTGTGAGTGACTGTTGAACAGCACCTGATTCCATCATCAGATCAGCTTGCTGTCACCATATATGGTATTGTCACCAGAACTAATGTATGCAAAATATCAGCTCAATCGGTTGGGGATAACTTCTTCAAAATTGAGTTGCAAGATTCCACCCGAACAAACATACCTAGTTACATACATACATTGCAATTTAAAAGAAAGCTTGTAAAAATGAAAATTTTCAAGCGGAGACCACGCTGTTTTTTTTATAGTTTAGGTACAATTAGAAGGTGATCATTACTGTGATTCATAATGCAATCGGAGCGAAGGTCACAGGTCAGACATCTAGGTCTACGGTCTACTACTTCGCCACCGTCATCAATCATAGGCTTTAATAGTTATGTCTGTCCAGGGCCATACTCAAGAGATCTAGCATCCAAAGCAAGACGCTTTTACATTTCGGAATTCTGTTTTAGGATTTCGTTCCTTATAAGAAGAAAACGATACCCTTATAGAATCACTCTAGTTTCTGTCCGTCCGTCCCTCTATTCACCCACCCCCCTTAACTCAGAAAATACTGGGCTTACATTTTTGAAAATTATACAGAAATTACATATTCTTTACATTTGGGGGCACGGCAGTGCCCCCGCCAAGTCGAGCGCGAAGCAAACACTGCCGTACCATCCTTTACTGGAACCATTTCGCCGCATTTTCAGGCCCCTATTTGAGAACCTCTGGATAAGACCAGAACGCAGAAATTTTCGTCATCTAGTAAGCTATAATCACATACTTAAAATCCAAAATTTCAAGTCTGTAGGTCATTTAGTTTCGAAGTTAAGCGAAAGCAAAGTTTCGCATTTTAGACACTCACTCACTATATAACTCACTCAGAATAGAACTAGTACTTCCCATAAACTCAGAGAGCTGAAATTTGGTACAGAGTTAGGGTTTAATGGCCACATAAAGGGAAAACCATAAAAACTAGGATAATCGAAGATCTGGAGTACCTGGTGACCCTGATTAGAAAACACAAGAGCCTAACCAAACTATTAGAGATCGACATACCGCCTCTACAAAAAATATTCAACTTGGTGGGCCGCTTCATTTGATGACAAAAATCGAAGGTCTGAAGTATCTGATGAAGAACCCTCAGCTGGTCTCAGCTGTATTAGAGATATGGTAATGCCCCCTTCTAATATTGGTACATAAAAAAATCGATTGTCATTGCAAAAATCCAGCGTAGTGGAACACATCTTCTAATTTAATCTAGCCTATAGCGTCCAACTGCTGGGAGAATGCCGCCCCTTCTGCTTTTAATACTTAAATAAATAAAATTAAAGGAAAACTCTGGATAAGACTAGACTGGCTTTTATACTTATACTTACAAGTTTACAAGAAGAAATAGTCGAACGATTAACTTTATTCTACTCGAACATTACACAAATTAAATAAACAAATTACACTAAAATATTAATTTCGCTTAAAATTTGGTCAAAATATAATGCATTGGACTAAGAGTGGCGGTGATACCCGCACACGTCGCTAGATGGCGCTGACTGTATTTTTAAACGCGCTTACGATTTGTTTTTATAATAAAGAAACTACTCCTAAAAAGAAAAAAAACTGTGTCAAATAAGAAAATCTAATAAAATAAATCAATAAGCCCACCTTTCTACAAAAAGAAGTGAAATCCCACCAAAAACATTCTGTAAAAAACTAGCCAAGTCTCGATGGAGCTGCTTGTTTATCTCTAAAAAGTAATGAAATCTAGACAAAGTCGTGCCAATTCTGAGGTTCCTTACTGCGATTTTGCGATAATAAAGAAATCGCAGTAAGGAACCTCAGAATTGGCACGACTTTGTCTAGATTTCATTACTTTTTAGAGATAAACAAGCAGCTCCATCGAGACTTGGCTAGTTTTTTAAAGAATGTGTTTACAGAATGCGATTTTGCGATAATAAAGAAATCGCAGTAAGGAACCTCAGAATTGGCACGACTTTGTCTAGATTTCATTACTTTTTAGAGATAAACAAGCAGCTCCATCGAGACTTGGCTAGTTTTTTAAAGAATGTGTTTACAGAATGCGATTTTGCGATAATAAAGAAATCGCAGTAAGGAACCTCAGAATTGGCACGACTTTGTCTAGATTTCATTACTTTTTAGAGATAAACAAGCAGCTCCATCGAGACTTGGCTAGTTTTTTACAGAATGTTTTTGGTGGGATATAGATTACAGGAATAGCTACAAGAAGTGTGTACGTAACCCTCGGTGCGCGAGTCCGACTCGCATTTGTCGCACATACAAATTACGTAGGTTACTAATTAACTACTAAAACGCGTCCGCTAACATGAAACGTACTAGCCCCTGACATTATTCCCTAGATCCGACTCTAGTTGTGAATGTTAGTCATTATACGGCCGTTTGTCGTCTGTCTTCCGCTTAAACCAGTCTTTCTAGAAATAAAACAGGCTCCTAACTAAGACTCAGATGGACTGAGATAGAACTTAAATTGGATGAAGCTTTTGTTATTCGCAGTCTTGTGTCTTGTTATAGAACAGTGAAGAAATCGGTGGGTTCGATAGACAAATGTTAGCATGATGATTAGCTATTTATCCTGGGCCTGGTTTTTATACTACACAATTGGTACTCGTTTCTGAGGCTGAGACAACCTTAAGAGGGTTACAGTCAGCGTTGCCAGACTCCCGATTTTTTGCCCAAAATTTTATATCCCGCGCGGGACAAGCTCTGTCCCGCTTTTCAGGGTTTACTCTTGCTCGACGGTGCGGAGCGGGATTTATAAAGGAATACCTAAGTACTTGTAATAAAAAAGTACTAGGTATGTAATTAATAATTTACGTTTTTAGGGTTCCAGACCCAAAGGGTAAAAACGGGACCCTATTACTAAGATTCCGCTGTCCGTCTGTTTGTCACCAGGCTCTACCTCATGAACCGTGATAACAAGACAGTTGTTATTTATCACAGATGATGTATTTCTGTTGCCGCAATAACAAAAAATACTAAAACAGAAAGAAATAAAAAATATTTAAGTGGGGCTCCCATCCAACAAACGTGTTTTTTTTGTCGTTTTTAAGGTTTCGTAGTCTACAAGAAACCCTTATATGGTCCTTGTAGACTACCCTTATACGTCGTCATGTCCGTCCGTCCGTCCGGAGATTAGCTCAGAGAGTTTAAGCGCTAGAAAGCTGTAATTTGGCATGGGTGGCGTGACCATTGGTCACTTTAACAAAGTGGTACAATAATATCTTGAAAAACAATTTTTTTTGGGTACCTCCCCTAAGAGGGATGTTATTTTTTTTTCTTGCGTACCCTATTGTGTTGTTGGATAGGTCTTTAATAACCATTATGGGTTTGTGAAGACAACTTTTCGATTAAGGGTAATATTTTGTGAAATATTAAGCTTGCTCCTACCAGCTAAACGATTGGTTTTGGAGGTGTGAAAAAATTCACGGTAGTAGTACATAATAACGTATTTAAAAGGAAAACCATCACGGCTAAGTAGGCTTTACAAGTTTACGAGTAGGTAATCATCGACCAACTAAGAAATGTATTTTCTAAGTTGCTCGACGATTACTCGTAAACTAGAAGTAATAAACTTTTTAGTATAAATATCGTTGAAAATTACTTACATAACTGTGTAAACTACGAAACCCTACATTGCGCGTTGCTCGACACGCACATGGCCAGTTTTTTTTATAGATAATGGTAGGGTTTCGCCTTCATGCGCGAGTCCGACTCGCACTTGGCCGGTGTTTTTTTATTATGTCCAGCTTTTACGACAGAATCCAGCTTTTTTTACTCATAAGATTTCAAAATCCCGTTTTGCATGAATAAAAATCTGGCGACGCTGGTTACTTCTGCTGTTAAGTTTATTTTATTAATAAGTCCTTGTGTAATGAGTATTGAAGAGTTTTTAATGCAATATTCACTGTAAAGGGGCTTTTTTTAAGGATGTACTACCATCATACCTATTTCTGCAGGCAAGCAGCATGCCGTGTTCTGCTTTGAAATGTATAGTCGTCGGTGAAAAGACATGTATAATTATAAGGTTTAACCCTTGTTGGTGGCGGACGCAAGGCAGGAAGGCAGTACGCAAGCATCGTATGGCGCGTTCTGGGTATTCGTGAACTATGAGGTTTTTATGGTGTTTGTTAAAGGCGATGGCGATTATTGCTGTTTATTAGCATGGTCGCTTGCTTGTTCTGCCTTCAAAAGGTGTAAAGATATTACTATTTTTAGAAGTAGGTAAATAAAGTTCTGTCATTGGTGTATTTCAGAGCTGAAGCTTAGCGTAAGAGCCCCGTTCGACGTTAGTGATCTTCAAAACGACATACTCAGCGTTAATTACGTAGCGGTAGAGCATTTAACGCGTGTACGCTGTAAGACCGGTTGTAAACTACTTGGAGACCTATTATTTTCGTCTCGTCAAATTATATGAGTTGCACCGTTAAGTACGCGTGTCTGTGAATTCGATCATTCTTCCGAACATTCATTAAAGTGTCTCAAAATAAAGCAATCAAAGTAACATCCCTTTGGATGTTTACAACTTTCGTGCTAGACTAGAGACTACCGCATCGTTCAACCAATCATCATAAATTACGATCTCGAACATTAAAATCAGTTTCGCGTGCGCAATATTGCGTTGACCGTTCCGTACAATCGTAATGTGAGTCGCATCATCGCATGCATGTCTTATTTCTACTGTAAGTTGTAACTGTGTGTGGTCGCGTGCGCAGGTCGCACCGTTGGTCGCCCAAACGGTCGATACGCCACTTATCGATCGATGAATGCAGATCGACTGGGCACATGTTTAATCTTACCTAGATACTTAATTGGATCGTCTTGCGATGTGTAAGGTTAAGCATTTAATCCTACACGTAGTTTATCGAAAGTTAA
This sequence comes from Hydriomena furcata, assembly GCA_912999785.1. NCBI lineage: Eukaryota > Metazoa > Arthropoda > Insecta > Lepidoptera > Geometridae > Hydriomena > Hydriomena furcata. The sequence goes on from OU538835.1 coordinate 14,307,591, forward strand.
TCTTTATCCGTCGTATTTACTTACCACTCGGTCTGCTGAAAGTTGAAAAGGGACCGATGAGGTAGGTATAAGAATCTAAAATTCTAAGATACTTTATCTGAAGTTTTGGTTTTTCATTTATTAAATCAATAAATTTTATTTACACTTCTTCGGCAGTCGGGTAAAATAGGAGCAGCAATCACGAGTTAGGTCTCTCTTGTATTAGGTAAGCTAGGTATAAGCCTAGCATCAGCCGAAACCTAACCTCGCCAATGTCAGACAAATTAGTTCCAAATCTTGTTAGCTAATTAGGCATGGAAGGAGCAAAGCTGTTTTGTTTGCATATTGATTAGAATCCAAGGTGACGCGACGAGAACTGAGAAATGCTATGTTGAAATTTGACAAAGAGGAAAAGACACATCGAAAATCAGGGTTAATTCATCACCAGACCCCACATTTTGACAGCAATACATAATAGGTAGGTTAGCCATACAAAAGCAGAGTTATTGACCTCAGTCTGCCTTAATATTGAAACATCATAGCCATGTCAAGTACCCACCTATCTATTGCTAACATTGTAAGGTGTTACAATTTGTAACACCCTAATTTGATTAGATCACTGCTAATTAATCCGTACGTTTGCTATCACGGTGAAAAATAGATCTGTTAACTTACATGTCACGCATATTGCCTTGCCTAGGTACTTGTCTAATTGTACCTAGTAGGTAATATATATAATATAATTTAGTAATCAATCTTTTCAATGTTGCCTGTGAGTACCTACCTAATATAGATTATATTAACAGTTAACACAAATTAAGCGTAAAACGTAGCGCCTTTGAAAAAAGTCACAGCATTTATATCAGCAGCATTGCTAATAAATATCGGGTGTCAAAAAGCATAAATCGAAACGCAGCGATGTATTCTCTAAATTTACATCTAGGCGTTTCATTTTTTGAAATAATATAACCAGAACACAATAAAGAGTTCGGTTAATTCCGGGTTTAAAAAGTAGAAATAAATTAAGCGGTTACACTAACAAACGATTTCTTTACAAAATATTTACGGTTTGCTAAATTACTTAAATTTTTAGCCAATAATCATCAAGCGTCCTATAAACTTCACAGCGTATTAGTGCGAGTTTTTTTACCACCTTGGCCTCATTGGTTTAACCGCAAAGTTGATTGGTTTTCAAAAAAAAGAATACCTACTTATTAGTTACTTACCACGACAGACCACGTCCGATAGGAACTAATATTTTAGCTCATTTTATTACTGGTTACTTCTTCATCACCCTGCGTTATGTCAGTGGCCAAAATATATGAAAAAATATAAAATTCACGAACCTAATTTTGTTTGCTTAGAAGCTTATGAGGTAATCCTAGCAGCGACAAATTTGAAAAATAGGTATTTAAAAAATATATTGCTGACGCGCTGTGCCCTAGATATAAACGTATGAGTGGCGAAAGAGACAACAACAGCGTGGGCCCAATATTCCTATTTAAAAACCGGCCAAGTGCGTGTCGGGTCACGCGCAATGTCACAGCTAACAACGTTATAATAAGTAATTTTCAATGGTATTTGTACAAAAAAAGTTGATTATTAATTTTTATAAGTTGGTCGACTATTACGTCTATTACTCTAAAACTTGTAACGTCTACTTAGTCGTGTTAATTTTTCGTTCGTTATATGTACTACCACTGTGATTTTTTTCACGTCTCCAAAGCCAATAGTTTAGATTTTAAAGGGGGGACTCGTTTCTAACAAAAAAATGCACTTTAAAGCTTAATATTTCACAAACGAATCACTTAAGGGGCTCCCAGTCGCTGATTGCTCTTTTTCGAAACGAAAAAAGAAATACTTCTGAACAAGCCACATCTCCTATTTTTGTAAGTATATTACTTCAGGTTCCTACCTAGATTTCTATTAAGCTGAAAACATAATAGCAGAAACTTTTCACGATAAAGATATTATTTCAAAATGATACGTTTTAGAATTTATGATCGAAATATTTTATATACCTACTATTAAAATCAACTTGTGATTTATTGTTAAAGATAGGTAATATGTAGATCTAGATTTCTATTAGAATAGATTTTAGATAAGTAAGTATACATAATTTATATCATTAATTTATTCGAAAAGCTAAGGCGGACCACGCGCCTACGTGTGTTTGTCGTCATTGCAGCGGTCGGTAGGATTACTTATCGAAGTGATTAAAGATGGGTACATCTTTATTCACATATACTATACATTATAAAATAGGAGATGTGGCTCGTTCACAAGTATTTATTTTTTCGTTTCGAACAAAAACAATCGTCGACTGGGAGCGCCTTAATCGAAAAGTTGTTTTCACAAACCCACCATACTTTTTAAAGACCTATCTAACGATACCCCACACTATGGGTTACTTTAGGTGTAGGGGAGGTACCCTAAAAAATGTTTTATATTACAGCTTTCTAGCACTAAGCGTCTTTGAGCTAAGCTGCGGACAGACGGACGGACGGACGGACATGGCGAAACTATAAAGGGTTTCTTGTAGACTCGAAACCCTAAAAATTACGAAATCGCTATTTCGTATTCACCTGTTTCCTCCTTCAAAACAGGATCGTTTTTTTTTAATTATGGACAAGGAAAGATTTGGGCTATGCCTGGGTTTAAACAGTTCCTAATTCTTATAATAACTAATTTATGGAGACAAATAAGACATAGATCCATGCAGTGGTTTTCATAGATTGTATGATAGAAAAATATTTGCTCTAGTGTCATCATCCAGGGATGAAACAGCTGAATACGTATGTATACAAAAACGCTTGACCTGGAACGTTCTTAATGTCTACAATGAAGTCTCTAGGTCGTTTAATAAATATAATACGAATCAAAAGAATGTGAAAACAATTGCATGGGTTTGCAATAGGCTATGTTGTAAATTCATTACTTTATATAAGTTTACAATTACAATAATGCAAAACCAAATTAGCTTTGTGGTGAAAGCTCTATTTGGTTTACTAATAAGCAATTAGCACTATTATGAAATAGAATTCTAATAACTTATTGTATGAGGACGGAGAAAAAATGCAAAGAAGGACCTTCTAGGTCTAATATTGCCAATTGGATTATAAAAGAAGGTTCAAACCATGAAACAGAACATTTTTTTTTACCAACAGTTGGTTACTTACATTTAACTATAGAACTGCTAAATGATTTTCTTTTTTAAGATACCCAAAAGTAAAACGAAAGTTAATTTGATGTGCATTGTTTGTGGGATAAAATTATAATATTTTATCTGGCAATAGTCTGAATAATGTGCAAATGTGATATACATTTTATATCAGGATCGTTAAAATGGAATATAAACCGCCATCTCTTTCTACCCTATCGGGAAACAGTTCTGATTTTATCTATATACTCGCACCTAACCTACCGAATGTTTTTGCAAATCTAAGGGTCAACTCCCTCCAAAGCAAAGCTCAGTCACCGTGGTTACCGAAGCGTGACCACGCTTGAGCAACGCCCGTCGGGACAAAACCCCGCTCTCGCACCGCCCGCGTGACATTCGACCATGCGCCATGCGACCGACGGCGACGTTGCTGCTGCTGCTGCTGGCAGCCACCGCACTCGCCTTTCCAGAAGCTTCGGATATAGACAACGATACAGCAGCGGAAGCGAGCGATCAAACTAAGGTAGATACCATCGTGACCGAGGAAGGTTCGGGCGCTGACAACGATGAAGCGTTAGACGGTGATCACGAACCGGTGGTGAGAAAGAAAAGGACGTTCGGGGATGTCGTGTTCCGCGGTCTAGCGGATGTGTTGGGTTACAACGTGGCGAGGAAGCCGCCTCAAGCTTTTCCGCCGCCTTTAGACCCGGTTCCTGGCATCGACTTGCCTTTGCAAGCAGGCCCCGCCCCCGCTCCACCGCCTCCGCCACCACCTTGCGGATCTCCAAGAGCTGCGGCACCTCCACCGTGTCGAGCCACAAGACCTGCTCCGAAACCTAGACCACCTCCGCCTCCGCCTCCGCCACCTCCTTGCCCGAAACCAAGAGCAGTCCCGAGACCGAAGCCAAGACCGCCTCCGCCACCACCTCCGCCACCTCCACCACCTCCACCTCCACCTCCACCATGCGCCAAACCCCGCGCCAACCCAACTACTCCGGCTCCTTGCGCTCCTCCAAAGCCCCCACCTCCGCCACCACCACCGAAAGACAACCTCGAGACCATAACATCGAACTTCCGACTTGACTTCAACTTCAATCGAAACCCCGCGGCAACACCGGCGCCCTTGCCTTCGGCCGCCGAAGCTAGGGCGGACGATGAAGAGGAACAATACGACTATCAGGTTCCGTCGGCTCCGGTAGCGATCGAGCCGAGAGCGGCTCGGCTGCCGCTCGAACCGGCCCGCAAGCCGCGCGTGTACGTTGACGCCTTTCTGGTCCGGAACGGGGTCCCTCAACGCGTAGACGCGGTCGATGCAGCGATCCTGAACAACCAACAGCCGGCTGCGGACGATGATTATCTTGCGTACGACGATAACGATGACCGATTGCAATACGACGATTACGAGGATGCCCAGGAATCTCGAGACCGAGCGAAAGCGGTGAAGGAGTTCGGAACGGCGGTGGACCGGTTCTGGGAGACCAAGAAGCGAAACAGACCTCAGGCTCAGAGGAGAATACCCGCTGACCACTACCAAAATGTTCATTTTGGAGATCGAGCGCTGGCGAATATAATACAGAAGCAGAAGAAGGAGAAAGCTCGACCCAATCGGATTCCGATTCCGTTACCAGAGGCCGAGGAAGAAGACGCTGAATCGACGACGACCACGGAGGATCCTCACAGAAAGCTAAAACCTAGAGTCCTTCCTCCCACGGAACACAATCCTAATAATATCGATACGGTAACGGTTCGCGTGCCTCCTATCTACAAGGAGAAACGACCGAAGAAGTATCACCGAGGACGAGTTCCTGAACGAGACGAGGGAGAAGAGGAACAAGAGACGACGGATTTCTACAATAATGACACTTCTGACGAATCCGACACGGAAGGAGATGATAGTTCCGTATCTCAACAAACCGAGCGCCCGCGCAAGCGGCGCAAGAAGCCAAGACGTTTCACTCGATCTACTTATGAGAATTACTCAGCCGGGGATTACGACTACAACGGCGACAAGATCCCGGTCTCAGAAGAGGAAAAATTCTACATGGAGCTGACCGTGCCTCCACCGACGATAGACGCAGATAGGGCGCGACACGAGAACCCCAAAGGCCATAAATTTCTGAATGACCATGAACGTATCAGCGAGGACCCTGAGAGGCAAGCGGAAGAGGTCAGCGAGGAGGAAGAGGATGATGATGACAAAGATGATGAATCCGAACGTGCTAACGAGAACGAACGCTCGCAGGAAGATAAGGAACGTACGGGCGATCAGGGGAAGGCTGACGAAAGAGAAAGAACAGATAGTCTCAGCCCGAACGCAAAGGTTCATCTGTCTGGTTACAGGAATAAGTACGTTAAAGCTCATAATGTCCAAGTAGACGACCCTAGCCCGGCCGTCGCCGTTGTCAGCAAGAAAACGGTGAAGATCGGTGCTTGAGACGCCAGCCCGCCATATATATTTATTTCTTCGTAGAGATCGCTACGGTTCGGGCTGGAACTGCACTGCGAAACATCGCCAGAGATCACTATCGCAATGCAGTCCTAGCCCTCGGTTCCTCTGGGATATTAGGAAGTCTGTGATGATCTAGTTAAGCTCCGTTATTATTTTTGTACATAATTTAAGTTTCTAAATAAAGAGTTTCGACAATGATTTCGTTTGTAATTTGTATTGACAGAGCCTTTGAGGCGTGAAATGCGATTGTCGGGTCGAGGTGAGGATTGTGGGTGAAGGTCTCTGGGACAAAAACGCGAGTGAGGCTAGTAAAAGCGCGGTCAATACTCGGTTTCGCGAGAGTGCAACGACCCAGCTTGGCGCCAACATCCATTGCAGTACTACCAATACCAACCAACTGATTGCTGTAGATTTATTTGCTATTTGCAACAGAAGCAGATAACTGAACAGCGATAACTTATTGCGATACCAAATCAAATGCAATTCGTGAAACTTAATTAGTATATTTATTCCGTGTCCATTACTTGCACTACTATACATACTGATTCCTGTAAAATACACCTGCTTATACAGAATGCCCCAAAAGTTGTGTCAGGCGGAAGTCCATATCATCCCATCTCCCATGTATGAATCGCTTACAATTTTTATACGCACTAGCAGTACCGTGCGCGACTTCGTTCGTAAGTTAGTATTTCTATGTAACCAAAAACAAATACGTTTTCTTCATAAGAATTTCTAGATAACGTCGAAAAATAAAATATGCCTCCGGACACTTCCATAAGCTACCAGATGATACAGAAATAATACAAAAAAAACTTAGGGACCGACGAACGATGACTGTAATAATATAGGTAACTTTGATATTAGGCCGCTTTCTATTCCATTTGACATTATCTGAGCGGGCCATTCGGTGCGCCCTTGACCGCAACAAAACGAATTCGATGCGATTTTGCGACCTCTCAATACCAATTTACTAAATTAAACGCAAATTCATGTTTGGACGACTAGAAAACACTTTATTCGAAATCATTTTAACATTATGTTATTCAGAACTGTAATTTAACCGCAGATAGTAAGAAAGGAGCACCTACCTTCTAAACAAGGTGTAGATATTGAATAATTTCTTATCATGATTCACATTCCTTTACCACGAGTATGTTGCAGTTGCTTAGGCTTGTCAATATAGGGCTCGGGTCTGGTCGTACAGAAGTTTTCTGTAACAAAAAAATACTTTTGTACTTGACCAATCGATTTCCCAACTGCCCCTCATAATGTTACGTTACATACTGGAAAAAGAGGGCATGAGCAAAATGTTATGTTCGGACGTGTCTCTAATACTACCCTCCCTAAACATCTTCAGGGCTCAAAGCGCCTGGAGATCTATCAGAATGTCTATCTTGTTTATGAATATATTTTTTTAATGATTGAAGTGTAATGCATATACAAGCTTTCCGTAGTTTGGAAATAGATGGCGCTGTGTGAAACATTCACCCATAATGTAGCGAGAATGAAAACTTTAATCACCAACTGCCAACCAGACATAATAAAATCGTCAGTTAGTAAAGCTGGTCAGGTCCACTCACCGCCCCAACTCCATGGGTATTCTTGACATGATAGTTGAGCGACTGCTTGAACTTGTAGGTGATGTCGCAGAGCGCGCAGGCATAAGGGCGGTCGGGACGGTGCGCACGCGCATGTTCGCGAAGCGCACGCGCAGAGCGGAAGACTCGGGAACAGCCATTGCGGGGACATGCGTGAAGTTTAGGTGGCGTTTGGCTGATGCCGTGCAACGCCATGTGGGATGCCAACTTGTTGGTCGTGAACTGTTTGCCGCAGACTTGGCACATGTACGGTTTCACGCCTGGAATTTATTGACTGATAAGCGCCTGATCAAATTCTAATAGTTATCTTCGAAAGCGATTGCTCATAAGGTATGTATTGTTGAAAAAGTTTACTGTACATCACTCTAATATTATACATGTAAATAATTGTACTCAATTCACATCGTAATGGCTGAATTGAAAGCAAATATATTTGGTATTTAGATAGATTGAATTTAAGCATAAAATACTTTTGATCTCGGTATCACAGGAGCAAAACCGCAGGCTGCAGCTAGATAGATAAAATTTAATCACAGAATAGACAAGATTAGGAAACTTATCTAAACACACATTATGTGTACACTAGCTGAACCGCAATCAAGTATTTGTAGTGGTATATCTCTTCATCTCCAACCCTAACTTGGAAGTAATATTTGCAGATCATGCATACCTTTTTTCCTTCAAAAGTTCCTACTCATACAATCCCCAGCACCATTGTGTCCTAGCTAGCCACTGGCCACTACACACTACTCTGAGTTCGTTAAAGCTACTGTTTCATCCTCATAAAAACTGCATAAAAAACTCATGGCAACATTTTCAGTTGATCCAACTAACTTAAGGATATTTACCTGTATGAATCCTCATATGATTATTCAAAATGTTTTTGCTGATAAAAGTCTTGCCACAGTTGTCACATTCAAATGGTCGTTCACCTGGAAGTAGAAATTTTAAAATAACTATCAAATAAGGAGGAGACTGCCCTATTCAAAACAGATGCATATTTTATTATTTAATTTTGTAAGTTAGGTAGTATTTTCATCGTTGTATTCCGTTTGACATACTTACATAATACTTTGTTTATCAAATTTGGTATTAATTGTTTGTGATTTTATGAATGATATTAATAAGGAGAGATCAAAAAAATATTCTTCTTTATATTACACACATTTAAGACTTTACAAATAAACCCAAAATAGGTTTGACCACTCTGGCCATACAAATCATTCTTACCACTATGTTTCCTAATATGAATATGTAGGTTGGTATTAGTGGTAAAGCTCTTCCCGCAACCCAGCACTGGGCATGGCAGTCGCTGACGAGGACGGCAATGATGCTCAGCTGCCCAACGGGTCAACTGCTGGGTGCTACAGATGCTGCAGGAAAACTCATTCTCACCAAGATGTCTCTTGCTGAAATAAACATTATATTTTATTGTTGATGGGCCTGACTGTGCCTACTGCTAAATGTGGGCATTGTGCCAAACATAATGTTTGGACGTGCCTCTGACTACCTCCTTTAGACACCTTTATGGATCAAAGCACCTGGAGATCTGAGAGTAGTAGTTTACCATATTTGGGGATTACAGTGGTGATCCTATTTCATTTAAATCTATTTCTATATTCTTCAGCAATTAGTTTTATGAAGGTTTTTAGTTAACTACCATACTAGCTACAAAGTAGTGGTAGTACTTGCATGTGCAACTGATAGTTGTACTTCTTGTTGAAGGTCTTTTCGCAGTACTGGCAGGTGTGGATAGTTGGCGGCGCCCAATGCTTGCAACGTCGCTGCGACCCACACTCGGGACATTTCTCTACTTGCAAGATTACATTGCTTGACTTCACTTCTATGATATTACCATTCTCTTGTGAGGGCGGCTCGTGAAGAGCTACTTTAGTCTCCGATACGTCCTCAAGCAACTCAGCTTTAAAATTCGAACTTTCATTATATGATCTAGTCAATCTCGCGCCCAATAGGCGGTTAGACCTCTCGCATTTTTCTAGAAAGCTCACTGTAGTATCCAGATCTATGAGGCACTGAGAACAGATCGACGGAGGCCCGGCATCGTTCAGCTGGACATCCAGTTTAGTTTTGCTGATGAGTTTCTCGTAGGGCGATGTGCCGTGGCGTTTGCGGTACAGAGAGAACAATGTGTCTTGGACGTTGAGACATATTCTGCAGATATTGTCGGTACTATTTTGCTCCATTTGTTTATATAATAAAACGCAGCTTTGTGAGCATGCACTCAAATTAGTTGTTTTTGTTTACATCAAAATAAAAAAATACCTACAGGTAACTGTCATGTGTCATGTGTCATGTCTTATTACTATCAAATTGACAACACCTGTATTCCTGTATACTACCCATTAAAATAATCTAGTGCTATCTTATGTGAATCACATAATGTAATAGACGGACAGCGAAGTCTTAGTAATAGGGTCCCGTGTTTACCTTTTGGGTACGGAACCCTAAAAAACAATTGAAGTCGCTCGCATTGATTGCGCTGGCAGGCGGCGTCACTTTACCGACTTTACCGACTTTATGCAACTAAAAAGTTTAAAATTGTATGATTGAATTCATGTAACTAGTTAGGTAACTAAGTACCTAGGTAGGTAGATATTATTATTTTCGAATTAATTTCGAGTTCGAATTAGTGATGTGTCGTTGCGGCTTTTTGAAATAACGTAACGTAACCGTTATTCGATAGAAAATAACGTTGTCAAAACTATCTATTTTTCATAACTATCTATTTTTATAACATATGTATTATACGCAATACCTACGTTAATATTAAACCAAAACTTCGACTCCTAAATGTGGTTAGCATGTTATCGAGGAGGTTTAAAGCTCGCTAAAATAATACAGTTGATACTATTAAAATCTTTATTATTTACATATTTAGGTGTTTCCGTTACTCACTCCATACAAAAAACACACATTAGGTACTAAAATAATTAGAATAACAGAAACAATACAGCTCGTGACGCGTATGAAATTAACTAATCTAAAAAGAAATGGGTCACATTTACCATGAGGTTGAAGTTCAAAGCCAACCCTTTGGCCAACCTAATCTCGTCCTAATATCTATTATGTCTTTAAGGTGTATTTTTGTTCATTCTAATCTCGTAGTTACGATCCGTAACATACTGCCCTCTCCTGCTCTACGCATACTAACGCTAAATGTAGCTGTTTCGCTCTAACCTGCTTAGTCGATAACTTCATAACGCTATCGCTTGATTCGTTTGAAGCGTTTTCGTAAGTGTCGTTGTGGTGAATAGCGAGCAATGGACGTGAAATGTAGCGATATGAAAATAGATAGTTTTGCATCTTTTGGTAAACGCGTTATCGTTGTAAAGAGAAATAGACGGTTTAAAAACTACCTATCTATGTTGGGCAACGCTCACCACTAGTTCGAATCCCGGCCGAGCATCAATGGTTAATTATAATTATGTTCGAAAAATTTATATGCGCGTTAACACGTGTTTATAACGGTGAAGGAAAACATCGTGAGAAAACCAGTTAGTGTTCTTGTAAGCGGCGACGGGCTTGCAACCTGTCACGTGTGGAATGTTAACTACATATAGTTAGGTTAATATCTAAGTAGTTAGATATTATTAATTTTAGCCATTAAACCCTAAGAAGTACTACCTACCACTACCTATCTAGACCAGCGTTGGCAGACGTCCCGATTTTGGCGAAACGTCCCGATTTTTACCCAAAATTATATGATCCGCGCGAGCGACACAGGCAGGCACCGGCGGCACATAACTTTACTAATGCTATGTTCTTTAAGTTTTATTACCCGACTGCGCCAGAAGAAGGGTAATGCTTTTCGAGCGTATATTATGTACGTTCATTTCCATTTGAGGGACGGGCGGGCGTACATGTACATGTACGAGATGATTAGTTATATTATTACAGATCTTTTTTAATGATGTAGTCTCGTTAGGTAGGTATGTACATATTACCCACATGACACAGGTAAGAAACGCAATTGGCAGGTCATCACTACATAGTATAAAGCAAAGTCGCTTTCCGCTTCCCGCGTCTGTAATCTGTATGTATGTATGTATGTATGTTTGCTTATATCTTTAAAACTACACAACGGATTTTGATGCGGTTTTTTTTAATAGATAGAGTGATTCAGGAGGAAGGTTTATATGTATAATAACATGCTACCCGTGCGAAGCCGGGGCGGGTCGCTAGTAGTAAATAAAATGCATGTTAAACGCGAATAGGTAAGTAAATATAAATAGGTACCTAGGTACCTAGGCCTATTTCGATTCTCAATAGTGTCAGAATTTTTAACATGTTTGGCACCCTAGATTTGACGAATTTCCTCATTACGAAATTCCTATGCTCGGGTAAAATGTTGCCAAACATGGTCCTTTCAATGTAGCTCACACGTATTCTTGTCGAGTTGGGAATGTTAAGTTTTCTACATTTGTGTGGAAAGGAATGTTGAATGCTCTATAATATTACGCAACAGTCAGTAAAGCCATAAAAAGAGGTACCTAGATATTGAATGATCTAAGGTCGTAGCAGTAGTGAGAGCCGAGGAAAGTGATTGTATATTTGGTAACGTTGGGCCGCGCCGGTGCGCAATGCGCATACAGATGTCCTGCTACCACGGGGATGCATTTAGGCTGGCTCTACTTATGCAGAGAATGGCATCGGAAGAAACCGGGATCATCTGTTGTTCTATGATCTTAAAGTGTGGCCTTGGTAAGTGATCAAGCATCCAGCAGGACCAGGCGTGCAGCGAACGAGCGAGTGTCGACGTGGGCTTTAGCCGTAGCTGGCTTTACTTTGGAATATAGTAGATAGATACTATACAGGTAGGTAGTTACATGGTCGGCAAGTTAAAAAAAATCTATCCATAAAAATATCCTAGCGCCTATTTAAGCCAAATCTAAAAATTGATAGCCTTTTCTGATGGAGGCATGCAGTTATTATTTTCTTGGAATCTTTCATAAGTTTGCAAGCGTCTACCTAGTTACCACTGTATTCAATTACTTCTATCTCCCATAAACTTTTGAAGATCGACTTACTAAAATCTAATGATTTTTGGTTGGGTAACACTAAGTATCGTAATTTTAAATAAAATCCGTGCCTGCATTCACTGGTAGACTGGTACAATTTTCTCTCGATTACGTTCATCATCAATTGGTATGCGCGCGCGCACACTTGTTACAGGAATGACGGCAGCCGCTACGTGATGACTACAAGTCACTTCCTTGTTCCAAACTCCGCTTTCCTTATATCATAACAGAGCTCAAATTAGCATGTAGTTATTTCGGAAGTTAGATGTGTCGGTTTAGGTGCAGAAAGCATAAGCGCGTAAGGACGGAGTTCGTCGGTGTCCGGCTACCCCCAGCCCGAGTGAAACCTCCACGCCATCGGCTACATACTAATGTGATGTATTTTATGTTATAAGTATGGGTGGTAGTCCCTGATGACACTCGGTTTCTGAATGGTAGTTGCGCCGACCGGGCGACTGCTTCGATATGAGACTTATTATCGTGAGTACAGTGGAAATTTGTCAGTGAAAATAGTGAACTTGTGATTTGAGACAGTGAACTTATTTAAAATGGTGCGTGGTTTTCAGATCGCGTTGGTGTGTTGTGCGTGCGTGTGGCTAGCAGCAGGAGATGGCTCGTTCATCAAGACTAAGGCGAAGATCATCGCTCGACTGGCTGGAAAGCACCACAAGCGCGGTGTGCTATCGTCTGTGCCTCCCTACAAGCTCGGACATGACATCCCACACGTCACGCATTCTATCGTCAAGCCCATCGTGGTTACTTACCCTCCAACTGCATCTGTGTCCGCTGTCAAAGTTCCTTTAGCCCATCCTTTACTTCCAAGATACCCTGTTCCCGTAGGACACAGGGTGCCAGTTCCTCATCCTCATTACGGACTCAAATTCCCTCATCATCACAAAGCAATAGTGCACCCGCCGTACTCGGATCAGCATTACCATCACCATCACCACCATGTGGCGCCATCTCGGCCGATCATCCCTGTAGTACCCGCACCGGTACCAGCTCCCGTAGTCCCTGTAGCCGCGGCTACTTTTGCTCGACCGATCCCCGTGCCCTCCCCTCCTGTAGTATTACCCACTCATCAGGTGGTACAACCTGCTTTACCTACTCCAGTTCACCTCAAGCCGTTGCTCCCTGCTCCTGCACCTGTGTTCAATTACCCTCAGTACGCTCCTCAAATACCCTACGTGCTCCGACCAGGCGGTGCCGTTCAGACATCTCTCTTTGCCAACTACCCAAGATATCCTTTTTTAAACTATCAGGGACCAGTGTTTCCTCTACATTCCTCTTCATTCAGCCAGGTGGTGCCCCATGGTCAGATCCCTCAGTACTATCCGCAAGGAAACGCTCATGATGGAGTTGTTATTGAGCAACCACCGGTACAAGTGGAGCCTACTCCTACGTTACTCCACGCTCAGGGCGAAATCGCTCATACTCACGCTCATGGAGTACATTTAGAACCTGCTCAACCAGGTGTCCTCGTCCACGGGGCGCAGCAGGAAGTCCATCTCCAAAGCCAACCAGGAATCCATCTCCACGCTGAACATCCCAACATCCACTACCAACCGGGTGTGTTGCACGCTCAGCCTGACCTGCACCTTCAACCAGGAGTTCACATCCAACCTGAAGTCCATTTACACGGTCAGCCTGAAGTCCACTTGCAGCCAGGAGTACAAGTCCAACCTGGACAACAAGAAGTTCATTATCATGCTGGTCAAGCTGGTGTGCTTCAGCCAGGAGTGCAGGTGAACGCCGCACAGCCGGACATCCATTACCATGCTGGTCAGCCTGGTGTGCAGATCCAACCTGGACAGCAAGACATTCACTTCCACACTGGACAACCTGACATTCACCTGCAACCTGGAGTTCAAGTAAACGCTGCTGGACAGCCAGACATACACTTCCAACAACCGGGTTTCTATCAACCGGGACAGCCTGATTTCCATTACCAACCGGGTCAGCCAGACATCCACAGCCAACCCCAGCCAACTCAGCCCATCGCGGATCATAACGGATGGTCTCCAGTACCACCTCAGAACGATGTTGGACTCCCCAACGGGCATTACCCTGACCAAGGCCACCAACAGTTCGATCAAGGACACCAGCAATTTGACCAAGGACCTCAGCAATTTGATCAAGGACACCAGCAGTTTGACCAGGGTCACCAGCAATTTGATCAAGGTCACCAGCAATTTGACCAAGGGCACCAGCAATTTGACCAAGGGCACCAGCAATTTGACCAAGGGCATCAAGGGTACGATTACAATGCTAACGATGGCCAATACGATTACAATCAGTTGCAGCATCACATTCAGCAGCAGTTGGACCAAGCTCAGTATGAGCAGAATCTCAACAACCAACACCAAATAGGACAAGAGTACGGTGTGCCGAACTCAGGGCAAGCTAGTCAAGATTTTCCTCAGAACCATCAGCCAGCCCAAGAGTACGGGCTCCCCCAGCAGGGTGCGGAAGGGAGAAGCACAGAGGGCCACACAGACGAGCCAGAGGGAGACACGCAGCTGTACCATAACCACATCCCCTTAGGTCTCCAGCCACCGATCGACCGACCTCTTGAGCATTTCCGGTAGCCAGTCTTCTTTGAAGACGCAGCTTTACCTAACCTCATCGTTGTGATAGACGAGTCATTTAAGTACCTACCTTTGTAACTAATGCCCGATTCCATCCAGAGATATTTTATTTAGTTTCTTACGCTTATATATTTAGGGCAGTTTATAAACAAATTGACATCTAAACATGTTTATATAAGCATAAGTTGTAGTATAGTGAAATCGGGCATAGTGGTCATTCATTTAGAGACATAGTGAACTTTGCTTTTCGGGTTTAATAGAAACATTAGTGAATGAGGAGTTTGACTGACTCTCCTATTTTTTTATTTTGATAAAGTGCTTATAATAAGAATTCTATATTACTTAGCTATTTATACCTTACTTAGATTAAGTACCAAAATTATCGTCCAGCGAGATTTGAATCCGCACCGATCGTAGATTATCGCATTGCCGATTCAAACTACTTTTTTTTTTTACTTTATTCAGCATTTAAATTATGTGCTTATTTATAAGTGTTGCTTTCACAATAGATAAAATAAGTTCTAATTGCCTTTTGTTATTAACATAAGTTATTAACATACCTAGTTATAAGTGAGTGTTATTTAATTTATTTCGATAGGATATTAAAATGATTTACAAAACGTCTCATTTTATTTTCCTTACCAATAGCTAATGCCAATTTCTACTGAACCCTGAGGACGTATAGGTACTGAAAATGAGTCAAAAAAATAATTGTAAGATCTACGTAGGTACATCTATGTCGGTCTTTTCAACTTAAAAGAACTATTAGGTATGATGAATTAGGAAAATATTCTAGTGGCTATGATAGCGCGTAGGTCTTTATAAAGCGAATGTTATTTAAGGGGCTCCCAGTCGCTGATTGCTCTTTTGCGAAACGAAAAAAGAAATACTTCTGAACAAGCCACATCTCCTATTTTTATAAGTATATTACTTCAGGTTCCTACCTAGATTTCTATTAAGCTGAAAACACAATAGCAGAAACTTTTCACGATAAAGATATTATTTCAAAATGATACGTTTTAGAATTTATGATCGAAATATTTTATATACCTACTATTAAAATCAACTTGTGATTTATTGTTAAAGATAGGTAATATGTAGATCTAGATTTCTATTAGAATATATTTTTGATAAGTAATTATACGTCATAATTTAAATCATTAATTTATTCGAAAAACTAAGGCGGACCACGCGCCGACGTGTGTTTGACGTCATTGCAGCGGTCGGTAGGATTATTTATCGAAGTGATTAAAGATGGGTACATCTTTATTCACATATACCTACTATACATTATAAAATAGGAGATGTGGCTTGTTCACAAGTATTTATTTTTTCGTTTCGAGCAAAAACAATCGTCGACTGGGAGCGTCTTAAGGAGATACTTAACATTTTTAGTTTTTTATATAGGCAGAGTCTACCCGGACAAGACGGAAAATGTGATAAAACAGTATTTTCTTGAAAATTACTAGCAATGTACTCGTATGTTTGTTAAGGTGGAATCTTGTAACTTAATTTTGATGCACTTATCCCCAACCGATTGAGCTGAAATTTGTCATAATTATGTAATTTTGGTGACATTGCAATAATATGGTGACAGCGGCTGATCTGATGATGGAGTCAAGAGCTGTTCAACGAAACTCTAACTAACTAGGATTTTGTAGTGTACAAGAAACTCTTATAGACTCCACCCCGATCTAAATGACTAATAAAATTTAAACCCTCACCTTAATACGCGCAGGTTTGGTTGACGGCAAGCTCTGCAGTCGTAAGAGGTAAATCCACTTGGGTTTGGCAACATAACGCCATTTTATCCGGCATAGATTGGGAACACACGTGTGGCTGTGTCGTGCCTTCCAAACGCCACACCCTCTATCTACGTTAGCGCTTACTAATACTAATATCTAAGTATAGTACCTACCTACCTAACTAGCTACTTATGCTCACCAACACATTAACACTCAAGTTCTCAACTACTGTTTATATTAGTATTAGTATTAGCAGACTTTTTATACAAGTGGTAACATAATTAGTTTCTAGTGGGGTTTACTCTCGTGGTAGGTACCTTGATAAAAAAGTATCTTAAATTTCAATCCAGGTCATAATCTACTTTCTTCTTTAAATAAAAATGAATCCCTATTTCCCTTGGTCACGGCATCACGGCGTCACGGCATGAACGGCTGGACCGATTTTGTTAATACTTTTTTTGTTGTATTCGTTATTATCAGGAGAAGGTTATTAATTCATAAAAGAAGATTTTGGAAAATTGTAATTTGACAGGACTACGTCTGTCGGGACATCTAGTCTAAAATAATTTTATCGCAATCGGTTCAGCAGTTACGACGAGATTGATTAGTAAACAAACAAATGCACGTTCCAACTTTCACATAGGTATATACGTTTCAGTAAACGCTTGGTTATGGTCAGGGTGAACTTGACCTAAGTTGATAGTAGCTACCGCGGCGCTGTAGGTATATTTATTTTGACCATTAATATTAGGTACCCTAACCTACACGTAATCGTAGCCCGGTTTTAGTTCAACCACAAACTAAGTAGGTACATACCTAGATCAGTCTTATTGATTTGCAAAGTTTTTGAGCGATTAAATTTTGTTTGGGTAGTATACTTTCAAAAAATACCTACTCCCCGTATTTTGAGCCATAACTTTTGAGTGATGCTGTCATCTCCACCTCTGGCCTGGCTATGCTCTACATTTCTATGTTTTCTCGCAATAAGTTGTTATAATTAGCTAATAAGCAAGTCGAGCAAGATGGACG
The DNA here is from genome assembly GCA_912999785.1 of Hydriomena furcata. Classification (NCBI taxonomy): domain Eukaryota; kingdom Metazoa; phylum Arthropoda; class Insecta; order Lepidoptera; family Geometridae; genus Hydriomena; species Hydriomena furcata. Next base: position 14,325,181 of record OU538835.1, read on the forward strand.
TGGTCTGGTGCCCGATATAGATATTTTGTTGGGCTTTGGTCATTTCGCAAGAGAAGGTAGGTAGGTACCTATTGCAAGAAATGATGCCTTTTGCGGAAGCGGAAATTCCATACGAGCCACATTTTATACTTGACGTGCAATAAAAATTTATTCTCTCCTTCTTTGGTAGGGTAGTTCATTTTACCCGACAGCAGAGGGTTTATCGAGCGTAATATGTATGTATGTTTGTATATACCAAAATCATATTTTTTGCATTTTTTTATCATTTAGGGATTGTTTTTCGGATTATAAGTTCCCCCTTCTGTTATTCTGATTTTTTAGGGTTCCGTACCCAAAGGGTAAAAACGGGACTCTATTACTAAGACTTCGCTGTCCGTCTGTCCGTCTGTCTGTCACAGGGCTGTATCTCATGAACCGTGATAGCTAGACAGTTGAAATTTTCACAGATTATGTGTTTCTGTTGCTGCTAGAACAACAAATACTAAAAACAGAATAAAATAAATATATAAGGGAGGCTCCGATACAACAAACGTGATTTTGGCATTTTTAGCGCCATCTAGTTTAATTTGATGTTACTACCTACGTTACTTTTAGCAAACCATAATGACAATGAATTATAAATCAATGAAAGATATGGCGCAATTGCGCTGGCAGGTGGCGCCACTTTACCGACTTTATTCAACTCAAAAGTATAAAATTGAATGATTGAATTCATGTAAGTAGTTACCTAAATAGGTACCTAGGTAGATATTATTATAGAATGGTACAGAACACTTCGTGCGCGAGTTCGACTCGCACTTGGCCGGTTTTTTATTTACATACTACAGCAAATTTCATCTCAGTTTGGTCGTTTAAGTTGGATTAGGGTACAAACATATATACAAACTCACAAACTTTTGCAATTATAATATTATTAGGATGAGGTGTCGTTTTATTCGTCTCAATTGTGGTAGTGATAAAGGCTATTAACTATTTTTTAATATGGACCCTTTTTTAATAAAAAAAATGGGACCATAAATATTTTTAGTTTGCTCTAATGATTTCTTCGGGTTTTATGTTTTTTTAAATAATTTGTTATAGGTATCTTGTTCTTAATCTTTTGATGGCAGAACAAGCAGATGGCTTTGTGGAATTAATTCTACCATCAAATTAACAAAACATTAACACCTACCTACATAATTACTTACGAGTAGATCCTGAAGGTATGGTGGCCCCTTATGAGAAGGTTTTTAATAAGTTTTGGAGACCTTGCAAACAGAGTAGGTAAGTAGGTACTTAAAACTTACTAAGTACCTAATTAAAACGTTTTCCAAAATCGCGAAAAAATCTAGATACCTACTAGTAGCTTTAGCTAACTAACGTAGAGCCAAGGAAACTCGACTTCTAATACTAATAACTCGCGTGCATAGAGATTGAATAGTGAACTTTGACCACATAAAATAACTCTATATCATAAAGGCTACACACAATCGATACCATAAACATAAAGGCTACACCGATCGACAAAGTTTTAGCACACGAAAGCAACAATGGCCGATACCTTGAATGCAAAAATCCCTTTGTTAATCAAAGCAGAACAATACTATTATGCAATACCCAAACATTAGCTAAAGTACCTAAGTGCTAAGCGATCCCACGGCAGTGATTCATTCGATATACTAGTATCTGCGGCAGGTCTGCTCAAGCTTATTTAATCGAATGCTTCAATAAGCCCTAAGGTTTGTAAATTGCAGGCAAGGTTTGGAGATTGATTCCATAATATTTCACACAAATCAACTGAACTAATAAATCGATAAAGAAGTAGTGCAGTGCTTTTCAACCCGTTTTCCGTTTTAGAATGAAGCAATTTCACTAAAGAGAATTTCCATAGCTTATTTTACGGTAAAACTTTATAATTATATTAGAAACTAGCGACCCGCCCCGGCTTCGCACGGGTTTAATACATACAGTCGTGGTCAACTAATTAGGGACACTCTTTGGTTAAACCGAATTGTGAATTTATTTTCCAACGAGTCTAAACCATATTCCATATCTCTTACATGTAAGTATAATTAGTCATTTATGTGCCCGATTATACAAACAATAACAACTTCTTAAACATTAAACCTCTTTACAGTATAGCTGATAGATTATCGTAGTGCTATTTGTTCAAATAATGCTGGCTGGCCATTTAATTAGGGACACTGAGATATTGCGTTCTATTTTCAAAATTTGAATCTCAATACTTTTTTACTTCTTCTCTTATTGTTTCGTGGTAGTTTTGGCGGCAATCCCGATATTTATTTTAAGTTTTGAAAAATATTTTGAAGAAAAATGGGTAAAAATAAAAGTTGCGATCCAACACTACGAAAAATTATCATGAAGTTTGTTGTCGAGCATGGTTGGCCATACCGAAGGATAGCAGAACATTTAAATTGTTCAAAAACTATGGTATACAATGCAGTGCAACATGTCAGACGCAATAACACAGATTTAAATGTGCCCAGAACAAAAAGATCGAGAAAAACAACTCCGCAAGAAGATAGAATGATAACCAGGTTAGCTAAGAAAGATCCGTTTCTAGGCTCTATTTTAATTAAACACGAAGTGTTTGGGACAGACGAAAGAGCTGGTGTCTCAGCGAGGACCGTTCGACGACGTCTGGTAGAAGCAGGGTTGTTCGGAAGAGTGGCTCGCAAAGTACCGTTGTTGAAGAAAGAACATAGAAATGCTCGTTTGGCGTTTGCACGTAAATATGGACATTGGACCTACGCCCAATGGCAACATGTATTGTTCTCTGACGAGACCAAGGTTAATTTGATTTCTTCAGATGGAAGGCAATACGTACGGCGTCCAGTAAAAGCGGAAATGAATCCAAGATTCACAAAAAAGCAGGTGAAACATGGCGGTGGAAACATTGTGCAAACACAACAAACAACAAAATGTGGGGTTCATTTTCTGGACGTGGAGTGGGACCTGTGAGGAAAGTTCAGGGTAACTTAGACCAATATCAATACAAGGCAATATTGGAGGAAACGATGCTTCCCTATGCTGAGGAGCATCTCCCTATTATATGGACGTTTCAGCATGATAACGACCCGAAACATACCGCCCGTTCAGTCAAGTCGTTTCTTACCAGTCAGTCAGTATCGGTGCTAGATTGGCCAGCAAATAGGCCGGACCTTAACCCAATCGAGCACCTTTGGCACGAAATCAAGAAAAAAGTAGCCACTTATCGTACCACAACTTTAGATGAACTTAATGAAGCTTTTTGTGAGGCATGGGCAAACATTCCTGTCGAAACATGCCAGAAACTGATAATGTCTATGCCACATCGGTGTCAAGCGGTAATTACTAACAAAGGTTTTGCTACTGGGTACTGATTTTACACGTAGTAAAATGGAGCTGTTAAAGATATTATAATACTGCAGATTATTAGTTTTTGTTTAACTCTATTTTTCATTATAGTTTACTGTCCTTAATTAAATGTCCAGCTACAGAATTATACCTTAAAATTGAATACATGTTCAACCTTTGATATTAAATACTTTTTTCTATTTATTTATACTTTAATTAACAGCCATTTAAAGCATAATAATCGGACCAAATTATGCAAATAATAGTTACTGAGAAATCAATAGGGTTTTATATTTGTATGTACATAACCGGTTATTGTTCTTCACTATCTTGCATGTCCCTAATTAGATGACCACGACTTTAAAAACCTTCCTCCTGAATCACTCTATCTATTAAAAAAAACCGCATCAAAATCCGTTGTGTAGTTTTAAAGATATAAGCATACATACAGACGCGGGAAGCGGGAAGCGACTTTGCTTTATACTATGTAGTGATAAGAATAACAGACGATCTATGTCCTGTGTGTGTCTGTAGTCTGTACCCTGCTATCATAAATAGCGTAGAGTGAGTTTAGGGTCGCAAGCAAATCGAGGGCCACAAGTTGACTAGGTATGCACGGAGTACAGGTGCTTGGGCTCTAGGTTTCAGCGCAAGTACTAGATAAGATAGAGGGGCTTGGATCCGGCGAGGGAGGATATAAAGCGCCCAGCTCCCTCGGAAGGGTTAGTGCTCGCCAGTTCCCGATACACACATAATCATTATGAAGACTGCTGTAAGTTTATATAACATAAGGTTCATTTACATAAGTTTAATTATAGTTATTTTATTTATTTTTATTAAGCTAGATCGTTTTTAGGGTTCCGTACCCAAAGGATAAAAACGGGACCCTATTAATAAGACTTCGCTGTCCGTCTGTCTGTCACAGGGAACTGTCTAGCTATCAGGTTCATCTGATGAACCATGATAGCTAGACAGATTATGTATTTCTGTTGCTGCTATAACAACAAATTTTAAAAACAGAATAAAATAAATATTTAAGGGGGGCTCCCATACAAGAAACATGTTTATTTTGCCGTTTTTATAGATAATGGTACGGAACCCTTCGTGCGCGAGTCCGACTCGCACTTGGACGGTTTTATTTCTATTTATATATTTTTTGAATAATGCAAGAAAAAATACAATACTTTGTAATTATTGTTACGGTTCCCTACATAAAAGAGGAAAATCGTAATTCTTATAAGACTACATTACTGTTGCATGTCTATCACAGGCACTAGCAAAAAAGGTCATTTTTAATTTAATTTGTGTTGTGTGTTTGGGATTTTCACATAAATTCTTAGGTAAAATTGCATTTTGGTGCTGATGATTTTATTTTACGAGAACAACTCACATAAAACTTCAACTGTTTTTAGGGTTCCGTACCCAAAGGGTAAAAACGAAACCCTATAACTAAGACCTCGCTGTCCGTCAGTCCGTCTGTCTGTCACAAGCATCGACTAATGAAGTCGATGGTCACAAGGCTGTATCTCATGAACCGTAGTAGCTAGACAGTTGAAATTTCTGCTGCCACTATAACAACAAATACTAAGAACAGAATAAAATAAATATTTACGTGGGCTCCCATACAACAAACGTATTTTTTTGCCTTATTTTATAGATAATGGTACAGAACCCTTCGTGCGCAAGTCCGGCTCTCACTTGGCCGGTGTTTTAATAGTAACTTACAAAAACATCCCAATAACAAACCCAATAGCAATCTCACATTTCAATGCAAGGTGTAATATTACTCTATTGACCTAACAACCACGATCAATGGTTCTCAAGCAATCAGATACCAGCTAGGTTGGCCAGAACAGCACGAAGTGTCGACCTCACTGACATTACAATTGGCGCGATCACGACTTACCGAACATTGGGTAGGTTAGGTACTACGAAATAATGAGTGATTTAGTGCTACGAAACTTACGTAGCCATACTTTTCCAGGAAAACGAATTTACTAAGATAAAAGATACAAAGATAGACTAAGATTTTGGGACAACCACTCCCGAAATCATAGTAAATTCGTTCTCCTAAATTTCCGTTGTTAATACTTTGGCTAAAGAGTTCAGAAAACAAATGTAAGTTGGTATAAAATGATTTTATTTAATTAGTGTCATAGTCGGAGTATCGGAGTATCACCCTCCACCATCTATCATACAAGCAGAACAAACATAAAGTAAAAAAATGTATTTCAGTTTTGTGTCCTCCTACTGGCGGCGGCCGTGTTCGGCGCTGAAGAGAAGAAGAACGAGAAACGTGGTGTGCTCGGATTGGGCTACGGGCTAGGAGCGTCGGCACCACTGCTGGGCGGCGGCATCTACGGGGGCCACGGATTGGGGCTGTATGGGAGCCATGGCCTCAACGGACTCGGCTGGGGCCATGGACTGGCTGCAGGTCCGGTCCTAGGCCACGGCATCGCCTCCGCTCCGTTCCTCGGCGGCGGCCTCTACGGCCACGGCTATTCCGCCCCGCTCATTGGCCACTCCGCCCCGCTCCTCAGCCACTCCGTCTCGTACGGCTCTCCTCTCGTAAGCCACGCCCCTCTGCTGGGCCTGGGCCATGGCATCGGCTACGGAGGATGGCATTAAGTTAACAAGTCAATTTAAGTTGCGTGGGTTTAGTGCCAAATTGTATTTCTTGCGTCGTTAGTAATCCCTGTTCTGTCTGGAATTTTATTATATTTTTGTAACAACACATTCGTTTTATTTTCTAATTTCAAATATAGTGTCTTTTGTGTTAGATGAATGTGTCAAAAATATGGCACTCATAGCAGTAATGCCTTCTCCCACTTACTCGTAGGTATACCTACTACCTACCTACACGCCAGTGTTATTTCAATAAATAAACCTAATTTGGGTTTGCGTGTTATTTCTAATTGCATGTGATAAGTTTGTATTAAATGGTAGGTTAGTATTGAAAATGTCAGCAATTGGCACCCAATCGTGCCAGTGGCAAGTGGCAAGTGGCTGTTGCAACCGGAAGAGAGCGACTCGCGCGGCCCCAACCCAACATCTTAACTCCGGAAGTTGCGAAAACTTATCCATTGACATCTACTAAATGCAAGTAGGTACACAAGTATCTTGAGATATTTTCAAACCCTACCGCCTAGTAGGTAGGTATTTCGTTTGCAGATCTACGAGTAGGTATATTCAATGCATTAATTGATATTGCGTCAATTTCAACCGTCATCCTTAAAACCTAAAACTACTTTGAAACTCATCAATTATCACAATTAACTGTGTTCTCTAGACTGCCCTAGTTGCATGTCTTCTGTGGACTATGAACAACAATAATACTCTTAGGTTTGTTGATAAGAATCTTATTGGAAGTGACTACGATGCGATCATGCGATGCGATGCTGATAGATTGTACCTAAGGCTTAAATTGTTTTTTGCGTAATGTGGCTTTTCTTATTAGGGCAACTTAAACTACGAAATAGACACACTTTCTAACTTGTTTCTGTCAAACATAAAATAGTATCAACTGAACTGTGGGCATCATATCATAGATCAATGAAAAGACGGCATAGATAAGCCTATAGTAAATTCTAGTCATATTTCCTGAAATATAAATCAAAAACTACGTGTATGCTGTTGATGAGTGCTCCCAAGTCTTTCCTGCTTCTAATATCACATCATATCACATTGCTTATCACATGATCATTAATGCAATCTTGATGAACTAGTTTAAAATGTGCATACTTTTTAGTATTTTATGAGTTTATATTGCATTTCAAGTCAACAACATCTAAGATTAAAGTTATTAAAAGCAAAATTTGTGAATTTATGAGCGATATGTTTTCGTCACATTATGTTAATGTGTATTTATGTAGGCCAAAAAAACAGTCTCTTATGATTTATGCTAGTTCAGGAGAGTTGGCCAGATACTTCACGTAGTGTCATGTCACGCTTAGTTGTCAAATTATGACTGTCAGGATCTAACAAGTGAAAAGCCCACACCCCTCTGGAAAACAGCTGTGATTTAATTTATGTATGTTATGTATATATATTTTAAACCGTGTTGTTTTTATTTCGGTTAATTGATAGGGAATACATTTTTTAATAATTAATGTTATTACCTACAGCTAATAACATCGTCAAGAACAAATAAACCCATAACCTTGGCACCAGCTTATTTAAAAGCAGTTTTCATTAAACTTGGCACACTTTTTACTTCATTCAAGAAGAACCTGACCGACAACATAACTGGTAGGTGTCATCACTTGAGTAATTATCTGTTTACCAAAACAGTCGCCAAGACAACACCCGAGCAAGTGGTTTTTCTTAGTATGACATAACACAACAGACAAGTCTCATTTTGGAACACAATGTATCAGTGGGTATCTACCTAGGTACCTACTACCATATAGTTTTATATTTATTACAACAATTATTGGAAAACCACTCACTCGTCAGTTAAAAATATAATTATACTCGTAGGAACCGTATTTCGTGTGTGGTCTCTAGTTACCTCAAACTAAACTAAATTGTTTTTCTAGGAAAGACTTCAATATTTTTTCTTGCTAAACCATAATAAAGTAAGAACTTTTTCGACGACTCCCGTTTGACCCACACTCTACCACCTCTTTGGACGCCAGATAACCAAAATTCCGTCCTATTAGGCTTCAACCACTTTATACCAAACAGCCTGTAATTCTATGTAATAAGAGCAGCCTTGCATAATACCCTACTCTCACATATCAGCGCCATAAATCTCCGGCCCTTGCTTTATGATATGGCCCACAACTTGTGGACTTGCTCGTGGACAAGTTTTGTAGAAATATTAGAGCAATGCGCAACATGTGTGAAATAAACGAGGGTATATGTATGTCACAATGTGCACTGCAGGCTGTCTTAGAGTAATTCTGTAAATAACCAGCTAAACAGCTAACTTTGTTCAGGTTGAAGAAAACTAACTAGGTACCTAAGCTGTTACATAAATGAACAGTAAATAGGTACCTACAGTTTACTGTTATGTTATGTATCAGCTTCTTGCTTTAAACATTGAGAACCTCCGCCTTTTTTTTCGTTGGTTAAAAATGTTTTCATCGATGCCTGAAAACAGCAATGTTTTGTTAAACAAACAACGAGTACTTAAGGCGCTGCCAGTTCCTAAAACCGCGGTAGAAACGACTAAGACAGTTAACAACGGCAAGCTCTAGATACGATACGCATACGCCATGCGTATCGTAAATATTATCGACAGTTTTTATGAGATCGCGTCGCTGGTACCTACGTAGGCAAGTAATAGGGGTAGCTTTACCCACCCCTCATAACCACTTTCCGTGGTCCTCCTTTGCTTTTCGAATAAATTAATGATATAAATTATGTATAATTACTTATCAAAAACCTATTCTAGTAGAAATCTAGATCTACATATCTTTATCAATAAATCACAAGTTGATCTTAATAGTAGGTATCATAGTATTTCGATCATAAATTCTAAAACGTATCATTTTGAAATAATATCTTTATCGTGAAAAGTTTCTGCTATTATGTTTTCAGCTTAATAGAAATCTAGGTAGGAACCTGAAGTAATATATTTATAAAAATAGGAGATGTGGCTTGTTCAGAAGTATTTCTTTTTTCGTTTCGAAAAAGAGCAATCGTCGACATACAGGGCCTTAAATATTAAAACAAAAAAAGTTTTCGAACTGCTTACGAGTAACTAAGTAGGTAAAGGTTAACAATAAGTGTAAGTAATAATAAAAACCGGCCAAGTGCGAGTCAGACTCGCACACGAAGGGTTCCGTAGTTCCGTACTATTATATTATCAAAACGGCATAAAAATCACGTTTGTTGTACATACGGGAGCCCCACTTAAATATTTATTTTATTCTGTTTTTAGTATTTGTTGTTATAGCAGCAACAGAAATACATAATCTGTGAAAATTTCAACTGTCTAGCTATCACGGTTTATGAGATACAGCCCTGTGACAGACAGACGGACAGACGGACAGACGGACAGCGAAGTCTTAGTAATAGGGTCCCGTTTTTACCCTTTGGGTACGGAACCCTAAAAATAAATTTATTTTTGGCAATTCTTAACATACTTTTATCTTACAAAACTAGGTACTTACCTACAATAAATGACTTAAAACTAAGATAGGTACTAATTTTGAGTTCGAGTTTGCTTATCCATATCCTGGTATTCAGAGACGAGCCTGGATCCAGGAGGCGAAGGAGGTGACTCTTGCGAATCCTGCCGGGAAACCCACCTGGCACCCTCGGGTCGAGCCGAAGGAGGTGATGCCGATCTGGAAACCATACAACTTACAATGTAATCTGTTAAAACTATTTAAATAACTCTAAGGTGGTCTAGAAGTGATCGCTTTTGTAGCGATAAGACCGCTAATTGTACAGTGTTGGCTCTAGTTTAAGTTTCTCTTATTATTTTTTTGTTATTTTTGTAATTCCAAGTACAGTAGACATATTCTCAGATCTTCAGGCTCTTAGATCCTTGAAGATGTCTAAATGAGGTAGTCAGAGGCACGTCCAAACATATGTCTTATTTTCAGCATGTACGAAATATAATGTTATAAATGCCTCTGACTACCCCCCTATACATTATACCTGTGTCTAATTTATACCCGTTTTCTTATCTTAGGTAAAACTTAAAGCTAGTACTAGTATCAATCTATGTCAAGGATATCTCAGGGGCTAAGGCACGCTTGGTCAACCAAAACCCCTAGGTATAGGAAGAGGGACCTCATGCTAAGAATACAATCATGTTTTATTGGAATTACCAGAACCCGTTGTCCGTTACTGGTGATAACAAGCGGACCACCAGAGTCTCCGCTGCAAGTGCTTCTACCGTTAGCCCCACTCGTGCACAATGTCGAAGTCAGTATCATGGAGCCGAACGCTTGTTGACAAGCTGCATTATTTATCACTTGGAGGGTCACATGACTCTGCACCTGGTTCTGGGAGATCCCAGCCACTGAAATATAATACAAATCATAAAGTCATTGTCAAAAGATATTTATTTCAATACAAGTTCAAGGATCTTTTTAAAGCGTCTTAGGATCTAGGTGAAACCTCGCGACTAAGCCTAGAAGAATCAGGCAACAAACACGGCTCTTACCATCGCTAGTCCTTCCATATCCTGCTGCTTGAGCATTTGCACCAGCAAAGTTATTGTTCATCAGAGATCCAGAGGGCAGAGCGACACGGTTTATCACATCTTAAAAATATGAGGATATCAGTAACTGGAGATATTATCTGAAATGGTAGGTAGTGTAGTGAGTAGTATAGTCTTTTCATCTCCCAAGAAACAAGTGTAGAAAAACTTACTGGTGTAAGCAACATGGTTAAAGGCTATCATTGCGACATCATTGTTCAAGGTGTTGGTATTGTAACTGCTGTGAAGAGCCACATTGCTAGTGACCACTCTGGTTCCACCACTAAACAGCCTAGCAGATCCAAAGACCAGCGTAAACTGGCGCGCTCGGTTGCGGCCGTCCCACCAGCAATGCGCTGCAGTGACAGCGCGTGTGTTGCTTAGCATGGATGAGCCACACACTGAGGTTGCGCCGGACGTCAAGGTTATGACCAGGCCAACCTGAAAACTCACACTTAATTACCTACTGCTGCTACACAAAATCGCAGGCTTGTTCTATTTTTAATCCATTTAGTACTGTTTGTTGGTCAAAAGAAAAATACCGAGTTTTAAGAAAGGATTAATAATCATATTCACTAGGAAAGGGTACGTTCCGACTGCAGAAGGAGATCCTCCCACTATTCTCCCATCAAGGTCCATAGCTTGCTCCGCCTGCTTGATTCTGGCTGCTTCAGGGATCCCCTCATTTTCATGGTAATACAATAGGATTGGCTCTTCAGCTAGCACTAGCCCCAAACCCAGTATAGACAGCAGCACCGAAACCTTCATAATCGAAAACTTTATTGTACAAAGGCAGGTATTGAGGAGTTTTATATAATGGTGGTATCTTATCACAGGATTAATAATTTTTTTTTTTTTTTTTTTTTATTGTTAGTGTACATTAATATAAATAGTGTACTCTAATAATACTACAATCTAGCCATAAGGCAGGCTAATGAGTAGTTTCACTTTGACCTAAATTGCTATGATATTGTTATTAAACTAAGAATGTGTCCATTAACACTTTTCTTACTGTCTCTAATTAAGGGGAAGACACTTTGTTTTTGTGTTCTATAAACGTAGTACTAACTTACTCTTACACTACACAACACTGATTGTATGATACACTACATTACACTAGCTCAAAAGGTTTCGTTCTTTTGAGCCTTCTTACTTGGTCTGTGTTGTCGAGAAGCTGGATTGCCTCGACGTTTACATGGCGATGAAGTCTTTGTTCGTGAGCTTCTGCATAATATTGAATGACTTTAGCGACGAAATCTATATTAAGGTCCCGGTGGAGATCGTCATTTCTTATGTACCAGGGTGCATTCACTATTCCCCTGAGTACCTTGTTTTGGAATCTTTGGATTATTTGTATATTGCTCTTTTTGGTACAGCCCCAAAGCTGTATACCATAGGTCCATACTGGCATAAGGACTTGTTTGTATAGTAACATCTTGTTGTGTACTGTCAGGGCGGAATGTCTTCCAAGAAGCCAGTACATTCTTTTGTAGCGTAGGTCTAACTCATCTTTTTTCTTTTTGACGTGAGCTTTCCAGCGTAGCTTTGCGTCAAGCGTCATGCCCAAGTATTTAGCCGTATTTTCATATGGTATGAGCTTGTTGTTAATAAATATTGGGTGGTATTCCTCCTTTTTGTTAGTGAAGTTAATGTGAACGGATTTCGTCTCATTTAGTTTAATTCTCCACTGCTGTGTCCAACCATGGATTTTATTAACAGCTTCTTGTACCTTTTCTGCTGCTTCTGCGAAGGTGTTTCCTACAGCCATTATAGCAGTATCGTCAGCAAAGGTCGCGATGGTGTTATTTTTAAGTTCAGGAATATCACAAGTATATAGCAGATACAGGACCGGTCCCAATACGCTTCCCTGTGGTACACCAGCTTTGATCTCCTTTAGTTCGGAATAGGCATCATCTTGCCTTATTCTAAAAGCTCTATTCGATAAGTATGACTCTAGTATGTCAGCAAATTCTCCAGGTAGCATTTTCCGCAATTTTAACATAAGGCCTTCATGCCAAACTTTATCAAATGCCTGTGCTACATCTAGGAAAACTGTAGAGCAGACTTTTTTCTCTTCGAGAGTTTTTTCGATTGTGTTGGTGATTCTATGTACTTGGTCTATTGTTGAGTGCTGTTCGCGGAATCCAAACTGATGATCTGGGATAAGGTTCTTGCTGTCTAGTATCGGTTTAAGCCGTTTAAGCAACAGTTTTTCGAATAACTTTGACATTATAGGTAATAGTGATATCGGTCTGTATGAAGAAGCATCTTGCGGCGATTTCCCTGGTTTTCTTATCATTATTACTTCAGCCACTTTCCATAAATCTGGTACATATTTGAGTCTCAAAGCAGCGTTGATAATATTTGTTAATTTAACCAAGGCTTTTCTTGGGAGGTTGTGAAGGATATCACCCGAGATAAGATCGAAACCCGGGGATTTTTTCGGGTTTATGTGTTGCTTTATATGCCATGCCACTTCTCTGGGTGACACAAGCTTTAAAGTTGATTTTTCGACGCAAGCCTCTTGAGTTGAGACTTCATTAATCGTTTGACCTTCATTTGGTATAAATATATTTTCTAAGTGCTCCGCAAACTTTTTGGCTTTTTGTTCATTACTAACAGCCCATTTACCAGGTCCCAGTTTTATTGGTGGGATTTGGGTAGTTGGCTGTTTTAGGTTTTTAGTAGCCTTCCAGAGTGAGTAATCTGTACTGCGATCACTGGTTAGCTTTTGGAGGAATGAGTTCGTTAAGGTATCATTGTGGTTTTGAATTAGCCTTTTTAGTTGTTTAGTAAGTTTATTTAATTTTGTTTTGTCTTGCGGAGACCTAGTCTGATGCCATTGGTTTCGCTGTTGTCGCTTTTCGTGTATCAGCTTGGTGATTTCTCGGGGGTAGGTATTCCGAGAGGCTCTTTTTTTAACCACTGGTGTATTTTTCCACGCTGTCTGCTGTATTAATTTTATAAACTTATCCAGATCTATGTTAAGCTGCTCTGGAGTTTTAAGTGGAACTCTTAGGTCTATATTACTATTTAATTCTATTTTAAAACTCTCCCAGTCTGTGTGTTTATTAACTAGGGTCAGAGTATTTTCTTTGTATAGAACATTTTCGCTTATTTCTAAGTATATTGCAGAGTGATCCGAGTTCATATCATAACTCTGTTTAGTTTGTAAGTAGTTTGAGGAAAGATTTTTATATATGAAAAAGTCTATCAAGTCTGGGACTTTATGTTGATCAGATGGCCAGTAAGTAGGCGACCTTGTGGATGTAACGTCACATTTGAGTTCGTTTACGGCATTCAGTAACTCTTTTCCTTTTGTGTTTGTTAGTCTGGAGCCCCAATACGTATTTTTTGCATTGAAATCTCCTCCTAGTATGAACTTTTCGCCAAGAAGATTTAAAAGTGTCCTTTTTAATCGCATATCGCGGTGGGCAGTATATTGATGCTATCGTTAGAGGGTACAGTTTAGTAGTGATGCAGATAGCTACAGATTGTATATCTGGCTCTTCATATTTGTTCACCTCATGATGTTTAATACTTTCTTTTACTATTACTGCACTACCCCCTCTTGCTTTGTTGTGTGGGTGAAGTGCATGGTAGGTCTTATAACCTTTAAATTTAATGTAAGATTGCTTGGTAAAATGCGTTTCTGATACGAGACATACATCTACATTTTCTATATCTAGGATCACTTGCAGTTCATTTTGATGCTTTTGTAATCCATTACAATTCCAAGCCATAATTTTTAGCATACTAATCATTTTTTCGGTTTAGATATAGCTGTTATATTGCTATGTTCAATCTTCTTTAACCGTTCATCAAAAGATGTCATTAATTTAAGAATTTCGTCTAGTTTGTTATGGTTAGAACTGTCATCCTGTGCAATGTTTCTCTTGGACATGGAGCTTCTGGCAGCGGCTTGGGCGTAAGTTGTAGATGGCGTTACCTTAGCAATACTAGCAGTATGTTTGCTAATTGTGAGTGGCTTAGCGCTAGAGACTTGCCTTGTTGCTGTTGGTTTTTTTACGGTTTTATATCGTATTTTTTGCATTTCCTTAGCTATCATGCATCCCCGATAATTAGCCGGGTGTGCTTCACCACAATGCACACATTTTGGCTTCTCATCTGCAGATTTGATGCAATTTATGGTCAGATGTTTTCCAGTACACTTCACACACCTTGGTTCTTTGGAACAGTACTTTTGAGTATGCCCATAGACCTGGCATCTTTTACACTGAGGCATCAATTTCGAGGTTCTGAGTGCTTGTATTTCAACTATGCAGCCCAGTATAGATTTGATTTCGAAGACCTTGCTAATGTCTTCTGTATTTTCAAAAATTAGCATGAACATGTTGAGAGGTTCCTTACTCTTCCAGCTCAGTTTGTTTACTGCATCCTTGATTTTATAACCTTTACTTTTCAGGTCCTCGATGATCCTTTCAGGCGAGCAGGTGAAAGGAAGTTTTTTTGCCATTACTCGTATCGGCCTTTCTTGCTTATTTTCATAAGTGTGCCAGAAGCTGTGGTTTTCTGTCAACATATTGGTAATACCTCTGTAGGATTCATCGTTAGCGGCGTTTATTTTAACGCTTTTCCCACTCAATATTTTTGTTGTGAAGGAACCAGGTGCTTGTTTTGATGACAGAGTGTCATACAATTTTTGGTAGTGTTCCACGTTATCAACTATAATAGGAGGTGGAGCGGGGACTTTTTTAACCTTTTCGGTGGTTTTTATGTTGTCGTTTTTCGGTGGTGACTGTGTGGGAGAGGTGTTCAACTTTCTTTTTTTCCTAGTCTTAGTTCTTATCCACTCAGTTTCTTTCGCTAACTCTTCCTCATCTGTACTATATACAGCAGGCTCAGAGGAAGTTTTTACTTTGGATGATGGAGCCGCAGCTCCTCCGCTTTCTTCCGCAATGCATTTCAGCTGCTGCTGAAGAATTTCGATTTGACTTTTAAGGTCATTTACTAGGCTCTGTAGTTTTTTTCGTTCTTGGTTTTCTTCCACGTAGTATCTAAATAACAGATGTTCATTCTCTGTTTGCAGTTTTATACTGCTTTCTTTGGTAGGTGAATTCATTGTAAGGCAGGTAATAACTTCGCCTTAACAATATAAATTGTCGATGCAAACATGCCAATGCGCAATGAGTAACTAGGTCATCATCGCGATCTGGCCGTCCGTCACGACGGGTTTGTTGTGATGCGTAAGCACTTTGCACTGTCGGTACGCGCGGTCGCGAGTAGCACAACTGATCTCAGCGAAAATCGAACGATCACTGATTAATAATGGGAACTGATTTTTTCATTGCCAAATTGGTAAGGTCAGTGATTAGAGAAGACTTTGAACAGGTAGGTAAAAATTATATTCAATACAAAATCGCACTTATTTCTAAGACAACAAGTAAATAAGGTGCTAGAAGCGAAGACTCTTGAGCAATATTAATTAACATGAGATGAGCGTAACTAAGATTTCTAACAGATAACCAGTTCAGAAGACAAAAATAAACCCGCTACAGTTACAATTACAACCAGTCTGACTTTTCGTCCGTGTTCGTAGCAGTTCATAGTTGGCATGGTGCATGGTGCCAATTGTTTAGCCATCTCATCTGAGTGGCTGGAGATCTCCCATCAGGAGGAGAGAGGATGTGCTTACCTTAGGATTAGATGAGCAAATAGAGCAAAAAATGATTTTACCAAAAAAAAAACCCTTCGCTCATCACACAATACAAGGAAAACAAAAATTACAGGAAGCGGTAGTTAATGTAATCTAGCATTGAACTCAATCGATATATTTTATCCAGTTTAATTGTTATGATGACCTTCGGTCTGTTATCTGTGCCATCATAAAACACAATTATTATGTATGTCATTATTGATTGATACCATTATCTATTGTAATCTATAATATAAAAATAAGTCGGGTTTTCCTTCGCTATAACTCCAGAACGCACGAACCGATTTCCACGGTTTTGCATTCGTTGGAAAGGTCTCGGGCTCCGTGAGGTTTATAGCAAAGAAAATTCAGAAAAAAATTCAAGAGAAAAGCAGGAAACAGGAACGGGAACGGGAATGGGAACTTAACACAGCATTTGTTAATTCTAAAGCGATACGAAGTTCGCCGGGTCAGCTTGTATCGTTTAAACGCCTGCAGTTTTATTGACAGTTCGATGATTGTTAAGACTTTCAACTTTAGCAAGGCGTTTCGAACTCTATTTTGGTTAACTGACCTACCCCATCGTATCTCTACGCTATTATTATATATTATTTTAGCTATAAAATTTATGGTAACACAAAACAACCGTTTTCTTTCTTTTCCTTCATTTTTAACCATTTTGTCTCAATTTAAAACATATATGATTTTCCTTCCAGAAGTTTTCTTCATAGCAAAGTCTAACAGCTGAGTTTGTTTGCAGTGAGTGAGTGGTCTCGTAAAACGAACCGTCAGCCATTGAAGCACGCCGGGGCTAGAACCCACGACCTTCGAGATGAAAGTCGAGATACCTACTTACTCATACTCGGCCAACACGGCCGAAATAAATAATAGTTTTTTTTTATTTATTTTTTTATGATTGTAGTAATCTAGGGCGTAAGCATGTAGGTATTCATCTAGTTAATATGTTGTAGGTAAGTAGGTACCTACTTATTCTAGTAGCTACTTAATTCTCCTACACGTGATCATTCTGTTAATAATTAGGTGCTAACAGGAAAAATATGTGTGTAATGCGACATTTAATTGAACTATTAGGTTAATTGGTCACTGGTCAGGCTGCGTAGCTTTAGCCACACGACATTTGAGGCGTTTATGAAAATGAACTTGTCAATAAACATAATTTAAGTGATTTAGTGCTGAATGCGCTGCCCTTCGATCGGAGGTCGTCGTTGTGTCATCTCATAGTCTTAATGAGATGGTCAGCATCTGTATCAATGAATAATTTGATTCTTTCACAACTTTGGGTTCTTTCTGGAGATTTCCACACATCTGGTTTGATGTATAGGTAGTCGTCAACTTGAAGGGACCGTTTCGCAACGTCCCTATTAATAGCCTTTAAGCTCATATAAATGTGTTCAAGAACTGTCTCATGCTATCATAACCATATTGTATCTTCCGATAGACCATCTTCAAGTAAACTATGAAGATTTTCGTAAGTAGTGCAGCAATAAATACAGAAAATAAATAATTGTTCTGTTTTAATACATGTGATTTTTTAATTACTTAATATTATTTTCGTGACAGTTTGCTTATACGAGTATAAGTCTATCAATGACATGACTGCTTGGTTTTATTTTCAGATGTGCACTGTGCTGGCGCTGGCCGCGGTCTCTGCTGCACCCTCCAAGGAGTCAATCCGCGAGAAACGTGGCATCTTCGGTGAGCCCGGCGGGCTCTTGTCGCCGTCGATCCACCATAGCTCTCTGTTGGGAACCCATGCTCACATCCCAACGCTGCATCACGCTCCTCTCGCCAGTTCTTCACTACTGCACGCTCCTATATCCAGTTCTTCGCTGCTGCACGCTCCTCTTTCTAGTTCTTCGCTGTTGCACGCTCCTCTGCATTCCTCATCCGTCCTCCACGCTCCTCTTCACGGCCCTCTGCACTATGACACCGTACATCACACGCACCACGCTCCGATCCACCACGCTCCGATCTACCACGCTCCGATCCACCACGCTTCGATCCACCACGCTCCGATCCATCACGCTCCACTCCACCACACCCCGATCCTGAGCTCGCACTCACATATCGACACGCCCATTCTGCACGGCTCCCATATCGACACGCTGCACACTGATGTGCATCACTCCGCCCCGTTGATCCACTCCGCCCCGCTGATTCATCATTCTCCGTCCCCTATCATAATAAGGGTGCACAAGAGCGTCCACCACGCGCCTGCTCGTCACATCATCAGACATGGCTGGTGATGAGCTCCAGGACTTCCTTCGATAATGCCAAATAAATATTGCTGTTGACTATCTTCATGTTCGATTTAGCTTTTTATTTTTGCGATTTAAATTTGTCGTTTCGCGAGGCAACAATGCGACAAGCAACGAATTTAAATTAGTTCCAATAACGTTTACTTTATTTATAATGCGGAAGCGTATAGTATTTGCCTTACACTTAAACTAAACCAATCCTTAGTTATTTTAATGGTGGTACTTACACACTCCTAATTAATTACTTCAAGAGTTGGTTTGCCTAAAAGTGTTTACACTATCATCCCTGCCTTTTCGGCAAGGCAACGGCAAGTTTCTTACGAATGGCATGGCAATGGCAGCCATCACATTCGTTCAAAAATAATTATATAAATTAGTGGAACTAGTGGAACTAGACTTGGCTGGGTCATTGGTAGATGCTCAAACCTTGCTTCTTATTATACAATACAACAAGAGGTAGTAAAACGAAACCTCTTATATCCATAACTAATAACAGCACGGGCCTGGATCGTTCCATCTCAGTAATAAATAATTTAAACTCATACTCATTTAAGTATGAATTACGAGCATCAAGTCTCTCACTTCTGTTTTTACAAGTTACAGTTCCTAGTAGGTACCTATCTAATCAGGTTTATATTACTACACTTTTGCTGGTATTTTGTTTATTCAAGCCGGATTAGTAGCCTCGTAAAAGACATTATCATATTTTGGTATAATGTGAGACATGATTGCGACATCGGCCGCTGGGGACATGTTTTGCAGAGAGGTGTGGTGTTGGTGTCTGCTGCTTCGTATCGTACATTACCATCGCACTATTACTCTGCTGTGCTATTAATAAATAGACAAAGTAGCTACGATCTTAGGCTTTAACTAAGACATGTTTTCCTACCTATATCAATTGTAAAACATAACCTAGGTTATTAAATTGTTAATGGATCATTGGCCTTCTTTAGTAGGTCGTTTAAGCGATGGCACACCCTACTTTATTAAAAGATATATTATTTCCAGAAGTCTTCATCCAAAGCTATGCCGAAGCAACGACAGATTGGTCAGTGATCAGATTTCGACAAACCCGACTTCATGTTTATAAATAAAAATTGTAATGCTTTAAAATACATATGAAAAACCCAGGGGCCCTGTTATCTGTGACGTCAAATCGACGATAGCTCGAGATACGTTCGAAATAGAAATCATGAACATTATTTCTATTTATCTCTATATATCTCACGGGGGAGGGGGGCTCCCCCCTCCGCAAGATCTAGGGGCCCCTACCCCGGCTAGCCCTCCACTCGGTGTATGCCAATGAAAGAAGGGCTATATAGTTGAAAACCACTATCAATGCCCATAATTTTCGAAGGTTTCTCTCTATTTCCCTGGGATCCCATCATCAGATGCTGACTTGGTGGTAATGGGACCACCTCAGAAGTATAGGCTTACAAATAAAAAAATAACATACAGGCGAATTGAGAACCTCCTCCTTTTTGAAGACGGTTAAAAACTATTTAAGTACCTATAAAAGTATGAACTATGAAATGCCTAAATGTAGGAAAATAAATACGAATCTACGAGTGACCTAGCCTAGTGAGAACCTAGCTACCGTGGTAAACCAACACCTAGACCAGGAATGAATATTTGTCCCGCCGCGGAAATTAAACCCGCTCTCTCGAGTCTCAGTCGAGCAGTCGCCTGCTGCGTCACCCATATCAAGGCACTTGTAAACTATTTGGTCAAAATGTCGAGATGGGGTTTTTACGCGAAGCTAGATTTTTCAAAAATACATAGGTACATACATAAAATCACGCCTGTTTCTCAGAGGGGTAGGCAGAAATCAGGGCTTTCCACTTGCTACGATCCTGACATACCTCTTTTGCTTCATTCACTCTCATCACATTCCTCATGCATACTCGTCGGTCTGGCCTTTTCCCAAAAGGTCACGATTTGATCCAAAGAATACGCCGAGGTCTTCCTCTTCCAAAACGGTCCGATTCACACTCGCCTTATACAAAATACTTACTAGAGAGGAATTATCTTTCAAAAATGCCTGGTATTATAGAGATTTTGCGAGTTGCACAAGTGGTGAAGTGATGATCTCAAAGCAACCTTGTTGTATTGTGGTCAACGGGAAACCCATCTGCATATTGCGGAGTAATCGATTTGTTCGTCTTGGATCCTTGACATTTGCTGACGGATTCACGCCTTGAGTCTGCGCTTTTCTTATAACTACTCTCGTAGGTGTGATAAGTGAAACTGGACGTTATAAATACATTTACAACAATCCAAATACTTATATTTTTTTAGGATAGCTACGAGTAAGTATTTAGTAGCTAAAAAATATCAGAACAATGATTATTCTTCACTCTCCATTATGATCGTCCAGTAAATGAAAAAGTTTATTTATTATCACTACATAGTATAAAGCAAAGTCGCTTTCCGCTTCCCGCGTATGTATGTATGTTTGCTTATATCTTTAAAACTACACAACGGATTTTGATGCAGTTTTTTTTAATAGATAGAGTGATTCAGGAGGAAGTTTTATATGTATAATAACATGCTACCCGTGCGAAGCCGGGGCGGGTCGCTAGTTATTTATAATATAATAAATAAAAAGGTAAGTACCTATCTTTTACACTAAAACAATTAAATAAATATATTATATATTATAGATATTTCACACACCATCGAACCCCAAACTAAGCAAAGTCTGTAGGTGCAATGGGAGCTAGATAACTGTTTTATTAGGGTTTCGTAGTTTACAAGAAACCCTTATAGTTTTGCTACGTCTGTCCGTCGTGGTGTGGGGTGTCGTTGGATAGGTTTTTAAAAAACATTATGGGTTTGTGAAGACAACTTTTCGATTAAGGGATCCGTTTGTGAAATATTAAGCTTTAAAGTGCAAAATTTTGTCAGAGTCAAGCTAAACGATTGGTTTTGGAGGTGTGAAAAAGTCACGGTAGTAATAAATATAACGAATTTATGAGGAAAACTGTCACGGCTAAGTAGGCTTTACAAGTTTACGAGTAATCATCGACCAACTAAGAAAATGTATGTTTTAAGTTGCTCGGCGATTACTCGTGAACTAGAAGTAAACTATTTTGTACAAATATAATCAAAATTTACTTATATAAAGTGTAGAACATTTCAGATTTAGTGACTGCAAAATATTAAGCTTGAATAAGCTCTGAAAATACGGCGCGTAGGAATTTATTTAATTTACGATGAACCTTCAAGTGCGGAGGCGACTTAAGTTCAGTTGGTACTTGGTAGTTGGTAGGTACGAGTAGGTCCTCAAAACCTTGATAACGGATTAGTACTAGCCGACGTACCTACACTACACGTAGGTACTAGCCGCGGCAGACTTTGTTCTGTCCTTTCAATAATCGCATCCAAAAAATCACTTGCAGACAACTTACAATTTTTCCCCTATAAACCTTGTACTGATAAAATAAATTCCGAAGAATACAACAATTTTCCGAGTAATTGTGTAAGAAGGTACCTACTTAAATAGGTGTATAACCTCCTGGGGAACGTCATTCACTGCCTCACGGAACGTTTTTTCACTTACGTTTTTTTTTCTTTGATCTCTGTGTCACTTTGGGTTTAAGTAATCAGATCTTATTTTATTTATGGTGTATATGGCTAGGGTTGCCGCAATTTATTGTATTTGTTCAGACAACAGGGTCCAATCCTCACGACATTTTCCTTTACCGTTATAAGCAAATTTTAAATGAACGTTAAGTCCCATTACTTTAATATAGCTTAGCTCATAACTTTTGTCATTACTGCTCAAGCTTCAAGGCTTCTTCAATCCAATTTGACAGTTTCCGTGTTGGCCAAGTGGGATGTACCTCGACTTTCAATCTGAAGGTCGTGGGTTCGAATCCCGGCGTACATCAAACCACTTGCAACCTGTCACGTATGGAATGCTAACTACTGCAAAATGTTGGCATATGCCAAATATAATGTTTTTTTTAATTTGACAGGAATCGCGATAAAATGTTTTCTATCTATCTATACATACATGTAGAAGGGTTCAATTCTGTACATTGAATTAAAACTAAAAAAAATACTCCTAGGGGCCTTGATACAAGTAACACAAGCCAAAAAAAAACATTTTGAACTTTTTGTCTGTCTGTCTGTCTGTTGACCGGCTTTCACGTAAAAACTACTGGACGGATTTTGATGAAACTTTTTTTGTTTTGTAGCTATTAGTCCTCGGCAATATAATAGGCTATAATTTATTTTGAAGATTGGAATACCAGATGTGAAACTATCTGTCGCCCAGCGAAGCGGGTTTAAAATACGTAAGTTCGTCTTCCGGACAAATGTAAGTTTCGTTCATCCATGTTGGTGTCCTCGCACGTACCTACTCGTATCGTAAGTCACCTTATGCACTATTTCTAGAAACGGCTAACGAATGTCAAGTTTCGTATTTTATTTTTTAAGATCGACCAATTAAAATTAGCTGTGCCTAGGTCAATAAACAAGATTTTAAGGATCTGTGATCCTTAAAATCGCACTAGAGATACAAGATCTAAAAATAATTTAATAAAAACGAAACAACTTTAATTAATTTAGGCATACTGAGTTAGTGCGAGGACACTAGGTTTCTCTGTGTAGTGGGTTTAAGAAAATACTACGAGTACAAAACCAAGAAGCGGAACGAATATTTGCACATGAGCAAACCACGGGGATCAAACCCGCACCAAAGGCATCAAAGGCCACCAAAGTCATCATAATTATTATTGGAGTTTACTCCTTAAGAATCGGTTTTTGATATAAGGCGCCCGGTATGAGAAAAATGTGAGGTGTAAAATCTACTGAACGAATGACCTCGTTACGTTTTTGGTGCGCAACTTTCTAATTTGGTGTGAGCAGTGCAGCTAGATCGTGGGTAGTGTGTACCTGTGTATCCTTACTTTGCCTATACGTTATAATGCTTTCTCTCACTCTTACTGATGGCAAAACATCTTATAGTGGGGGTACGCTCTACGCACGATCTGGTAAACTCCAGTCGTGCGTCGGAGCTGACTAACACAATTTTTTTTCAAATATTGTAAAATGTAAGATAAATGGTGAGAGCGCTGGTTGTGGGCACTTTAACAACATTTTAATTTTCAAATGAAAAATTACGATGATTAAAACGACGATTTTTAAACAACATAGAATACAAAATATACTTTGTATTTATATATCTCTTAGATATATTTATCTCTTAGGATAATCAAAGGTTTTGTATCAGGCGATATTTATTAATTAATTATTCATATTCAAATATCTAGACAAAGAGGGAAATCATTAGTTTTGATTAATCAAATCTAGATATCGCACCACAACTGTCACTAATCAAAACGGACAAAGAATTTTCTGAACTATTGATTTTAAAAAAGTTTGATTGCTTTGCTTATTTATCGGCTGCCAAAATGTAAAATGCCCAAAGCCGGGGTGGGCACCACAACTGGTCCTATGACCCTATGACCTGTTCATCTTGAAAGTATAGGTCTGAGGGACGAACGAAGTACCTACAAGATCCCGCAAGAACAACAGGGGATTTGGCGCAAAATCACATTGTACCACATTGGTAGTGTAGTACCTACCTACACCTAATGTACCTATACTTCCATACTGTCCATTGTTTTCGTAGACTCAAGTTATAAAAAAAAACAATGATTGGACTTGATAAAATGGAGCTACGTCTTTTCACACCACCGAGGTACGAGTTACAAATCTATTTATGTATCTAGAGGTTAGAGTTAGGTTAGGTCATTTTTAGGTTTTATTTTTTTGTGTAAATTAAATATTTTTTAGTCTAGAACTGGTTGTAGCCTAAGTTTTGCCAAAACATTGTGTTGGTATATAAGCTTGAAGATGCGTCTAATGTCTCATATTATTCGGGAGTTCCGAGTCCTGTCCTGTGCGAACAACTGCAACATTAACATGAAGTTTGTAAGTTCTCCTAATTTGTTATTATATTCCAATTCCATTTGAAATCACAGTCATAAATTTGAATACATATTTTTTTAATAAATTACATCATTACATTGGTCATTAAAAAGGTAAAAAAATATTTTTGTCCAAGTGCGTGTCTGGCTGGCCACGCGCAATGTAGGGTATAAAGTTTACACAGCTAACAACGTTAAATAAGTAATTTTACTAAAAGATATTTGTACTAATTTTATTTTACTTCTCCGAATATATTTTTTAAATTGGTCGTTGATATTACTCGTAAACTTGTAAAGTTAACTTAGCTGTGATAGTTTTCGTTATATACCTATACTTACTACTACCGTGAATTTTTTCATACCTCCAAAACCAATAGTTTAGTTGGTAGGAAGGGGAAGACACTTGATTCAGACAAAAAATTGCACTTTAAATCTCTTAATTTAATTAAAATTGTCTTCACGAACCCTTAATATTTTTCAAAGACCTATTCAATGACTCCCCACATTATGGGGAATGCGACACACTTTTGTTCTGTAATAAAATTATAGTGGTACTCGTTGCGCATGTAGGCACTAGGCAGGTATCTCTCTTATTGATTGACCAACAACATTTTTTCTTCATCAGACCTGCTTTTTATGCGCCCTAGTGGCTCTGCTGGGAGTGGTCTCGGCTAACTTCGGCGGGGGCTACGGCGGCGGCTGGCGCGGCGCCGGCGGTCATGGCGGACATTACGGCCGCAGCTACAGTTACGGCGGTGGCTACGGTGGTTACAGTGGTTACGGTGGCCACGGCGGTGGCTACGGTGGTTACGGTGGCTACGGCCGTGGCTACGGTGGTTACGGTGGCTACCGCGGTGGCTATTGGGGATAGTACGCCTAAAGGTTTTGTTAAACAGTGATTCGCCATCAACAACCGCACTAATAACAATAATGTGATTATGTAGTTTAAAAAATATTAACATGTTTTGATGATAAATAAATCATATCTACCTGCCACTCTCCGTTTTACACAATACATAAGATATTGATTACACCATATTCGATAATAGACAATGTGAGAGGTATAAAGTGACACCAATTACTTTCCCTATCAGAAAATGTAATACGTATCTAGTTACTGGGAACAGCGATCGACTCATGGTAAGCACAGAAATATTACTTAATATGTTTTGTAACTGCAAACGTAATCTAATCCCCCTATTTTTAGTTGTAACCTCGAAATATCTCCACTTCGACTCTCGTATACCTAGTACCTAATTGCAAAATATAGGCATTGTGCCAAATGTAACGTTTGGACGTGCCTCTATCTCTCTTTCCCTCTGCCGGAGATCTGGGAGGATGTCTACCGTACTTATTTTAAGACGGTTAATATTAAGGAAACCTGTAGCTCTTTCATGTATTGGTTGAGTGACTTAATCAATTTCGAATTTGTCATACTTACCAACCTACTTGCTCATGATTTAGAATGCTTTAGACTTCCTCGAATATCAGGCTATTAGGCAATAATGTTCTAGTTGTTCTAGAATAAACTGAAATCTAGGTATTTGAATTACGTCATAAATAAGCCCCGACTAAAAAAGCTTACAAGAGGCTCAGAATAATATGATAATGTTTATAGGTAGGTAGGTGTAGGTACCTACATATATTGAATTAAATTAAGTTCGCTTATCGTGCATAATACTTATCAGGGTAGGTACTTACTTATGATGCAACCAAAGTCTAGTGCGGAAGCTTCTTGTTCATATTGTGATAGATTTCTACTTAGTACAATAGTATCTATATTAGTAGGTAGGTTTGTATGGAACCCTCAGGGCGCGGGTCCTAGTCGCACTTGACGCTCTATTTTTGACACTAATTGGCAGCAAAAGAATCAGGGTCCTACCACGATCTCCTGCCTTGTGCGACTTGTGTGTCCACTTACTTGAGGCTTACTGTATACCTACAGAGATACAGGTCTTATTCTTCATAATGCCTGTAATTGATATATAACCCTACCTACCCATGTACCCATACTCTCCAAACCGAAACCCAGTAATGCTGCTTGGCACAAGAAGGTATGATAGTAGCCTCTTCACAAGGAGCTCTACTGTTACTCATTTAGGTGGGTGGGTCGCATTCGAACGACTTCTTGTCTGTCTGATTTGCAATACCTACAAACCGGCTCAGTTTCGACAAAGATGCGGTTTGCTTCCAAAATGTCAACCGACCTATCAACAAATTCTCGTTATTCAGATCATAATGTAAGAGACATTTTAAATAAAATTTCGCAAAGGGTAGATTTAGCATGGTAGGTCAGTGATATTCTTGGTGACGAGGTCAGATTACGAGTCTATTAATATAGCAGTGTTCAAAACTTAATGATCTATTTGTATCAAACGGTCAAGTTGGTGGTGGCGTGGTGGGTTTGGCAAACTAATACATCAACATAATATCTAAATATAATAACCACATATTAAGTGGCTAAATGTTATCTCGTTCTCAGGACCAACGGCTGATCGATATCTAATCCCCATATTCTTAGTTGTAACCTCTACTCTACCTTGACTCAAACTCTTTTGAGGTACTTTCTCTCGAAAATAACCTCATGTTTGGTATCTTAAATCGATATTTTAGAGGTTCCTCAATTACGTCATCAGTCATCATCCGAGGAGATTTTCATCAAGCAAACCGTTAGACGCATGCGTTGTTCACAAGCTGTCGAGGAATGTCAAGGTACATCTCGAGGTGTCTAGAGTTGATAGGTCTATTGACTGAAGAATCCTCTACTAGAGGCAAACTCGAGGTAATTTTATTAACTAAAACTACCTAAAAACGTTTTCGAGGTCGAGTCGAGGTGGAGATATTTTGAGGTTACCTACCTACAACTACAATTATTACAACGCCTACCTTGCTCCGTAGATTTGCTCGTTAGGAAATAAACAAGAACCATCAAAACCTAACGAGGAATTATTTAATCATGTTTTATTATCTTCATCGGTAATTCTGCATCATAAATCATGCAGGTTATGCATAAAAATATATTTTTTATGTTAATGCCCATGATGTCTATAATAAATTATGAATCTGTCTAGGCTTGGTCAGATGAACTGTCATAGACTTCGACGTTTCAAAGTGATTCTCCTGCTTCTGATTGTACTTGTACATCCAGCAATGAATGCCTCACGGCTGATGATGATGACACCGAGAACTGAACTATGGCATTTGTGGTCACCACACCACCAGGTATGGTATGAAAAACCTGCTTTACAAAACTCACGCCGATGCTGTTCATCTTTATTGTAACAGTTCAGGAATTGCAAAATATTATTATTTTATTTTCGACCTCAATATCAGTTTTGTAACATTTTTTTTTATAAATGATCTGCCTTACCAAGGAGCTATTATTAATAACTGGATTATTGCAAAATGCCATCATACTCATGAATGACCAAAACAATTCGGTATGTAGGTAACCTTTAGTAAGTAATTGGACGTGATCGGCTTACAAATTATTTTATGGCCGTAATCGGTGGTCACTGTGATCATGATCACCAATCCAACCCACATAAGTACGTATATCAGAATAAAATATTTGATGCGACCGACCGGTCGGCTAATACAACAAAATCCCTCAATCTAAATATTTACTTAAATTACAAAATAATCGTTGAGGCATTCCATTTCATCTAGGTACCAACTACCAACCTAGTCTAAAGTTAGTTTGTGTACTAAATTAATTTTAGAGCCTTCTAAAAAATAACATGTAAAATAATATGTAATAACAGTATTTTTTTAAATAAACGATACCTAAGTAACCTATTTCGTCAAAAAAATAACTATATATTTTTGGTTTCATTTAAATAATAAGTTTAATATAATTATTTAAGTGTGAACTTAAAGTTGATAGAAGAGAAAGCATTGGCCTTATCAAGTCAACACGTTTTGGGTTCGGTGGCTGCTTCCATAAAGTCTAACAAAACAAAATAAACCTTTAAATTTACAATTAATTTAATTACCACCAACCTCGTTCTTCAAGTTCGCCACTTTACTCATTAACATTAACCAAAGTTAAAAGTTCACCAAAAATCGATGAATGCTGTGATTATTAATGTACCTTATGTCTTGTGTTTTCATTAAAATGCAAAGAAATGCTACAATATTTTAATATTTATTAAAAAATCTAAGTAGGTAGGTAGGTATATAACATAACTACTAATCCATAAACATTAGCGTGCCATATTTATAATAATAAGGTACACATATTAAGCTTTGGCCCCAGTTCAAGGCTAAATGTATATTACAGGTTAGCATGGAGTTATTTTAAGATTAGCAAAAATATTGTGTTAGCATTATCTTAATTATTATACTTACTAATATTATAAATCTAAAAGTATGGATGTTTTTATTATCTGTGGCTCAATCACACCTTTAATAATCAAACGCGAGCCAAGCCGCTGGTAAAAACTAGTAAATAAATATATTGATACCGGAAGTATCAATTAATGTAAGGGATAAACCCCTGTTTTACAGGAGAGCAAAGAAGAAAAGTTTTTTGTCATTTTGCACTTGGTTAAAAATGAGAGCCGTCGCAGGACACCTGGTAGGTGTGAAACATCAAAATTATTTTGTACAGGCTATATGCATAAAAGGATTGTTTACGACACAATTTTTTGCAAAATTACTATCATACTGATAAATATTAGATCGGACGCCAGGGCATGCGTCGCCAGACCAACAGCCAGTCTGACCCGCCGCTATAGATGTTTCACATCAAAAATGTTCTACGAGTATCGATGTACTTCAATAATCGTCCGTTTAGTGTCGACAACAGTTCGTACTTCGTATTATGTCTACATCCTACGAGAAACATAGCAAACAGCACAAAAAAATATAATTTCTAATGATGACTTAGTCGATCTGGTACACTTTTGGAAGGGACCAAGTCTTAGTTTCTCAATAGTGACTCTAAAGACTTTGGATGTCTTTGGCAGAAGTTATCTATATCTATACTTATAATAAATCTGTAGAGAGGTCAATTCTGTACATGAAATATATTTCCAAAATAACTATCAGGGGGTGATTAGGGATCGATACTGATGCCAAAAATGCAATCAGTAAAATTTTTGTCTGTCTGTCTGTCTGTATAACCGTTATAGAAACAAAAACTACTCGACGGATTTTAACGAAACTTGGTACAATTATTGTTCATACTCCTGAGCTGGTTATAGTATACTTTTCATCACACTACAATCAAAAGGAGCAGAGCAGTGAAGGGAAATGTTGGGAAAACGGGAGAAGTTACTCCATTTTTTAAGCTTCCGTCGCGTGTGCAACTTTAATGGTTAAAGCTACACAAAAATCATGTATGACGGAAATGTTCTCCTTAAAATTATATAAAAAATATCCCACGACAGCATATGTCTATCTTTTATGGTTGACTTACAATAACACGTGTAACTCCCGATAGCTTAGCAGTTCGAAGCTTTCTGATTATATGTGTCTACTCTTACTTTTATAACATTCTCAGTCATCCCTCATTAAAAAAGTTAACATTATTAACTATTCCATAAAAAAAAGAATCATAGAAATCGTGTGATACTACGCAGCCGGACCCACCGTGGATAAGGGTTAATTTTAATGCAGTTACAAATCTATGGAATTGTACGAATTGTACTCCAAAAATCAGCAATTGTACTAGAAGGGGTCAAAAAAAGCTGTGAAAAAGAACGTTTTATATAAAGAAATTCTGTAGTATATTTAGTATCAGCATTGCACCCGTGCGAAGCCCGGGCGGGTCGCTAGTAAATAAATATATATTTGTGAACATTATCACACAACGCCATCTAGTCCTAAACTAAGCAAAGCTTGTACTATGGGAACTAAATAATTGATAAAGTATATACCTAATACCTATACAACGTGTTACAAAATACCCCGTAAAAACTATAATTAACTAGCCGACACGTGACAGACGTTATCCTGTAAAATTTTAATAATTGCTTAAGAAAAAGCAGTTTCAGGCAACTTCCAATTTATTCCCTACAAACCTTGTACTGATAAAATAAATTACGAATTTTGGTAGAATGCGTATGCGTATCATTAATTAGACAAAACTGTGTTGCTTCGACGACTAAATGTTTTTAGTCTGTGATGTCAGATTTGTTGCACACCAACGCCATCTTTACCAAAATCATCCTTTTTGCTTTTTTTATCATTTAGGGTTTGTTTTTCGGATTATAAGTTCCCCCTTGATTTATTCTGATTTTTATCTACATACTACAGCAAATTTCATCTTAATCCGTTTTGTCGTTTATTTTTGATTATAACAAACTTTCGCATTTATAATATTATTAGGTTTACAATTTTGTCAACCCTAGTAAGCTGTCATGTCAGGGAACCAGATTATTTTTAACAGATAGGCCTACGTAACCTATTTTACCTAACAATTGTCTACTTTAATAGTTTTTCTATTTTTAATGTTTTTAAGCTATTGCATAGCTTCTATCGCGGGCCTTGAGCGTGGAGACCGAATCCAGAAATTTCGTAACGAAAATTTACACAAAATTTTACGAGACACTCACACTCACGCAATATGCGTGAGTGTGAGTGTTAGAGATTTCTCTTTTTGGATTTCAAAAAATCGATTTTTAAAAAATCGATTATGTAAATTACACATATAAATCGATTTTTGTAAACTAAGTTTTCCGAACGCGAACCGAATCGTTCATTGGCCATTTTCCCGGACGTGAACCTACATATAGTCGCCTCCCAAACGGAAACCGACTCATCGGTCTTGTCTCCGAACGCAAACCGAACCATTGATCGTTTTTCCGAACGTGATCCGACCAATAGTCGCTTCACAAACGGGAACCGACCCATCGATCGTCTCTCCGAAAGCGATCCGAACCATATAATTCGATTTTTTGGAAAATCGATTTATTTGTAGGGACAAAAAATCGATTATTAATTAATAGATTTTTTTCAATCAATATTACATCCCTATGACTCATGTCATGCCTGCTTAGAGTCCTCGCCACCACTCATGTCCTGCGACGAAAACCAAAACTAAATTTGACAGCAACGCCATTTTATCTCATGTCAGAGTGCTCGATGAAATTAGCGTCCATGGTTTTTCCCAATATTTTCTTGAAATGTGCGTGAATATGTCGCGTAAACTGGTGAAAAGTGCAGCTCGTGAAATGATTCATAAAGTAAAAGAGTTTTGTGAGTTAGAGCAGAGGAATAAAGACGTTTTGATCCCTTTAAATAATATACAAAAAAGAGTCGCTGCCATGACAGGTAAATTTTAGGGATACCAGAGTATAAGTTTTTGTCTAACAATAGGTAAAATATGACTAAATTAAAACACTAATTAAATTATTTTGTATTTTAGGTGTTTCAGAGAAAATGGTATCTCGAATTACGAAAGAAGGAAGAGTGGCAGCAAGCACTTCAAAAAGAATTGTAATATTTCAAAAATGATGGACTGGTAGATGAAGAAATAGAAAGATTCATAATTCATAATATCAACAGCCAGTGATAGCGACACTGATTCTGATCATGGCAGTGAATTTCAAGAGACAAGTGACAGCGATATGTCTGGAATGCAAGTAATAAATGATGAAGACCATAATTATTGTATAAAAATAATTTAATAAAATTTACCTATATCGTGAAACTAGGTTGATTTCATTGTTTTCCTACATAACTACACTACTATTACAATGAGATAAAATTTCTAGTTTTATATTTTTGTTTGTACCGGATAAACTGAAAAAATATAGGACCAATTTAAAAAAATATTTAATCTATCAAAAGCTTTATTAGGAGCGAATAACATCACTACATAGTATAAAACAAAGTCTCTTCCGTTGTCTGTCTAAAATTAATGTAAGTACAATAAATAAAAATAAATAGAGATCCCACGAAAATAGCAATAATGTAACCAAAAAAATAAAAAAATTGCCTATATTCTTCATTATTACAACTGTGCGAAGTCGAAGTGAACTGCTAGTAGTAAATAGTTTTAAAATGTAAACATTAGTTCGCTCTCCCTTTTAGTGTAAGGGGTAAATTATGGCTATCTTACTGGCATCATTATAATAGGCGATTGCGACGCCGCGTCTAGCGGACTTGAGTGGTGGCGCGGACTCTAGAGTGATTTTCGCATTCCAGCGCCATCTAGTTTCATTTGATGATACTACGTTATTATAGGTGCTTTTCGCGGTCTCATGCGAAAGCTCGGGGTTTGAGAGGTTCGCAATTCCGCTGGCAGGTGGCGCTATTTTACCACTATCGGTAAATAGGTGGTACTTCACAGACATGATCGACTAAAAAGTTTGAAATTGAATTATTGAATTCATGTAGTTAGGTAAATATCGAATCCTGGCCGTGCATCAATGGATATTTCTGTTCGAAAAATGTATATGCGCGTTACACGTGCTTATAACGGTGAAGGAAAACATCGTGAGGAAACCTGTTAGTATTCTTGAAAGCGACGACGGGCTTGCAACCTGTTACGTGTGGAATGCTAACTACGTAGTTAGGTAAATAGGTAGGTTAAAGATTTTGACATCTATCGATGAATAGCAGAACTTTTAATGACTTTTTGAAATATCACGCTTGTCTCTTTAGTTTAGCAACTCGCCAATAGGTGGCATTGGTTGTATCGGCGTTACTGCGCATGCCTAATCCCCCTCTTCCCCCGCAATCTAGGGATGTAAAAAAAAAAAAAAAAAAATTTTTTTTTTTCTTTTTCTTTTCTTATCGGTCACCACGCTCAAAAAGTTGAATATCAAAGAAAAACAAAGGAAAAAAGGATAAATAAAATAAATAAATAAATAATTATAAATACATAAGTTGATAAAAAATGTTATGCAATAGCTTTACCGCGGCAGTCTCCGAGTGCCACACGTCTTTTTTTTTTTCTTTACTCTAAGGTTCTTAAATAATTGTGGACTCGTTCTAAGGCCCCATATAACCTCCTTTCGGCTTCACGGGTTAAAATAAAAACTTTCTTAAATATTTTGTAATTGGTGGGAATCGAACCCACAACCTCAGCCAGTCAGTTAGTTATTATGATCATGAGTTCTGCTTATCTCATAAATCAGAAACTCAATTTAATGAGGTTCTTCACCTAATGGACACATTCGATACTTATTTTAATAAAAGCTGTACTGGCTACTCAATTTTATAAATACAAATTTATATATTCTATCTCAAATGTATATATTTCTATATTTTAATGTTTTTTTTTAACATGTTTTGTTTTCATTTAAAAAAGGTATTTCAAACAGTTTTGTCTTATAAATGTTATGTTTAATATGATATCTATACCTAACAGGCGACAGATTTCCAATTGGTATTGAATTTGTATATTTATAATTATTAATAATGATAAGATGATAATAAATTATTAAAATATTCAACATAAATTGGTGTAATTTCTAATTACCGAAGTATACTAGAACCCAGTAAAAAGAAGCGCAGCGTGGTCATTCATTAAAATTGTTATGAATCTTTCTTTAAAGGTATATTTTTTAACCAAATTCAATAAAAGATATTTGAATAGAAAACCATAATCAATAAAATAGGCTTTGGGCCTGCTTCTAAGGAATTTCGTCGAAAACCGGACGTTGGTCGGTAGATGCGGTCAAGTTCAGGATTACGTCAGACAGAACACATACGACAAAGCACACGACAAACAACGCGGCATAAGGAGCCGTTCCAATTACAACACCAGCGATTCAACATCGTGATACAATATGGGCAAAGTCATTTTATTATTTATCATTAAAGTTTCACGAAAAGGTTGACAACATTTATTCCCAAGCATCATCCTATCGGATCTTCAGGCGCTCAAATCCTTGAGATGTCTTTTGGGTTAGTCAGAGTCCCGATTTATAAGTATTACCTACCTACGTTTGACACATGCCCACTTTTTTCAGTAAGTACTTAGTTAATTTTTTATACATAGTTAAAATAAGTAAAAATATCCAAAATCATAGGAGCTTGTAAAAGAGTTTCTTCTAGTATTAATAACGGTCGAACATTGTTATTATTAAACTGAAAATAAGTAAGTCGCGCGACTTAGTGGCATGCTTCGAA
The DNA here is from genome assembly GCA_912999785.1 of Hydriomena furcata. Taxonomy (NCBI): domain Eukaryota; kingdom Metazoa; phylum Arthropoda; class Insecta; order Lepidoptera; family Geometridae; genus Hydriomena; species Hydriomena furcata. Next base: position 14,359,636 of record OU538835.1, read on the forward strand.
ATAGGTAACACACACACTTCTACCTAAATAATGTGTTGTAGATATTTATGGAATTAGCATCAATTTTAATGACTGGTAAACCCCGAGATACCTACTTTGTATTAAAATTAAAAGTTGTTAGGTTAATCTATTTTGTAGAAAATAGATTAAAAATAATAAAAAGTGGAAATATCATTTTGAATTTAAAAGTGTAAAATGTTGTAGCCAAATCTGTAGTTTTTATCTATGGTTCTTTGATAGGAGATACTTTAATGTAGAGGTGATTTTTGATTAAATAACTAATTGTTAGTTCACATATATTCTTCACAGAAGTGTATCCCAGGCAACAAAGTTCAAACTCAAACTCAAAATTAAACTCAAAAGGTATTTATTTCAATAAAATCACAAAGTTCACTTTGAAACCTCTTAGGAGCTAGGTGAAGCTACGCCTGTTCCTCGCGATCAGGCCTACAAGAATCAGGCAACAAACACAGCTTGGGGCCTATCATTTATTTTCAATGATCCTTTCCCTAATGCAGTGTGGTGCCGAACTGCCGATGCCGATCGAACAATGTGAAGGCTCAAACAAGACAAATAAAAATCACATAATATCAAACCTAGGTAGGATATAAAATATTTCGGAGGAGCTGCTGAGGGATGATCGAGCTAATGCCGCGCGGCTAACGTAACGACACAGTCATAGATCCTGCTATGGCGTCATAGCGCCGCGCGTATATATGTCGCAACAGGCTTTCGTGGCCTTACTCCTGTGTCCGACTTCGAACTATACACCCATCATGAAATACTACGTGAGTACCTTACCTATTATTTATTTATGAAATCCTTTCTTTCGTTCCTGATAGGGACAGTTTTTGTGGTAAAAACTACATGCCTAATTAGGTAAGATTTTAGATTTTCTAAATTACTTATTAGCTATACTGTTTCCACTGTCCTATATTTCAAGTTCTTTAAATATTATGTTATTTTTTGCCACTTTGCATGGGTTAGGTAGGATCAGTGGTGTAGCGTGCCCTAGACGGGCCCTGTATCAACTTTTGTTAAAATAAAAGATTATATCAAAACGGCGAAGGAAAACATCGCGAGGAAACCAGTTAGTATTCTTATAAGCGGCGATGGGCTTGCAACCTGTTACGTATGGAATTCTAACCACTGCAAAATGTGGGCAAGTGCAAATATAATGTTTGGACGTGATGATAGATGAAAACTTAATGTATACTCATAAGAATATTGCTTTCTTTAAGAAAAAAAGTTATGTACATAATATTAACACAAGAAATAAGAACAAATTGTACATACCCAAATTTAGATTAGAAAAGTAAAGGGGTAACCCCATAGGGTATACGATTTTATAATAAACTGCCAGAAAACACAACAAAACTTCCCGTTAGAAGATTTAAAGCCTACATAAAGAATAATCATATAAATAAAGCGTAATATACTGTAGATGATTATTTAAATGATAAATCTTCGTGGCCTGATGTAGCTCTGCCACTCGACAGCTAAATATTAATTTACTTAGTCTGCACTATTTTATTTTGTGTAACATTTGTCTACTTTAATTATTTTTAAGCAAAAAGTTATTTCATCTTTAGGTTTTATTTTTAAATCAAGTGTAGCGTGTGCTGCTTTTTGAATATGTGCTGAAGCTCTTTAGTTATTTTTTTATTGTTGTACGTACTTGAGTAGTACTATTAATTATTATTCTTGTTTGAGCCTTCACCTTGTTCGATCGGCACCACACTGGAGCTCTACATAGCATTAAGGAAAGGGTCATTGAAAAAAAAGGTAGACCCCAAGCCGTATTTGTTGCCTGATTCTTCTAGGCTTCGTCGCGAGGAATCGGCGTAGCTTCACCTAGTTCCTAAGACGTTTCAAAGTGATCCTTGTGATTTTATTGAAATAAATGAATTTTGAATTTGAATTTGACGTGCCTCTGACTGCCCTCATTAGATATCTTCAAATGATCTAAGCGTCTGGAGATCTGAGAGGATTGGCCCCGTATCAACGATACGGCAAATACGGCAGTAGCTACGCCACTAACCTATAGTGAGTGATGTTGTATGTAGGTTAGCAAATAGTCTAAAAAGAGGCTGGCATCTTTGTGTATATTTTTGTGATTATCTACAAAACTACAATCAAGTCATATATATAAAAAAACGGCTAATTACCACGTTTTATGTTGTATTGCTGACGTTTCGAGACAATACAACATAAAACGTGGTAATTAGCCGTTATTATAGTTTTCATTCTACAATCAATGTATCGACCAAAGTAATTCCATTTATTGGAATTGGGAACCCTGGGAAATTCAATCGATGATTTGTTATGAACTAGATGCTAGTTTAAGTCTATCGTCATAGATAAGCTTGCTTCATTTTTAACGTTGTTTCAGATTGTAATTATTGCCCTCGTGACCCTCGCCGCTGCCAGCAAAGGTGCCGAGGACGCCAAAGAAGCCAACAAGGATTCCCGTGAAAAGCGTTCCTTCTTTGACCTCTCGTCTTTAGGACTCGGATCAGGCCATGGATTAGGCCACGGTTCAGGCTACAGCAAAGGTTACGGCTCCGGTCTGGGCTACTCCGGCCAAACCAGTTACAGTGGCTACAACAGCTACAGCGGGGAACACAAAACCTACTCCACTCCGTCCGTCAGCTACTCCGCCCCCGCATCGTCTGTGAATTATGCGTCTCCATCATACACCAGTTACTCGTCTCCTTCTTACACCTACGCCAGCCCGTCTTACAGCGGTTACTCCTCCCCCTCGGTATCCTACTCTGCTCCAGCAAGCTCCTCCTACAGTTACACTCCTTCAGTCTCCTTTTCTGCTCCAGCAAGCTCTTCTTACAGTTACACTCCTTCAGTCTCTTACACTGCTCCCGCCAGCAACTCCTACAGTTATACTCCTCAAGTTTCTTACGCTGCTCCAGCTAGCTCCTCCTACAGTTATACTCCCCAAGTTTCCTACGCTGCCCCAACCTACACCGCTCCTGCTGTCCCCAGCACTCGGGTGGTCGAAGTTAAGAAGATTGTAAACGTAAACAAGGTCGTGAGTGTTCCTCGGGTCGTGCAAGTGAGTAAGGTGGTATCGGTTCCTCAGGTTGTGACTGTGAAGAAGGTGGTTACTGACCCTAGCCCTTCCGCTAACTACAACTACGGTTCAGGCTACGGTTCCAACTACGGTTCAGGCTACGCTTCCGACTACGGTTCCTACGGTTCAGGCTACGGAACTGGCTATGGTTCTGGCATCTCTACCTACGGGTCTGGCATCTCTGGCTACGGATCCGGCCTTTCTGGCCATTCCGGCTACACTGGCTCGTCCAACTACGACAACTCATGGTAAACAAAGACTAGTCAAGGTTATTTTTATTGTATTAAGTGTTGAAAATAAAGAAATATTATGAATTTTCTTGCAGTTTTCTATATTTTATCATCTTATCCAACTAGTAACGTTTTCTCTTTGTATCTTTAAATAAATGATAAAAAGTAGTTTGCATAATAAAATATTAATTACCCGCCTTGGGCGACAGACAATCTAACGGAAAGAGACACAAAACAGACCCGAAACAGAAGAACTTCTTATTTAGAACCTTAATTAGGTAAATCTTGGTCAAGACCAAGGTCTTTTTAGTATAGTTGGTGGGGATGTATTGGACGTAGTTGACGATGTGTACAGGCAAAGTTGTATCTATCCTCACCATTACAATACGAGTACATCAGCAATTCGGGCTAGGAACAGGGCAAACAGGACGCATATTTCTGCATCTCACTGATTGTCTATGCAGACGGCAATCACGCGTTCGCATTCTTGTTGGCTCTGAAAAACCACTTGGTGGCTGTGGCAAAAAAGTGATGTAACTACATAGTATTAACACAAGAAATAAGAACAAATTGTACATACCCAAATAAAGATTAGAAAAAGAAAAGGGGTCGTTTATGGGGATTTGTATACAATTTTATAATAAACTCCCAGAAAACGCAAACAAAACTTCCCGTTAGAAGATTTTGAACCTACATAAAGAATAATCTTATAAATAAAGTGTAATATACTGTAGAGAATTAGATAAATGATAAAACCTCGTGGCCTGATGTCGCTCAGCCACTCGATAGCTAAATTTTAATTTACTTTGTCTGCACTATTTTGTTTTGTATATCATTGGTCTACTTTAATTATTTTTAAGCAAATATCATAATATTTTTAAGCATTATCTTTAGGATTTATTTCTAAATCAAGTGTATATATCATTTTTTTATTGTTGTACGTACCTGGTTAGTACTTTTAATTAGTATTCTTGTTTGAGCCTTCACCTTGTTCGATCGGCACCACATTGGAGCTCTACATAGCATTAAAGAAAGGATCATTGAAAAAAATTATAGGCCCCAAGGCGTGTTTGTTGCCTGAATCTTCTAGGCTTGGTCGATTTTATAAAGATAAAGATAAAGATAAAGATAAAGATAAAGATAAAAGATAAAGATATTTATTTGCTTAAACATGTGTTTACATTTTTGTGTGAGATGGTACATTATTTATAATATGGACATGACATGTTTTACATTGGTTAGTATGCAAATTTTATATTATAATGTCAAAATATGCTAGGTAGATTATTTTTCATGAATTAGTAGGTCAATAAATTTATGAGATATTATCATTTATAAATTCGTCAATTGTGTATTAACATTTATCTATTAATAATTTTTTGAATTTTATCTTGAATAGATTATCATTTAAATCTTTGTAAGCCCTAGGTATTTTGTTAAAAATTTCAGGTGCTACACAGACTAGACTTTTGCGTAGTAATGCGGTTTTTGATGGATGCAAACATAACCTGCTGTTATCACGTCGACTTCTGCTTACGGTGTCTGATAATCGTGAAAACAAATGAGAGTTTTGCCTAACAAACATTGCAACCTCAAATATGTATAGAGACGGAAGTGTTAGAATTTTATGTTTTAAAAATAGTGGTTTACAACTATCACTAATTTTTATTTTAAACATTGATCGCAGACATCGCTTTTGCATCTTAAATATAATATTTTTATTTGTAGAGTTGCCCCAAAAAATTATTGCATATCTCATTACAGACTCTGCCATGCCGTGGTACGCTGTCAGTAATGTTTCTGTATTTACTGTGGATGACAGTTTATGCAAGGCGTATGATAAGCTACTTATTCGTTTACTTAGTTCTTCTATATGTGTTTTCCAATTTAGTTTACTATCGATTATAAGACCTAAAAATCGTGTGGTATCCACGTTGTTAACTGATTGATTTTCAAAATAAATGCCTTTTGAATTAAATTGAAGAACTTAAAAATAGATAACCCTTGTATACGTTATGTGCACTGATTGTGAAATAAACTATCTAGATTTACAGCAATGCATATCATTAGTTGTAGTTGTTCGCCATACTAATGGCTTATGGAAATTGACTGCCATTATTTATTTGTGTAAATCACAACTGATCAAGTAGTTTGGCAATTGAAGATCTCGACCTCGACCTCTTTCAATCGTATAGATAATCATCAGATATTATAAAGTCAACCTTGTCGGTCACCATTTTTGTCACAACAAATAACAAACTTGCACATGATTGGTTCGTTTATGTTATGGCGGATGCTAAGAAGGACGTGATTATGAGGTAGAGAGGTAAGGAAATAGAATATTAAGGCGCTCCCAGTTGACGATTGTTTTTGTTCGAAACGAAAAAATAAATACTTGTGAACAAGCCACATCTCCTATTTTATAATGTATAGTATATGTGAATAAAGATGTACCCATCTTTAATCACTTCGATAAATAATCCTACCGACCACTGCAATGACGACAAACACACGTGGGAGCGTGGTCCGCCTTAGCTTTTCGAATAAATTAATGATATAAATTATGTATATCAAAAATCTATTCTAATAGAAATATAGATTTACATATTACCTATCTTTAACAATAAATCACAAGTTGATTTTAATAGTAGGTATATAAAATATTTCGATCATAAATTCTAAAACGTATCATTTTGAAATAGTATCTTTATCGTGAAAAGTTTCTGCTATTATGTTTTCAACTTAATAGAAATCTAGGTAGGAACCTGAAGTAATATACTTATAAAAATAGGAGATGTGGCTTGTTCAGAAGTATTTCTTTTTTCGTTTCGAAAAAGAGCAATCAGCGACTGGGAGCCTCTTAAATACAACACTAAAGTTAGAGACTAAAAATAAAAAAGTAGTTTTAAGAAAGTAATAAAATATTTATTAATATAAATAACAACAATTTGGTTTAAAGACTTATAAGCGAACCAGTGTTCACTTGATCAGTAAACCGGCTTGGGCGGGGTGCAGGGCGGGGGCAACGTGTAGGGCGGGGGCGACTTGGATTGCGACCTTGGGAATTAAGAAAAAACTATTAAGGAAATATTTTATTTTACAAAGGTTAGACATATAAATATCAGGTGCTGCCTAGTGGATTCTAAATACGAATCGGGAATAATGAAAACATACCTTAGGTACAACAGCAGGGGTAGCGACGAGGGCAGGAGTGGCCACGAGGGGATTGTGGTTAATCAGGCCAGCTCCGTAGCCTAGACCGCCGTAACCCAGGCCGCCGTAGCCAAGTCCACCGTAGTTTAGGCCGCTGTAGCCTAGACCGCCGTATCCCAGTCCAGCGCTGTAGAGTCCACCGTAGCCGAGACCGCCAAGAGCGCCGTATCCGAGACCTGCGTATCCTAGGCCTCCATATCCAAGGCCTCCGTACCCAAGGCCTCCATACCCAAGACCCGCGTATCCAAGCCCGTGGCCAAGGCCGGAGCCCACCAGGAGTCCTCCTCGCTTATCCCTCTTGGCATCTGACTCGGAGCCCTCAGGCGCAGGCGCACCGAAAACTGAAGCGACGAGGAAGACAACGCACACCTGGAAATAATAGTTGAATCTTTAATCATTTGTTTCCTCTTGGGTAAAATATCTATTCGTAGTTAAATAAGCAGATTACTTACGAACGTTTTCATTATGATTTTAGTAAGTAAGTAGGTACTAAGGTAGTGGGTAGACTGAGATGGATGGACTGATGCTTCTTTCCGGATCCTAAAATGTTTTATAGGGGGAAACGGCGAGGTCGCAATTTGCAAAATTCTTACGAAAATAGTGCATTAATATTCCTAAATTAATGTGCGGCATTGTGACATCTGGTGATCTAAATAAATACCTAATTGACTGCTTTGTAGAAAGTATGCCTAACGTTATCCTTATGAAGGACATATTCATCTTGTTCTATCTAAATTATAATTGTACCCATAGTACAAGTACTAAAATGTCACAAATAAAAAATAAAAAAAATAAAAAAAACTATTGCGCTCTGTCTGTATCAGTCGGTAATGAAAGGTTTCATGTGTTAATAGGTCTCTACAAAGGGTAGACTGTGCTCTTTTCTGACCACATGTTTGTCCTCAGATCAGAGAAATAAATATTCAACAACAATTAAGATAACCAACGTACTTATAATATCCCGTCTTTATATATTTATAATTATACTTAATAACAAACTGAAGTTCAGAGGTTAGTCTTCAAGTTATGTAGTTTTCTTTATGAACTTACAGTCATGCATAAACATGTATGTATGTATATAAAAATACCTGAATAGATTTATAGCTCGACCCCTGATGAAATAAAAAAGTTTGTAGCGAATTGATTTTTAAAAGATTGTTTATTGTTTTGGGTGTATGTTAACGTTTGTACGGACAGATTTTATTGCGTGATGCGATTACATTTTTAAATATAAATATTCTTTTTATATCTTGACTTGGAATTATATTTTTTTTTCAAGTTTATGGTACACATAGGTATTCTAACTACCCTTAATTGTTGATAGTCCAATATTGTAAGTTTGTATGGTAGAAACTTAACTTGAGATGAATACAGAATCGTATCATTTTTTTTTAAACGAAACTTTAATAACTAGAATGTTTCAAGCGGATGCGCGTTTATGTCTTTTGTATCAAAAGCCCACATTCTGTTTGTAAGCTACGTATTAGGTAGTTACTTACGTTTACCTACCTATCTACTTACTTACTTAAATGCAAGGTATAAATGAGCATTAAGCATAGGTGTATTTTATTCTATTTTTCAGGTGCCAAAAGCTTTCGCTGCCTAAGGAGCGACGACCGTTTTCCTTGATTACCGTGACTTATCAACCTATAAAATAAACAATAATAGAGAAAAAACCTATCTATTTCCATACAAAAAAACTTAAACGCGGAATTGTAAGTTAGAAGCCTGTAAACGTATGGATCCAATATTGTTTATAAGTAGGTATCTTATTATTGAATCGGCAGCAAGGACATGGTTGCGCCACCCTCCACGCCTCGCGTATTTATACTCGCCGAAATGAGAGCACAGTACCATTCATCTTCAGCACTTCGCTCCGACTCCTCACTCCTAACCTCAACAAAATGAAGTTCTTTGTAAGTATCTGTGCCTGTTTGTGGGTGTGTGACGTCAGCGAACAACATCAGCAATATTGGGTGTTCTGTTTCAGGTAGTGATGATGGCCCTGGTGGCGGTGGCGTGCGCCGGCAACGTTCGTGAGAAGCGCGGCTACCTGTCCGGAGGATATGGCGGCGGCTACGGTGGTGGTTACAGCAGCGGCGGCTACGGTGGTGGCTACAGCAGCGGCCTCGGAGGCTGGAATGGTGGCTACAGCAGCGGTCTCGGAGGCTGGAGTGGTGGCTACAGCGGAGGCCTCGGAGGTTGGAGCGGTGGCTACAGCAGTGGCCTCGGAGGCCACGGAGGTGGCTACAGCGGCGGCTACGGTGGGGGCTACGGTGGGGGCTACGGTGGGGGCTACGGTGGGGGCTACGGTGGCGCCATTATTTCCGCGCCTGTGGTCACCCGAGTGGTCAAGGTGGTCCCTGTGCAGAAGAAGATCATTGTCTCTGGCGGTTACGGCGGTTACGGAGGCGGCGGTTACGGCAACGGCGGTTACGGCAACGGCTGGTGGTGAACACCTCAACTACCATTCCTCTCTAGTCAATCAATCTCTTCCAATCTATATTTCTTGTGATATTATTATTTTACAATATTATGTTTTCTAATAAAATAATATATTTTTACCATAATATTTCATTTAAAAACTTATCTTCTAAATTATATAAAATCCTTGCGATACTGACTGACTGATTTATCAACGCATAGCCTAAACTAAACCACTGATCAAAGAAACTCAAAATTTGGAGGGTGAATTCCTCTTGGTATGTAGGGGTGCACTGAGAAAGGAATTTCCGAAATTCAAACCCTATAGGGGTTCAGTGGTGGTTAAAGGTTGTTTGCGAGTTTACTAGGGTAGTACAAGTAAGTATATAAGGGATATAACATTTATGGTATATATGGGTTGACATACAACCCAATTCCAAGCAATAAACTTACTTAGTTCGATAACACTGACATAGGTCTCAAAGATCAACACTTGAGATTATCATAATAATAATAGTAAAAAAAAACCGGCCAAGTGTGAGTCGAAGTCGCGCACGAAGGGTTCCGTACCATTATCTATAAATAAGCGGCCAAGTGCGAGACGTACTCGCGCACGAAGGGTTCCGTACCATTATTTATAAAAAACGCCAAAAAAAACACGTTTGCTGTATGGAAGCCCCACTTAAATATTTATTTTATTCTGTTTTTAGTATTTGTTGTTATAGTGGCAACAGAATTACATCATCTGTGTAAATTTCAACTGTCTAGCTATGACGGCTTATGAGATACAGCCTTATGAGATACAGCCTTGTGACAGACAGACGGATAGACGGACAGCGAAGTCTTAGCAATAGGGTCCCGTTTTTACCCTTTGGGCATGGAACCCTAAAAAAACGGCAAAACAAAAAAAAAAACAATATTTCTAATAAAATAATATATTTTTACCATAATATTTCATTTGAACAGATAAGAATGTTGCATACCGTACATAAACCTAGTACTCTCAGATTTTCAGATGGTCAGATCCTTGAAGTTGTAGATGTAGTCAATGGCACGTTAAAACATTACTTTTGGCACATGCCCACATTTTGCACTGGTTCAAATTTCATGTGTGCTTTGCAGGTTGCAGTTAAATATAACAAACAAATATATAATCTTAACGACCTCCAAATAATTAGTGTTAGGACTTGTATAGTAGGGGTTTTATTTTATTTGATAATCCTGAACATGTTTTTCTCAATATTTGCAAAAGGAACAGATTTGATTTTATGCCATAGATGAAATGAAATGAAATGAAAGAAATGTATTGCCTTACCTTACCAAAAATGCTGACTGACAAAATAGCCTGTGCAGCGCTGATTTTCAGTATACCCCTTTGTAGTCGCGACAGATGTTCGTCGGTTCAAAAAATAGGGAACGTTTTAATTCCCCTGGATACATATTTATACACAATAAATATATATATATTATATATATATATCAGACAAAAATTACTATAAAATATATGTGAGGTAATATGTGAAATGATTGGTTTTTTGTATGGGCTGAGTCTACCCGGATAAGACGGAAAAAGTGATAAAACTGCATTATCTTGAAAACCATCAAACTTAAAAAGAAACTGTCTATAATTTACCTAGCTAGTAGTTATGAATATTTAATAAATTAGGTATATAAAATTGAACCGTTTAGCTATTCATAGTTTTGATCAAATTCAAAAATCATTTATTTCAATAAAATCACAAGGATCACTTTGAAACGTCTTAGGAACTAGGTGAAGCAACGCCGATTCCACGCGACCAAGCCTAGAAGAATCAAAAACTAAACTAGTCTAGTAAACTAAGAGCCAACTTTGGAAAATAAATCTATCGAGAAAAATTTCACCAATCGTGCTTTTGTCTATAATTTATCTAGATTATATCCATAAGTTATCTTTGCCATAAAAAACAAAACTTAATGTTTTGTGGTTATTGAGAAAAAAACCAGCCAAATGCGAGTCGGACTCGCGCGCGAAGTGTTCCGTAGCATTATCTATAAAAAATGACAAAAAATACGTTTGCTATTTGGTAGCCCCCCTTAAATATTTATTTTATTCTGTTTTTAGTAGGTATTTGTTGTTATATCAGCAACATAAATACATAATCTGTGAAAATTTCAGCCCTGTGATAGACAGACGGACAGACGGACAGCGAAGTCTTAGTAATAGGGTCCCGTTTTTATCCTTTGGGTACGCAACCCTTAAAACGATTCTGAATTCATCAGAAACATTTATTACTCGACTTAAAAAGATTTTGAGTCCACTCATACCAAAAATACTTACTTATAATAAATATGATGTTACCTACCTATTAATATATTTAGTATATCCGACTATAAATGTTATTTTTATTTATTTATTTTATACATGTAAATTACTAGGTAAAATATTATAAATTTTGTATGCCTTGTAAGCACAGTTACGTATATTATATAACTCTAGTCTGGGTCTGAACATTATTGACGGTTTTTGCGTTGCAGTTCTCCGATTACTATTATCTTGCTGCTCAAACAAGTTGTAGTGGCTTCTGGCGAACATAACTTTATATACTCGTAATATACTAGCAGTCCGCCCCGGCGTCGCACGGGTGTAATAATGATTTTATGGGTAATTTTTTTACACCTTGGGTTACATTATCGAAGTTTTCATAAGGATTCCTAATAGTTAGACATATGGTATGATAGACTTTTTTGTAGATATTGATGTTATCTATAAAACTGTAGTACATTTTTTTACTCTATTGTCAACAATTTCTGCAGCGTAAGCGCTATAAAGATTTTTATTGGATTTTTTTTCATACGTTGGGTTACATTATTGAAGTTTTCATACGGATCCCTAATATTATTGAAAATATTCTATAGCCTACAAGCTGACCCGCCTTAGCTTTTCGAATAAATTAATGATATAAATTATGTATAATTACTTATCAAAAATCTATTCTAATAGAAATCTAGATCAACATATTACCTATCTTTAACAATAAATCACAAGTTGATTTTAATAGTAGGTATATAAAATATTTCGATCATAAATTCTAAAACGTATCATTTTGAAATAATATCTTTATCGTGAAAAGTTTCTGCTATTATGTTTTCAGCTTAATAGAAATCTAGGTAGGAACCTGAAGTAATATACTTATAAAAATAGGAGATGTGGCTTGTTCAGAAGTATTTCTTTTTTCGTTTCGAAAAAGAGCAATCAGCGACTGGGAGCCTCTTAACACAACGTTCAGAGATGGCGCTGTATGTGAAAAATGATATTCCCTGTTTTCCCGCTTTTCTCTTGAAATTTTTCCTGAATTTTCTTTGCTATAAACCTCACGGAGCCCGAGACCTTTCCAACGAATGCAAAACCGTGGAAATCGGTTCGTGCGTTCTGGAGTTATAGCGTCAGGAAGGAAAACCCGACTTATTTTTATATTATAGATGTTCATCAGGAATAATGTAGGATTCTAATGGTGAAATAATTTTTCAAATCGGTCCAGTAGTTTTGGAGCCTATTCGATGCAAACAGACAAACAAACCAACAATCAAATATTTCCTCTTTATAATATTAGTATAGATATAGACTAGCAGTCCGTCCCGGCGTCGCACGGGTGTAATAATGATTTTATGGGTATTTTTTTAACACCTTGAGTTACATTATCGAAGTTTTCATAGGATCCCTAATAGTTAGACTTATATTATAATGGACTTTTTTTGTAGATATTGATGATTTCTATAAAACTGTATTCCATCTCTTTGCTCTATTGTCAATAATTTAAGCAGCAAACGCGATAAACGGATTTTTATGGAATTTTTTTTACACGTTTGGTTACATTATCGAAGTTTTCATACGGATTCCTAACATTTTTGAAAATATTCTATAGCCTATGTTCATCAGAAATAATGTAGGATTCTAATGGTGGAAGAATTTTTCAAATCGGTCCAGTAGTTTCGGAGCCTATTCGATGCAAACAAACAAACAATGAATCAAATCTTTCCTCCTTATAATATTATGCCATCAAAAACATAACTTGTAAAAAAAGCCAAGTCTCGCAACGCAACGCAACAATTCAGGCTTCTAGTTTTATCCACAACGAAGTTATAGGGGGTCGAAAATGGCCTGTACTGCTTCGAGAAAAGGATGGTACAGCCGTGCCGCTTTATTGCTTGACTTGGCGGGGGCACTGCCGTGCCCCCAGATTAGTAGATATATTTTTTTAACTTTGTTTTTTTATAATACATAATTTAATTGATAACCTAAATTCCAAAATACCATAACTGAATTTTGTACATGACCGACGATGACGAAGATTAATACCTTGTCTTTGATTACGTAAAGTTTGTAAGTTCAAGAAATACGATTGTTTATACAAACGTTTTCACTTTTTACCTCTTCTCACCATCTTAATCATAATTAATGGCTATAATTTCGAATAATCCCTTATTGGGTTTTCAAACGTCGAAAAAAGATAAGGTTCTCAATTCGACATGTTTACATATCTTTTTTTGTCGCTTTTTTAGAGTTTCGAAGTCTACAAGAAACCTTTTATTGTTTCCACATGTTTGTCCCTCCGTCCGGTCGTCCGCAGCTTAGCTCAGAGACTCTTTTTGCTAGAAAGCTGTTATTTGGCTTAAATATACATCATAATCATAATCGTCACGCCGACAAAGTGGTATTTACAATAAAATCTTGAAATAATATTTTAACGGTACCTCCCCTAAAAGCGGGTATGTTTTATGATGATTTGTGTGTTTATTGTGGGTTTGTAAAAGCAGCTTTTTGATTAAGGAATCCGTTTGTGAAATATAGGTAAAGCTAATTTTTGTTAGAGTTGGTTTTGGAGATGTGATAAAGTTCACTGTAGTAGTACAAGTTCATAATACTTAATGAATTTAAAAGGAAAACTATCACAGCTATGTAGGCTTTACAAGTTTACAAGGAATCGTTGACCAACTTGGAAATTAAAATTTTAGTACAAATATCAAGTATTCATAAAAATTTAGTACAAATATCATTGAACTTCACTACATAATATAAAACAAAGTCGCTTCTCGCTGTCTGTCTGTGTTGAAAACTGCGCAACGGATTTTGATGTGGATTTTTTCAATTCAAGAGAAAGGTTTATTATGTATAATACTTACATGCATAATATAGTAGAGAAACACTGATCATTTTAAAGGTTTCTAATGTTGTTGTGTGTGTATGTATGTAATTTGCGCTTACATTGCAAACGCTGGCTGAACCCTACGAGATATATCAAAATAATATACTATAGTATTGTACACCTTAAAAACTTCTACAAAAAAGTACGCAGTGGTATATATCTATCTCTTAAGGACAAACCACAATAATCATTTTTATTCGTTTACTTTTTACGAGAAATAATGGTTTATTTACGAAGCGATTTTAAGCAATACAGCATTAATCCTTATGTATGCAATTAAGTGACTTAAATAAATGGTGCATTTAATATAGATCAATATGGCCCAGCATTAAATTTAAATGAATATTTTCGAAGATATTACAGACTTAAAATGCAGGGACATAGCGGTTGCGGCGGTACTGGCCGGGATCCGCGCGCCGGAGCGATAGTGTTTTTCACATACATGGCCAATTTTAATGTTGCTCTTTCAAGAGTTACCTCCAAAGAAAACATGTTTGTATTGTCTAATGGGAAAAGCTGTGAATGTTGTATACTATAGGTAAAGACATTCTGTAATATATTTAGTACCAGCATTGCACCCATGCGACGCCGGGGCGGGTCGCTAGTGACTTAGGTATTAGTTGTGTAAATTACAATATTCTCTAATTAACGATGGAAAAAAACATCGAAATCGGATTGGTGATCCGTGAAGAGAGGTAAAAAGACGCGCGGTCACACATAAAGCAAAACCGGCCAAGTTCGTGTCGGGCCACGCGCAATTTTAGGTTTCGTTGTTTACAAAACTAACAACGTCATATGTATAAGTAATTTTCAATGGTATTTGTACTAATTTTTAAGGTTCCGTCTGTCCGTCTGTCCGCCACAAGGCTGTATCTCATGCATGAACCGTGATAGCTAGACGGTGGAAATTTCAGAGACAAAATTTCACAGATTATGTATCTCTGTTGCCACAATAACAACAAATACTAAAAACAAAATATAATATACACCACTAGTTTTTAATAACCAAAAAAAATAAAAACGTATTGTCAGTGTCTGTTACTAATTAAATTTAGGTAGTTAAAACTTAGATTAAATAACTAAAAAGAATATCCTTAAAAAAACTCAATATTTAGTTAACCATTTACCCACACGCACCTACCACGTAGCTACTCATATTTTCACGATTCTATCCATTCATAAATAGCTCGCTGTCTCACTCGCGCGCACCGTATGCGCTGCGAACAGCCTTTCATGTTGCCCACCCGCCCGATTTGATCATTGACAAATCGTGAAACAATGAAGTACCCTCAATGTGTAGAACAAGGCAACAATAACTAATCACTTCACTCAGAAAAAAGTAGGTAGGTAGATTGAAATACTTTTGCAACACAGACACATTGTGAGTTCACTGCGCGCGTCTTATCATTTATTTAGTGTTGTCGTCATTAACTTTTTTGCGAAGGAATATCAATACACGACGAGAGAGTATGCGCTCATGTTACGCGCGTACTTTAAAAAATGTGTGTGTGAAAATGTGAGTGCAGCATTACGAATGTATTGCGATTTGTACCCAAACAATCGCCTACCAAATCATTCCAAGATGTCCAGCATTTACCAACGATTATTAGACCACGGCTCATTTTACGTGCCGTCGCATGCGCAAGGACGAGGAGTGCTTGCATACTCCCAAAACTTCTACGATGACATCCTCGAGTACATCGCAGAAGATCCTCGGAGGAGCACACATGACGCGGTACGTCGCTTCGGTGTAAGTCCTTTTTTTTTTTTTTTTTTTTTTTTACGTGGGGAAACCCTCATGGGTCCCTTCTTTTTCAGGGGAAAAAGAAGGGTATGTCGGACTCGTACCGACTAAAACCACCACGTTGGCCGGCCTCAATGCATGTCAAGGGGCTCCGGGATCTCCTACGGAACGCACCGGTGCCCCTCTCGCATTTTGCCAAGAGCACTGTCCCGGCAATGGCACCCACAGCCACGCCCGGAACCCGCATACGCGCATGCGTACACGGGGCTCACGACGGCACTTGCCAAAAAGTACCGCCGCCATCCCGGATCCGCTTACGAGCAGCCAGAACCCCTGTTCCGACCACCCACGGACCCGAAAGTCCCCTTTGGTAGGGGCTACCTCTCGCCCCTCATGGGGCAGGCCGCGGAAGTCTGCCGCTACCAACGAGATCGCTCGTATCGGCAGCCAAACCGCAGCCTCCATCCCGTTATTTTTTACCAGAGGTTTTCTTCCTCTCGCCCCTCCTGGGGCAGGCCGCGGAAGTCTGCCGCTACTAACGAAGGTCGCTAGTAACGGCAGCCAAACCGCCGCCTCCATCCCGTAATTTTTTATAGAGGTTTTCTTCCTCTCTCCGCCCCCGCTAGGAGGGCAGGTGTCGCCGGGTTGTCCCACAACCCAGCACCCACCTGTCAGAGCGGGGCCGAGGCCTCACCGCCCCCACGGGTCCAGATCGGCGTGGCGACACCGATCTCCCCCCAGGTGTAATTTTTTAACGAGGTTTTCTTCCTCTCCCTCACCCGCACGGGGCTAGACCGGCGTGGCGCTCCGGTCTCCCCGACGGGCGAGTCCGGCCTCCTATCTACGCCCCTATAAAGGGGCAGGTGATGTCGGGAAGTCTACGACAACCCGACACCTACCTGTCAGGGCAGGCCCAACTGGGTCCCCTACCCCCACGTCTTCACCGCTCTTAAAAGAGCGGTGTTGGGCGGCTACTATAGCCTGCCCACCCTCTCGGCAGAGTAAGAACTCCTTTCCTCTGCCCGCCTTCATCCACTGCGCCCTTTGCTCAGTCAAAGGGACGCGCGGAGAAGCCCTCCTTCCCTCAACCTCCCTATCTTCGTGTTTTGTCCGCGCCGGTGTGCCAACATCGCTCGCACGAGCGCTATTGGCACACCGGTTACCCCCTATCCGCAACCCGGGGACGCGCCACGTCGCAGTATCACCTCTGCGCCTGTAGGAACTCCATTCCTAGAGGTTCCTCGGACCTAAGCTAAGTTGTCCTAAATAAAATTCACAAATGAAATTATTTTTAAAACAAATGTCTTTTTTTTACTTAACGGTACGTAGGTAATTACTAGGTACCTACCTACTACCTCTTGAATCCGTTACACGAGTGAGACAGGGACATGCCGTAGTTGGAAGAAAGGAGATGGAATGAGATAAGAGCGTCTTTGAATGGAGTGCGTACGAGATACGAGTATACGAGTATTTGTGTAGTATTTTCTAGTACTGAGACCATAAATTAGTGCCAATTTTCGGTTAAAAAGAAACCTCGATAACTTTGTGATAGTGCAATAATAAATCATGCTGGCAGTGCTCAGATCATAAGAAGCTTCTGCTGCAACGGTCATTTTATTTTTTTCGGTATTTTAAAACTATTAGTGTATATTTAATTGGGGTTCTAATACAACAAACTTGTTTTTTTTTTTGTTTTGCCGTTTTTTTAGGGTTCCATGCCCAAAGGGTAAAAACGGGACCCTATTGCTAAGACTTCGCTGTCCGTCTATCCGTCTGTCTGTCACAAGGCTGTATCTCATAAGGCTGTATCTCATAAGCCGTCATAGCTAGACAGTTGAAATTTACACAGATGATGTAATTCTGTTGCCACTATAACAACAAATACTAAAAACAGAATAAAATAAATATTTAAGTGGGGCTTCCATACAGCAAACGTGTTTTTTTTGGCGTTTTTTATAAATAATGGTACGGAACCCTTCGTGCGCGAGTACGTCTCGCACTTGGCCGCTTATTTATAGATAATGGTACGGAACCCTTCGTGCGCGAGTTCGACTCACACTTGGCCGGTTTTTTTTTACTATTATTATTATGATAATCTCAAGTGTTGATCTTTGAGACCTATGTCAGTGTTATCGAACTAAGTAAGTTTATTGCTTGGAATTGGGTTGTATGTCAACCCATATATACCATAAATGTTATATCCCTTATATACTTACTTGTACTACCCTAGTAAACTCGCAAACAACCTTTAACCACCACTGAACCCCTATAGGGTTTGAATTTCGGAAATTCCTTTCTCAGTGCACCCCTACATACCAAGAGGAATTCACCCTCCAAATTTTGAGTTTCTTTGATCAGTGGTTTAGTTTAGGCTATGCGTTGATAAATCAGTCAGTCAGTATCGCAAGGATTTTATATAATTTAGAAGATAAGTTTTTAAATGAAATATTATGGTAAAAATATATTATTTTATTAGAAAACATAATATTGTAAAATAATAATATCACAAGAAATATAGATTGGAAGAGATTGATTGACTAGAGAGGAATGGTAGTTGAGGTGTTCACCACCAGCCGTTGCCGTAACCGCCGTTGCCGTAACCGCCGCCTCCGTAACCGCCGTAACCGCCAGAGACAATGATCTTCTTCTGCACAGGGACCACCTTGACCACTCGGGTGACCACAGGCGCGGAAATAATGGCGCCACCGTAGCCCCCACCGTAGCCCCCACCGTAGCCCCCACCGTAGCCCCCACCGTAGCCGCCGCTGTAGCCACCTCCGTGGCCTCCGAGGCCACTGCTGTAGCCACCGCTCCAACCTCCGAGGCCTCCGCTGTAGCCACCACTCCAGCCTCCGAGACCGCTGCTGTAGCCACCATTCCAGCCTCCGAGGCCGCTGCTGTAGCCACCACCGTAGCCGCCGCTGCTGTAACCACCACCGTAGCCGCCGCCATATCCTCCGGACAGGTAGCCGCGCTTCTCACGAACGTTGCCGGCGCACGCCACCGCCACCAGGGCCATCATCACTACCTGAAACAGAACACCCAATATTGCTGATGTTGTTCGCTGACGTCACACACCCACAAACAGGCACAGATACTTACAAAGAACTTCATTTTGTTGAGGTTAGGAGTGAGGAGTCGGAGCGAAGTGCTGAAGATGAATGGTACTGTGCTCTCATTTCGGCGAGTATAAATACGCGAGGCGTGGAGGGTGGCGCAACCATGTCCTTGCTGCCGATTCAATAATAAGATACCTACTTATAAACAATATTGGATCCATACGTTTACAGGCTTCTAACTTACAATTCCGCGTTTAAGTTTTTTTGTATGGAAATAGATAGGTTTTTTCTCTATTATTGTTTATTTTATAGGTTGATAAGTCACGGTAATCAAGGAAAACGGTCGTCGCTCCTTAGGCAGCGAAAGCTTTTGGCACCTGAAAAATAGAATAAAATACACCTATGCTTAATGCTCATTTATACCTTGCATTTAAGTAAGTAAGTAGATAGGTAGGTAAACGTAAGTAACTACCTAATACGTAGCTTACAAACAGAATGTGGGCTTTTGATACAAAAGACATAAACGCGCATCCGCTTGAAACATTCTAGTTATTAAAGTTTCGTTTAAAAAAAAATGATACGATTCTGTATTCATCTCAAGTTAAGTTTCTACCATACAAACTTACAATATTGGACTATCAACAATTAAGGGTAGTTAGAATACCTATGTGTACCATAAACTTGAAAAAAAAATATAATTCCAAGTCAAGATATAAAAAGAATATTTATATTTAAAAATGTAATCGCATCACGCAATAAAATCTGTCCGTACAAACGTTAACATACACCCAAAACAATAAACAATCTTTTAAAAATCAATTCGCTACAAACTTTTTTATTTCATCAGGGGTCGAGCTATAAATCTATTCAGGTATTTTTATATACATACATACATGTTTATGCATGACTGTAAGTTCATAAAGAAAACTACATAACTTGAAGACTAACCTCTGAACTTCAGTTTGTTATTAAGTATAATTATAAATATATAAAGACGGGATATTATAAGTACGTTGGTTATCTTAATTGTTGTTGAATATTTATTTCTCTGATCTGAGGACAAACATGTGGTCAGAAAAGAGCACAGTCTACCCTTTGTAGAGACCTATTAACACATGAAACCTTTCATTACCGACTGATACAGACAGAGCGCAATAGTTTTTTTTATTTTTTTTATTTTTTATTTGTGACATTTTAGTACTTGTACTATGGGTACAATTATAATTTAGATAGAACAAGATGAATATGTCCTTCATAAGGATAACGTTAGGCATACTTTCTACAAAGCAGTCAATTAGGTATTTATTTAGATCACCAGATGTCACAATGCCGCACATTAATTTAGGAATATTAATGCACTATTTTCGTAAGAATTTTTATTTACTCTTATTCTTATTTACTTTATTTTTTTAGTCATTACCCTGCATTGTGTTTCATCATTATCATATTTCCTAGCCTTTAACCTTTTCCTTAAGAGGCTATCAGTCGCTGATTGCTCTTTTTCGAAACGAAAAAAGAAATACTTCTGAACAAGCCACATCTCCTATTTTTATAAGTATATTACTTCAGGTTCCTACCTAGATTTCTATTAAGCTGAAAACATAATAGCAGAAACTTTTCACGATAAAGATATTATTTCAAAATGATACGTTTTAGAATTTATGATCAAAATATTTTATATACCTACGATTAAAATCAACTTGTGATTTATTGTTAAAGATAGGTAATATGTAGATCTAGATTTCTATTAGGATAGATTTTTGATAAGTAATTATACATAATTTATATCATTAATTTATTCGAAAAGCTAAGGCGGACCACGCCCGGACGTGTGTTTGTCATCATTGCAGCGGTCGGTAGGATTATTTATCGAAGTGATTAAAGATGGGTACATCTTTATTCACATATACTATACATTATAAAATAGGAGATGTGGCTTGTTCACAAGTATTTCTTTTTTCGTTTCGAACAAAAATAATCGTCGACTGGCAGCGTCTTAAGCTAAGCCTTATACTTTTCATGTCGTCCTTCCTAGCATCTATAAACAAATACATCATGTGCAAGTTTTTTGTTATTTCTTTGGACAAAAATATGGTGAACGACAAGGTTGATATTATAATAATCTTATGAATATCGATACGATTGAAAGAGGTCGTGCAGATCTTCAAATGTCAAACTTCTTGACAAATCGTAATTTATGCATAAATAATTCGCATGCAAATCAAAATTACGCGCATTAGTATGGCCAACAATAAATTATATCAAAATGTTTTCAATTAGTGCATTAAGGTAGGTATGCATACTCGCAGGTACGGATATAATTACTCCACAGACAGATCCACACACAGACGTATAAAAGATCTACGAGTAGGTGTGTCTAGATCTACCTACCTAGTAAAATTTAAGATAGGTACCTAGCTTAACTAATTACAAGTAGGTAATGTTGTAATTGTAAGTCAAAACAAAACAACAAAAAAAACTGGTTACAATGTAGAGCAAGTGCCAGATGTTGCAGATATACGCAGATAGATAACTTACTTCGCCTACTAGCACACGCACACCACACACACACACCACACGGCACACGTGCGTTGTCGTCACTCGTCACGTCAGTGTGTTCATCTTCAAGTAGGAGTAGATTATAAGTAGTAACTTAGTATTTTAACCAGTTGGTTACCATAATGAAAAACTATGATAATCATCATTCTATAATGAACTAGCTGACCCGTGCCCGCTTCGCTGTGCGTAAGACATTTCTAATACCATCGTGGACTTTTTTGTAGACGTTTTTAAGGTGTACAATACTGTAGTACATTATTTTGATATATCTCGTGGGGTTCAGCCAGCATTTGCAATGTAAGCGCAAGTGTTTATTTACGACATCACATTAGAAACCTCTAAAATTATTACATATAAACCATCCTCCTGAATCACTCTATCTATTAAAAAAAACCGCATTAAAATCCGTTGTGTAGTTTTAAAGATATAAGCAAACATACTTACATACATATTACATATTACATACAGACGCGGGAAGCGGAAAGCGACTTTGCTTTATACTATGTAGTGATAATGAATAAAGAATATAGATAGGTACCTAATTTTATGAAATTAGATTATATAATTTTGAAATGCGAAATTACTTATACCTAGGTAGGTAGGTACCAAATTTTATTTAATACTAGCGACCCGCCCCGGCTTTGCACGGGTAGCATGTTATTATACATATAAACCTTCCTCCTGAATCACTCTATCTATTAAAAGAAACCGCATCAAAATCCGTTGTGTAGTTTTAAAGATATAAGCAAACATACATACAGACATACAGACGCGGGAAGCGGAAAGCGACTTTGCTTTATACTATGTAGTGATTTTTCATTCTATAATTTCGAAATGCCTTAAAAGTCATCAACATAATTATGATGTTGTTTACTGTTTGACTGGACCACCTAAGTAGGTAGGTACATAGGCTCTTTTCTCGTAAATTTCAAAAAAGTAAAAGCTCTTTTCTTGTAAATTTAACATATCCGTCGTAAGTAGGTAGGTACCTACCTAGTTGATTTTCCAGTATGCAATGCACGCACTGGTAGCATTCCTAACACCTACAAAACAACATTACTAGTATAACGAGTACCTAAACAATAAACATGCTGTAAATAATCCTACCTAGCAATCCATAATCGCTTTAAATTTGGAAGCTAACGAGCTGTCAGCCGCCAATTTCCCTGCTCATGATCCGCAATGAAAATGAAGATTAATAATTGTACCAGTTTCGTTTTTTGTCGTGTTGTTGGTTTGTAATGAGGACAGCAAGACACGCGGCGCATACTGACTGCGACGAAAGCTGTGGCGACGGCACGCGAACTCGAGGAAGGAAGCAACCCAATCTGACCATTCGCGACTTGCATGCAATTTACCCCTGCTTTATTATTATTGAGCTGATACACCACTTCGAACAGATTTGTTTTCTATTTCAGCCAAAGAATAAAAATGTTGTCGAAAGATTAGGTACCTGGTAATGTTCCCTAAACCTCTTTCCAGGTATATTAGACACGATAATGTAACTACACAATAATAATATACTCTTTCCAAGCTTTACTTTACCGACCGTAATTACCTACCTGAATGTCAACTGCTGGATAGCCTGGATATAAAGATAAAGCCCTAAAATAAATTACTTACGAAATATCATATTCATCACAATATTATCCTTACAATATTCATTCTGAATACAGACTTCGGACACAAGGCCTTCATGAATCATGACACACTCAATTTTTCTAGATTTGTCGGGGTCACCACTTCATAAAGCCCCGGTCCAATTGTAATCTTATAGTGTGGTTAAGTATGTTATTATATATTTTAAAAAAAATACCTTTCTAGGTACCTATTCACAGTTGTAGCAGCTCAAGATGTTTCCAACAGGACGTCCGGCAGCCGCGCTGAAGCCGATGCGGCTAGCATGTGCTTCAGTCGAGCGCCACCCGCTTGCCGCACACGCCGCAACATGGACAATATTGTGAGTCCCATCATTTAATAAAGCCCCTTTAAAAAAAACGCTATATATTCCTTTTTAGGTAAATGGAAACTAAAGATTGCCTACTTAGTTTCAACAGAATTTATTGGGATTTTAAATCAGCCCAGCCCGTAGCCCGCTGACTTTGAAATATTATTGTTATTGTTATAAAAAACATTTCAGATGAGGTTGCTGCTCCTTTCCTTGTGTGGGTTAGTCGGCAGCGAGCCGCTGGGCCGGCTGCTGCAGCGACGCCGAGATGCCTTCCAGGTGTATGCAAGGGGGTTCGCGCGCGAGTACGAGCCTTACATGTTCGCAGCGATCCCTTTGCATGCGCCCGTGCCCGTGGTGCGCGTACTGTCTCGCGCGCCCATCTCTCCGCCGCGCCCACGTGACATCCGCGACATCGGCGACATTCGCGACATCCCCAACATTCACAACATTCACACCATCCGCGACATCCCCAACATTCACAACATGCACAACATCCACGACACTCGTGCTGCTCCTTCCACCCTTAATGCAGCCTACTCTCGCCCCTACGAGCCTGCACGCCTCTACGAGCCTTCGCGCCTTTACGCTCAGCCTGGCGCGCCCCTCTACGCACAGTCTGCGCCAGTACCGCCGCCGGCCGTAATGCAATACGCGGAACAAACGCAAAACTACCCACGAGTGCAGCATTATCCTGAGCATCTTTACGCGGAACCCCCCCGACCCCATTCCGAATCAACACGACACTACGCGAAGCCCATCCGACCTTACGCAGCCGAGCCGAACTACGAAGCGACGTCTTACGACTACGGCCGGGACTACGCACGTCCAACCTTCTATCAGAAACCTCGCCGGCAAGTGGCTCCCGCCTACGAGTACGCGGCTTCGTACGACTCGTACGCGCCGCAGCCCTCCCCTCTCCCTCAGCCGACGTACGCGATAGCTCCGTACGATTCCGTCGGGTACTCCGCGACGCAAGAGACGGCCCCCACGATTTTGTATGCGCGGTCGAGTCCCTCCGGTGGGTTTACTTACCGCCGGGTGCCAGGTGAGACCGCGGCGCCCAACAAGAAGGCCCAAGCCCCTCTCAAGGAGAAGGATAAGAACCCGCACTTCATCTTTAAAATACACAAGTATAGAATCGTGAAAGATGACTTGATCTAAATAACCAGTGACAGTATAAAAACTTGAGAGGTGTCAAGGGACACCCGGATGGAACGAAGTTCTTTTCGATTAATTAGTGAAGGAATTGTAATAAAATTTTATTTCTTTTAAGTTAAAATAATATGTTTTTTATTATTATCAAATATAATGTAATATAAACTTAATCAGTAGGCTCAATTTTTGTCAATCTAGCTAGTTAGATGAGAAACAAACGCAAAGCAAATAAATAGGTAAGTACCTACCTTCCTAAGTAGATACCACCTACCAACTAATGATGTTTTGGTAATCTCCTACTTGCACAATAAGTCGTTTATTAGTTTACAGTTATGTTGTACTGAACACAAAATAACGTGGGACAAGGGAAGGGGAATCAACTTTGACCTCGACCCCACCTCGACCCCACCTCGACCCCACCTCGACCACACCTCGACCCCACCTCGACCCCACCTTGAACCCACCTCGACCCCACCTCGGCCCCACCTCGACACCACCTCGACCCCACCTCGACCCCACCTCGACCCCACCTCGACCCCACCTCGACCCCACCTCGACCCCACCTCGACCCCACCTCGACCCCACCTCTACCCCACCTCGACCCCACCTCGACCCCACCTCGACCCCACCTCGACCCCACCTCGACCCCACCTCGACCCTTTCACAACGCGCGATAAGGAACTTCGTTCCAAAAAGTATTTAAGTATTCTATCAGTTATCTAGTTCCCATAGTACAAGCTTTGCTTAGTTTGGGGCTAGATGGCGATGTGTAAAATGTCCACCAATATTTATTTATTTATTATTATTATTATTATTTATATATTAATAGATATACTATAGCAAAAAAGTGTCGTGACAACTTTTCGTGACAACTTTTCGTGACAACTTTTTGTGACAACTTTTCGTGACAACTTTTCGTAAGAATTTTTTCCGTCTAGCCCCCTTTCACAACGCGCGATAAGGAACTTCGTTCCAACTACCAAGTAGTTTGTAACAACTAAATACGTGTATAGCATCATTATTCTGCCGTCATTAAGAAGAAAGACGTTTCTACATAAAACAAAAAACGGAGAAAATAAATATTTTGTAAATCGAAAATTCAAAAATTCGCTGTGTGAAAAATACTACAAAAATCACTACATAGTATAAAGCAAAGTCGCTTTCCGCTTCCCGCGTCTGTATGTCTGTATGTATGTTTGCTTATATCTTTAAAACTACACAACGGATTTTGATGCGGTTTTTTTTAATAGATAGAGTGATTCAGGAGGAAGGTTTATATGTATAATAACATGCTACCCGTGCGAAGCCGGGCGGGTCGCTAGTTAAGTATATTATTATGCGATAGTTTGTATAATAGTTTGGCCTAAAAGAATATCATTATTGAGTTTAATAAATTTAACGTTTTATATTTAAAAATTAACATTTTCATTTTCTTTTTAGTAAAAAAAAAAAAGACGTGTGGCACTCGGAGACTGCCGCGGTAAAGCTATTGCATAACATTTTTTATCAACTTATGTATTTATAATTATTTATTTATTTATTTTATTTATCCTTTTTTCCTTTGTTTTTCTTTGATATTCAACTTTTTGAGCGTGGTGACCGATAAGAAAAGAAAAAGAAAAAAAAAAATTTTTTTTTTTTTTTTTTACATCCCTAGATTGCGGGGGAAGAGGGGGATTAGGCATGCGCAGTAACGCCGATACAACCAATGCCACCTATTGGCGAGTTGCTAAACTAAAGAGACAAGCGTGATATTTCAAAAAGTCATTAAAAGTTCTGCTATTCATCGATAGATGTCAAAATCTTTAACCTACCTATTTACCTAACTACGTAGTTAGCATTCCACACGTAACAGGTTGCAAGCCCGTCGTCGCTTTCAAGAATACTAACAGGATTCCTCACGATGTTTTCCTTCACCGTTATAAGCACGTGTAACGCGCATATACATTTTTCGAACAGAAATATCCATTGATGCACGGCCAGGATTCGATATTTACCTAACTACATGAATTCAATAATTCAATTTCAAACTTTTTAGTCGATCATGTCTGTGAAGTACCACCTATTTACCGATAGTGGTAAAATAGCGCCACCTGCCAGCGGAATTGCGAACCTCTCAAACCCCGAGCTTTCGCATGAGACCGCGAAAAGCACCTATAATAACGTAGTATCATCAAATGAAACTAGATGGCGCTGGAATGCGAAAATCACTCTAAGCAGGCATGACATGAGTCATAGGGATGTAATATTGATTGAAAAAAATCTATTAATTAATAATCGATTTTTTGTCCCTACAAATAAATCGATTTCCCAAAAAATCGAATTATATGGTTCGGATCGCTTTCGGAGAGACGATCGATGGGTCGGTTCCCGTTTGTGAAGCGACTATTGGTCGGATCACGTTCGGAAAAACGATCAATGGTTCGGTTTGCGTTCGGAGACAAGACCGATGAGTCGGTTTCCGTTTGGGAGGCGACTATATGTAGGTTCACGTCCGGGAAAATGGCCAACGAACGATTCGGTTCGCGTTCGGAAAACTTAGTTTACAAAAATCGATTTATATGTGTAATTTACATAATCGATTTTTTAAAAATCGATTTTTTGAAATCCAAAAAGAGAAATCTCTAACACTCACACTCACGCATATTGCGTGAGTGTGAGTGTCTCGTAAAATTTTGTGTAAATTTTCGTTACGAAATTTCTGGATTCGGTCTCCACGCTCAAGGCCCGCGATAGAAGCTATGCAATAGCTTAAAATACAAGAAAATATGTTTTACTGCAATGAAAAGACGTTTCTGGCTAGAAACGCCCTTTTTATTTAGTAATTAAGTAAAATGTCTTTCTTTCTTAGTTGTTATATGTTATTAGATTCTACTCAACTAAATAAAATAGACGTTACTAGCCATTTACTGCTTTTCAAACTAGTAACGCCGACCTAATTAATCAATGAACTTCGAAATTACCAGCAGATACGCCAATCATAAACTTATCTTTTACTAATCACAGTATTTTAATCTGTTTTTTATAATATATATCTATTAAAAAAAACCGGCCAAGTGCGAGTCGGACTCGCGTATGAAGGGTTCCGTACCATTGTCTATAACAAACGCCAAAAAAACACGTTTGTTGTATGGGAACCACACTTAAATATTTATTTTATTCTGTTTTTTGTATTTGTTGTTATAGCGGCAACAGAAATACATCATCAGTAAAAATTTGAACTGTCTAGCGATCACGGTTAATGAGATACAGCCCTGTAATAGACAGACGGACAGAAACACAGCGAAGTCTTGGTAATAGGGTCCCGTTTTTACCTTTTGGGTACGGAACCTTAAAAACAGCATAGAAAATCACAAATAAACATTAAAGGAACAACACAAGATTATATTAAAACAAATCAGGAATACTAATCACTAACTTTTAAACAAGCATTAAACCTTTTTAAGTAACACAGTAATACTTAACATTACAGGAATTAGAAAGTTAGTTCTTTTTAGGGTTTCGTAGTCTACAAGAAACCTTTATAGTTTCGCCATGTCTGTCTGTCCGTCCGTCCGTCTGTCCGCAGCTTAGCTCAGAGACTATCAGTGCTAGAAAGCTGTAATTTGGCATGTATGTTTATACATATGAGTAATGCCAACAAAGTGGTAGAATAAATCTTAAAAACATGTTTTTAGGGTACACCCCTACAACTAAAATGGGGATGTTTTATTTTCTCGCGTACCCCATGGTGTGGGATATCGTTGGGTAGTCTCAAGCTTTAAAGTGCCAATTTTTGTTCCCCCCCTAAAAGCTAAACTATTGGGTTTAGGAACGTGAAAAAAATTGCGGTAATAGTACGTATACTGAAGTTAAAAGCAAAGCTATTACAGCTAAGTAGGCGTTACAAGTTTACGACTAATAGACGACTAAATTATAAAATGGACTTGAAGAAGAATGAATAAAAACGTAGTATAAAAAACATTGAAAAGTATTTAAATAACGTTGTTAGCTTTGCAAACTACGAAACCCTACATTGCGCGTGACCCGATACGCACTTGGCCCGTTTTTGGTTATAATAATAATCACAGATAGACAAGTTCTCCTACTTGCGTCTGGAATATTTTTAATAATACTTAGATGAAAAGGCATATTTAACGCATAAAACGTCTTTCCTTCTTATGACAAATCAGAAATGTCTTTTCTATCTATAATCAAGTAAAAACTTTGTAGACAAATAAGACGCTTCTACGTATATACGTTTTTTTAACGTAGTATAAGTTAGAACAGCCTTTTTTATTTAGTATCCTTCAAGACTTATTGCAGTTATGTCTCATTTATTAGTGAAAATAATAAGGTTCTAGTTATTTTAGGAAGATAATTCAAATATCAATAGATGCGTAATTTTTTTCTGATTCCGAATATGTATATAACTCATTTTCGCAAAAAGTGTTAAATGCGTCCTTCTTCCTTATGGAGGCAGTATTGGTATTCCATGGTAGGTAGGTAGGTACCTACTGTCTAACTGCCTGTAGCCTATGGTCTTAAATATATTATATAGTATAGCCCAGTACCAAAACTAGGAATGGCACCTGCTTTAGTAGAGGTAGGTAGGATATAGCTATAGATTACTTGGGTAATTTTAGTTGTTTCTTCTGTAAATACCTATTAAATATTATTACCTAAATTTAGTTACAACAAAAGGTGGTGATTATTATGTAGGTGTAAGTAGCCTAACCTAACTACCTACTTACTTTTATAAAAGTTACAAAATTTAACATTATTTTATGTTGTTTGTTTTTTCCTATAGGCACAGATGACAATATTAATCAATATTCCTGTGATATGTTATGACTTACCTAAACTGATAAACTTTTTATTAATATGATTAATCTGCTAAACGGATTAACTATTAAGATAACTTCAAAAAATCTTAACGCTCTTGTTAACTTCAGTTAAATTGAACTTCCGTTACTTTAACCCGTTACATTAGTCGTTTGTTGACATCGACTACAGTCGATGTTTGTTGACATGCTGACATTTAGGCCTTTGCCACACTTGACGGATATTCCGTCGCGGATCTTTCGCGACGTAACGTCAATACATGTTATTGCATACAAATTACAAATAGCGGGCACACTACGCGGAAGATCGGTCGTTCCGTTTTGTATGCAATAACATGTATTGACGTTACGTCGCGAAAGATCCGCGACGGAATATCCGTCAAGTGTGGCGCTGGCCTTACTTTGTTTGAATTACGCGCCACACAACTGTCAGCGACATGGCGAGTCGCATGGTGTACGATATGAATGATATAGGTATGCTAAGACGAAGTGTTTGAAGTGTCAGTGCTACTGTCAGTGATTAGGACTATCATCATCCTACCTAGACCTAGCTTTTGTGTAAGCTACTTATCTACTAATAGAATATTTTTTCTATTAACTCTCTGCCAAATATCGAAGTTAACTTTTTAAGTAACGAATAACGAAGTTAACTTTTGGATCAACTGTGCCCACCTAGATAAGGTAATTAGACAATCATCAGTTCTAATAGGTAGGTAGTCTATAAGTAGGTACGTAGTACCTACTTAGATAGGTGTTTAGTAATTAACGAGCACTAGGATAATATGGTCAAGCGCGGATCCACCGTTGTGGGTGTCCACAACCCTAATATACTTAGACGTCACAATTATTAATTGTTGCAATATTTAGGGTTCTGTACTCAAATGATACGGACAATAGAAGGGGTAAGGGTAAGGATACAAATACTAAAAACAGAATAAATTAAAGTAGGGCTCCCATACAACAAACGTAATTTTTTTGCCGTTTTTATAGATAATGGTACGGAAACTTTCGTGCGCAAGTACGACTTGGCCGGCTTTTTCATTGGGTGCCTAATTGCCTATATGCCTATGCCACGTGACCACAACCTTTTTTGAGGGCTGGATCCGCGCCTGAATATGGTGAATAACAACGATGATTAGGATGTGAATCGCAGTAGGTCTACCTACCGTATGACAATCTTGGGACCTATCTCTAACATTCTGCCCACAATTAACCATATAGGTCACACATCGGAGTACCTTAATGTAATGGCATCCCATGGCCTCAAGCAGGGTGTCAACCTACCGACAAGAGTGTCAACATGTATTGATCATTTCTTTGTTAAAACCAATCACCAATGGCAGACAATGGTATTTGGAGAAGTTACAGACCACTCGCCAATCCTGTTGTGTATTGATGCTTGCCTACCGAAAGATGTCAGTACAAAATCCAAACTGAATATTGACATAGATACAGTTAGAAAGACTTTAGCACAGCAATCTTGGACTGAATACTATCTGCTAGATAATGCTAATGAGGCAGCAAGTACACTAGTTTCCACTATTCAAACAGTGGTCGAGAATAATTCAATGCAGAAACAGGTGCCTAACAAATATAAACCACTAAAACCATGGATTACCAAAGGTGTTGTAAATTGTATTCGTAACAGAAATAAATTACAAAAGAAAGCTAAAAACAATCCCGATAATGAAACGATTAGAAACCAATTTCTTGCATACAGAAACGTATGTAATCGTATAATAAAGACATTAAAAATTAGTCACTATAAATCAAAAATTGCAAGTAGTCGTGGAAATTTGAAGAGGACGTGGCAGATAATCAATGACTTGTGCAACCGTGACCCTGGTAAAATCCCATCTCTATCACTGCTGACAATAAAAAAAACACCTTTAGAATCCCTTAATGTAGTTAACACATATTTTACCTCAATAGGAAGAGATCTGGCTAACCAAATTCTAATAAAGTTAGACAAAACGGATGAGTCACTGTCATCAGAACTTCACACGCCAATAACGGCACCCAGTAATTCCCTATCGCTGTTTCTCACTGATGGAACAGAGATCTCTGGTATCATTTCTAACATGAAAAATAACAGTGCTCCCGGCTGGGACAGGCTATCTGCCACTATTCTCAAAGAGTGTTCTGAACACATCACTGAACCTATTGCCAACCTGTGCAATCTAAGCTATTTGACCGGAACATTTCCTGCAATATTAAAGAAAGCTCTAGTTACCCCCATTTTCAAGTCAGGTAATAAACAACTGCCATCCAACTATAGACCGATATCTCTGTTGTCAACTATTTCTAAAATAATTGAAAAAATAGCTAATAGGAGATTGGTGGCATACTTGGAGAAATATAACCTGTTGTCTAGTAATCAATATGGTTTTCGAGCAAAGAAATCAACTAGTGATGCTGTACTTGAGTTAACAACACACATCACTCTACACATAGACCAAGGAGAAAAATGTGTTGGTATCTTTCTTGACCTACAGAAGGCATTTGATACGGTGTCTATTCCAATATTATTGACACGACTACAGAATGCTGGTGTCAGGGGTACTATGCATGACTGGTTTGCCGACTACCTGATGGGACGAAGTCAACATGTTAGAGTTGATAACTACGTAAGTGATAGTGCTAATTGTAGTTATGGAGTACCACAAGGTAGTACACTTGGTCCAACTCTTTTTTTGGTGTACATTAATGACCTGTGCAGGATTGAATTGGAACACGCTGATGTTCTGATGTTTGCAGACGACACAGTTCTCCTTTTCTATGGCTCTACATGGTCCAAAGTTCGCAAATATGCCGAGGAAGGTTTGTCTCGAGTGGTGGCATGGCTGGAGGACAATCTTCTCTCTCTTAACTTGTGTAAAACTAAATACATGTGCTTCAAAAAGACAAAAGCAGGAAATCAACCTAGTGACTTCAATATAAAAGCTCATACATTCCCCTGCAACCGTAACCCAATACACGTTGACTGCAGTTGTGATGCACTTATGCTCGCTGAAACTACAAAATACCTCGGTGTGGTCATAGATGATAGACTCAACTGGGCTCCTCACATTCAATTAGTATCAAAACGTATTAGAAAGCTAATACACATATTCAAAACACTTCGGCCAATTGCAGACTTTAACCTTCTAATGCAGACCTATAAAGCACTAGGTGAGTGCATCATTGGATACTGTATATGCTCATGGGGTGGAGCTGACAAATCCCATCTAATAGAGGTGGAAAGAGCTCAACGTGCACTACTGAAAGTTCTGCTAGGACTACCCTTCAAGCATCCGACTAGAGATGTTT
Source organism: Hydriomena furcata (assembly GCA_912999785.1). Classification (NCBI taxonomy): domain Eukaryota; kingdom Metazoa; phylum Arthropoda; class Insecta; order Lepidoptera; family Geometridae; genus Hydriomena; species Hydriomena furcata. Next base: position 14,392,374 of record OU538835.1, read on the forward strand.
ATGAAAAATGTAAAGTGCTCTCAGTTCGAAAGCTTTTCATCAGCGACTGTATACGTAGGTATCACAGAAAAACAGTTCCTCTAATACCCAAGTCTCACAAGAGAATTGATAAGTGTCCGGTGCCACCCTGCAAAAGCACCTTCGCGCAGAGGCACTATAATCATTATGCTCCAGTCCTTTACAATAAACTTAATACTAAAACAAAAATAAAAACTTTGACGGAATACAAACTTAAAACCACTATCAAAAACTGGTTACAAGATCAAAATTACGACGAAATTGAGAAACTCCTGGTAAAAATAGTATGATAGTGCTGCGCCGTCAGTTACTGTCATGCTATTTTCGCCGAAATTATAGAATAATAAAATAATCATCCAACCACTTCCAAATTCACAAGATACAAACAACCACACACACATACAAACGCACACACACATACACACACACACACACAAACGCATAAACACACATACATACATTATATAAGACAGACTAACATTTTAATATACTTACCTAAGTTATACTGTCTTGTTATTATAAACATCTTTTTTTTTTTATATTGTTAAGTATAGTACTTACATAAAGTTTATATAAGGTTTAGCTTAAGTTCTTATAAGTTTATACTGTTTTTTTTATTTTTTATATTTACCTACATTTGTCAAATGTTGCAAAATGTATGTTATATTTTGGGGAGGTTACTGCCTTCCTGCAACACAGTGAAAACTAAAGCAGGAACCAGTGCATCACATTATGTAATCCTATATTTGAATGCAATAAAAAACATTTTGTATTTGTATTTGTATTTGTATCTCACTTAAAATCCGATGGTCATGTCATGGGTTCGAATCCCGGTCGCGCATCAATAAGTTGGTCGACTATTACGTCTATTACTCGTAAACTTGTATAGCCTACTTAGCTGTGATAGTTTTGCTTTTAACTTCAGTATAAGTACCTACCTACTACTACCGTGATTTTTTTCACGCCCCTAAACCCAATGGTTTTGCTTCGGGGGGGTGGACACTTCTTTCTTGTCATGTAGACTACGAAACCCTAGTGGGTGTGATAGGGTTTTGTAGTTTACTCAGCTAACAACGCTATAATAAGTAATTTTCAATGGTATTTGTACAAAAAAAAATCAATAATTTCTTCTTCAAGTACATTTTATAAGTTGGTCGACTATTACGTCTAATTACTCGTAAACTTATAAATAGCCTACTTATCGGTGGTAGTTTTGCTTTTAACTTCAGTATAATATGTACTACTAGGTAGCGTGAATTTTTTCACGCTCCCGAACCCAATAGTTTTGCTTTTAGGAGGTGGGGACACTCGACTATAACAAAAATTGGCACTTTATAGCTTTATTTCACAAACGAATTCCTTAAATTTATTGTAGAATATTGGATCAGTGCCCGCGCAGGGGTTAATCAAAAAGTTGTTTTCGTAAACCCTCCATACTTTTTTAAGACCTATCCAACGATACCCCACACCATGGGGTACTCGAGAAAAAAACATTACATCCCCACTTTAGGTTTAGGGGAGGTACCTACCTACCCTAATAAAAATGTTTTTCAATATTTTCTTCTACGACTTTGTTGACATTACTAATATGTTTACATGCCAAATTACAGCTTTCTAGTATTTTTAGGGTTTCTTGTAGACTACGAAACACTAAAAATACAATGTAGGTACGGACGGAGTAGGTACTAGTACAGTACTAGTACCTATTTAGTACTAGTAGTACTAAGTACAACCTAACTCTAAAACACCTGCTTCAGCATTTGGAATGTCACGTCACTGTCGTCGTCTCGAGGCGTGTTGGATTGTAATACCCGGTTTGTCAATGTCAAATTTAAGTTCTATCTGTCACTGTCACATACAAGCATGTGAGTGAGCTCATGCTCGTTTCTCAGAATTTTGAATGTTTTTGTTTTGATATTTGTTTGTAGATGGGCACCAACTTTATTTTGATTTGCTTACTAACAAGTTAATAATTATTTATGATTGATAAATATGCCACGGGTGAAAATAGATTATGTCGTAAGCTTCAGCAACGAGGACCCTGTAAGCATTTCTTGACTGCAACCAAAGTAAAAGTTACTGGGAAGTTTTGTTCATTTCCTCCAAATTTAAAAAGTAGATAACACAAATAATATTCTTTGAGGACGTTCGTTTGAGACGGCTAATCTTTCTTTATAACTCCTATTGATGTAGTTCAGATCATTGTAATAATAGACTTTATCATATCCTATCCAGTTTTCTGTTTAATGAGCATACTTTTCCAGATCATCAGTATCAAAGTTACATAAGTATATATTTTAAAACTTTTCCAAATACAGGAAAATCAAGCAAGCAACCTGCTCTCCTGGGATGTGAGTAAGAAAAAGTGGTTGTGCAGCAAGGGGGAGACATCCACCTCTGTTGTGTTACAACTGGCTCGGGCGATCAAGGTATTACTGGCACATTATGGATGCCATATTTTCCCCAATTATATTATTTTGTTTCATTTCCCAACTATTATATAAAAGAGCACCCAATATACCCATTATCCTTTAATAATGCACATTTGTTTGTTTTGAAAATGGGAGTTGCACCTAAAGTTATTCCAAAGAAGACAGAAACAAAATCATGTGCTTTGCGTTACAACATTTTGGATTGCCCATTCAGTGGATCCTTAGAGTTTTAAAGTCTACAAGAAACCCATAAAGTTTTGCCATGTCCGTCCGTCTGTTCGCAGCTTAGCTCAGAGACTCTTAATGCTAGAAAGTTGTAATTTGACATGAATATACATAATATTCATGCCAAAGAAGTGGTGCAATAAATTCTTTAAAGAAGAATTTACTGTGTGAATGTTATTATTTTTTCACATGTACCCCATAGTATGGGGTATTGTTGAATAGGTCTTTAAAAAGTGTTGTAGTTGTAGGTTTGTAAAAACAACTTTTCGATTAAGGGATCTGTTTGTGAAATATAAAGTTAAAATAAGCACTATATAGCTTATTTTAATTAGAGTCAAGTGTCCCCCCTCCCTACCAATCAAACTATTGGTTTTGAAGAAAGTGTGAAAAAAGTTACAAGTTTACGAGTAATTGTTGACCAACATATAAAATAAAAATGTAGTAAGTACAAATATCAATTAATAATAAAAAAACGATACCCTAACTTGCGCGTGGTCTGACACGCACTTGACCGATTTTATAGTTAGATTGATAGATTATAACTTTATTGTTCACCATAACAAAAATACACAACAAAAAATGATATAAAAACAGTGTAAACAATGGGCGGCCTTATCGCTAACAGCGATCTCTTCCAGGCAACCTTTGGATGGACAGGATAGAACTTAACATAAAAAAGATGGTGTTAAACATTATCGGTCTATGTATTACGGAGTTAAACATTATCGGTCGGTAAAACATTATCGGTAGTTACCCTGGATTGATTTAGAAAATAGTCAGGTTGTTACACAGACTATCATTTCAAATTACAAATGATGTTTTTTTTAAACTTTCAGATATCCTCAGTTCAAATTGGTGCACATCATGCAGCTTTAGTAGAGGTGTTGGTCGGCCGCTCAGAAACTCCTGGTGAGCCTTTCCAGGTAATAAAACAACACAACATTCTCACACTCCATGTATGCCAATAAAATACATGGAGACTTGTTGGAAAATAAAGATAATAAAATAATTCACATTTAGAAACCCTATTTTCACACAGTTACAGACTACTTTGGTATGAAGAAGTATGATGAGTTACATTCTTTGATATAATATCTACCTTCCGAACGAAAAATATTTTTTCATCTGTGGGTGTGCAATATTTTATTGGCGGTTGACATACAACACAATATTGAATGGGAGACATATTTTATGTATCTACCTTGTTTGAATTGAAGTATCCTACATGTTTATTTATTAACCTATTCATAGTGAGGGCATGGGCATGAGTCTGAGGTTTTGTGAAAATTTTACTGAAATGTACCTACATTTATTTTATTTTATTATTATTTCAACTGTGAATTTATCCCCATGTTCTGACACCATTATTTTATTTTATTTATATTTGGCATCTTATTATTTTTTTTATTCACTTTGATCTACATTTTATCTATGTGTTATTTCGTAAATTGATTATTTCTAATGTTACATTTTGGATTAGTGTAATTATGGTTTATCCATTCTAATGAAATACAAAAATATTGTGTAAAATATGAATTGTATTTGTGTGTTGCGAGGTGCTAGTTCCGAGCAGCGTGTTCCTGAGTCCTCAGGAATCGCGCAGCGGACAAGCCGTAGACAAAGTGCGATCGTTCGAGGGAGTCGCACTTGCCGCTGCTTCAGCACAGCGATGGGATCGATTGCGTGTTGTCTGCTCGCAGCCTTATAACAAGCACTGCAAGGTACATTAGATGTACCTACATTCATAAAATATATATCACACATCGCCATCTAGCCCCAAACTAAGCAAAACTTGTACTATGAGAACCAAATAACTGATATAATATTTATATATGTATATATTTTTGTAAATACATACATACTTATGCATATTAACACCCTGACACAGAACAAACATCTATCTTTTTCTATCTGTTCATCATACAAATGTTTATCCTGGGTGGGAATCGAACCCACAACCTACAAAGCAGTAGAGGTACTACCAACTGAGCTGTGAGGCCGCAGTCGGTCGGTTATGATGATGAGTTCAGCTTATCTCATAACTAAAGAAGAACGAAATGCCTAAAATCAACAGGATTCTTAAGCTAAGCATAAGCATTAAGCATGCCTTCCAGTATGGCCTGTCATTCATCCACATCTTCGAGCCGGAAGCAGATTCTAAGCCAGCCTCAGTGGTACCATTCCGTCTCCTGACTTTGGACAATCGTTCTTCAGATGAGGAGGAATTCCGACCAGGAGAGCTGTTTGAGAAGCATCGTCAGAGCGGTGGAGATACTGGTATCTACGTTTTACATAACCTCACTTTTCATTTCGATACTCTTTCGACCTTCAAAGAGAGATCATTGTGTTTCAAAGCGAGAAAGAGTACTCTTTGAAAAGAGATTGTCCATTAATTCTCAGTATTTTTTTCAGGAGCGCAAATACGACTCGCCACTTCTCAAGCCCTGAAAAATAACTCGGATTCGGCTACCAAACTCTTGAAGACATCCCTCATCAACATCAATATCAAACACAATCCCAACAGCTCCAACCGTTCGGAACCTCAGGGTCGGCAGAGGGACAAGGACAACCTGATTTACACTAAGGACGACGACCAGCCGCATGCGAAAATAGACCATATTCTTCAAAGACATAAGGACGACAAAAACAAGGACGAAGCTAAAACGCCGAAACCTAAAGAAAAAGTTGATAAGACTCCTTGCTCTAAGAGAGAAGAACCATCTACCAGTAGAAACTCTGAGAGTAAAAGGGATAGCGATAAAGTTGGCAGCAGGAGAGAAAGAGACGAAAGAAAACAGGCTGATAGAAATAGAGCTTCAAGTTGTAAAAAGATAGATGAAAGCAGAAAACGACCACATCCAGATAGAAATCGCAAGAAAGACGGTGAGTTTAAAATGAATACAGAAGGTTGCCTTTATACGCTTTATAATAATTATTGATGAACGCGGTGGAGTGATATGCGAGTGCCCGATTGAGAAGCAAGCGGCGCGGGTTTGATTCCCGCAAATATGGATGAATGTAAATACAAATAGATAACGATAGACCCTATTCCTTGAATCATGTTATTCCTTCAACAGCCACAGTTCTTGCCAGCAGTCTTCGGCCTGAAGTGGCCAAAACGGATCAGCCTTTGGTGGGAGTGGTGTTCGTGCTGAGTGGATATGAGAATCCGAGAAGAGCAACACTTCGGGATCTGGGAATTTCTTTGGGGGCCACTTGGAGAAGGGATTGGGGACCTGGATGCACGCATTTAATGTTAGTCTCATTAACTATTATTTCAACGGCAAAGAAGCTGGGGTTTTAATATGCTCCAATTCGCTCTATCACTAATAATTTAATTAATTAATAAAATCCCTCCTTTATAAGAAAAAAAAAAGGAATCCATTAATATGGACACTATAGGCTCTTAATAATAATGAATAAAATCAAACTAAACGAAACTAGACTAAATTAGATGAAGATTCTAAACGATCAAAGTGATTTAAATCGCAGTCTGATGAAAGCGTTGCGTTTATTTCCAGCTGCGCGTTCAGTAACACGCCGAAGTTGGCGATGGTACGAGGGTTGCAAAGGGGAGGGTTAGTGCCAGCCCCTAAGGGGGAGTGGCTGGAAGAGTGCGGGAGGAGGAAAAGATTATTGCCTTGGGAGTGGTTTGCGGCAGAACAAAAGCTGAGGGTGGATGAGGTGGAGGACGAATCAGGTAAGGAGTATCAAATACTTATTTATTCTTAGTGATCTCTAAATAGCGACCGTACTCATTTCGTAGACAAAATTTAAACTTAATTAACAAAATACCTGTCGGTTTCTTCACTAGGCTAAGCCTCTATCGAAGAAACTTGGCTCAAGTTGACCTACCGGAATGTTTTGGAATAATTCGCTAGTTTACGTTTGTTCGACGTTCACCGTTTTCTTCGCTCATTAGTTCGATAGTTGTTTCCTCAGAATGCGATACTGATGATGAAATAGAAAAGGTTCTTCGTCAGCAAAAGAAAGGGCGAATCTCCAAAACCATCCCTTCTCCCACTCGAAGGGATGAGGAGGTCAGCGATGAAGTGGAATTTGTGAACGATCAAAGGATGCAGGTAACACCACAGTCTTACTATAATATTTTAATATCTGAATATTTAGATGACAAAAAAGCCTGGGACTGAATATTATTAATATTATTAATTACCTATAATTTATATTGTACAAGCTGACCCCGCGAACTTCGTTTCGCTTTAGATAATTCTAACAAATGTTGTCATAAGTTCCCGTCCCCGTTCCCGTTCCCGTATTATCAAACATAATAAAGCTCAAATTGACTGTTTTAGTTAGAAAACTTTTGTATAGGAATAAGAAAAGGGCTGTATTTAGGGTTTTCCCGGCAATTTTTCGAATTTTTCTCACTTTTTAAACCTTCCCTAGACCTCCACGAACATTTCAAGACCAAGATAAGATAAATCCGTTCAGCCGTTCTCGAGTTTTAGCGAGACTAACGAACAGCAATTGATTTTTATATAAATAGATAGATTAAAAATTAAGTACAGTCTTGAAAAAATACAAACAATTATTAAAATTAAACTAAACTAAATTAGACGATTCTAAATGATCCAATTGATTTCAATGAAAAAACGCTTTTTAGGGTTTCGAGACTAAAAGAAACCCTTACAGTTTCGCCATGTCCGTCCGTCCGTCCGTCTGTCCGCAGCTTAGCTCAGAGACTATCAGTGCGAGAAAGCTGTAATTTGGCATGTACATTGTACATACATATTATTTTTAGGGTACCTCCCCTACAACTTATACTGACTGACCTCACAGCTTAGTTGGTAGTAACTCTGCCTTTTACGCTGTGTGTGATGAACATAGATGTATGTTCTGTGTCTGGGTGTTACTATGTATAATAAGTATGTATTTACAAAAAAAAAAGTATATAAGTATTCTATCAGTTATCTGGTTCCCATAGTACAAGCTTTGCTTAGTTTAGGGCTAGATGGCGTTGTATGTAAGGTCCGCCAATATTTATATTTATTTTTATTTATTTAACTATAGTGGGGATGTTTTTTTTTTCTCGCGTACCCCATTTTGTCGGGTATTGTTAGATAGGTTTTTAAAAAGAAACAACCACCTTGTGAAAACAACTTAAGAGATCCGTTTGTGAAATATTAAGCCTTAAAGGCGCTCCCAGTCGACGATTGTTTTTATTCGAAACGAAAAAAGAAATACTTCTGAACAAGCCACATCTCCTATTTTATAATGTATAGTATATGTGAATAAAGATGTACCCATCTTTAATCACTTCATTAAATAATCCTACCGACCGCTGCAATGACGACAAACACACGTCGGCGCGTGGTCCGCCTTTGCTTTTCGAATAAATTAATGATATAAATTATGTATAATTTACTTATCAAAAATCTATTCTAATAGAAATCTAGATCTACATATTACTTATCTTTAATAATAAATCACAAGTTGATTTTAATAGTAGGTATCAAAATATTTCGATCATAAATTCTAAAACGTATAATTTTGAAATAATATCTTTATCGTGAAAAGTTTCTGCTATAATGTTTTCAGCTTAATAGAAATCTAGGTAGGAACCGGAAGTAATATACTTATAAAAATAGGAGATGTGGCTTGTTCAGAAGTATTTCTTTTTTCGTTTCAAAAAAGAGCAATCGTCGACTGGGAGCCCCTTAAAGTGCCAATTTTTGTTAGAAACGAGTGTCCCCCTCCCCCGTGGTATTATATTTGGAGGTGTGAAAAAATTCACGGTAGTAGTACATAAAACGAACTTAAAAGGAAAATTATCACAGCTAAATAGGCGTTTCAAGTTTTCGAGTAATAGACGTAATTTAGTCGACCAACCTATAAAGTGATTAAGAACAACCTATTAAGATTTTTTTTTTTTTTTTTTAGTACAAATACCATTGAAAATTACGAAGTATTGCGTTGTTAGCTGTGTCAACTACGAAACCCTACATTGCGCGTGACCCGACACGCACTTGGCCGGTTTTTCTATATATTGGTAGTAATTTTTACACAATGCAACAATCCAGTCCCAAACTAAGCAAAGATTGTGCTATGGTAGGTAATCTTATTACTGATACGTTTCTTATATACCTATATACCAGAATGTTTGTCCTTGTAGTACTACAGTGTGAGATCAGAAGGTAGAGGTCATACTCGTAGTTGAGTGATTTTACTCATTACATCGTCACTCGTCAGGGCAACGTAACCGTAGAAGACTCTGACTCGGACGATCCTGATGGAGACACCGACGTAGAAGACCTGACAACACATCCGCTGCCGATCTCCCCGGACGTGGCTCTGCCTGCTCTGTTTGTAGGTCAGACGTTCGTGTTGGACGAGCGATTGGTTGCGCCGCAAGATCTGCAGCTACTAAAGAGATACTGTATTGCTTACGGAGGACTAGTGCTCAAGGTTAGTATTGTTGGAGGATATGGTTGCAAAAATAAGCTCTTGAGCTATACCTACTCCATTCATTAAAAAGTATCTTTAAGGATTTCATCGCCTGAAGATCTGCACGTTTATTGCGTTAAAATCGATCTTTACAGCTTTCAAATTTAGACGATACCAATGTTATACTAACTATTAAAGAATAATTCACACTATTCCAAAATTCTATGCTGCATACCAGAGCTGTTTAACGGAACTCTTCAGTAGTACTCTTAAATAGTCTGATCGAGATAAAAAATCGCATTCCTATCAAACTCAAATGACAATGTAATATTGTTATGGTACTAGCGAGCTGGTCTGATGAAGGAGTTCGAATGTAGCCACAGGAACTCTCAACTGCACAACATAACCCCGTCGTGTTTGGGCTCGTTGGATTTGTCTCGAGGATTACTAGAGCCCTAGAATTTATAAAAGCTTTTTTCAGAAATATATTAAAAAAAAGACATAATGACATTTTGTGATTTGGCCGAAGTCTAAGCAGTGTTTGACGAACATAATTTCCAGCCCTCAGATGTGGACGAGGACAGCGACGAGCACTACATCCTGTGCGGGAGTGCGAGGGAGATGGAGAGAGAGAGAGAGAGAGAGAAAGCGATATATCTGCGAGCATCTTGGCTGTGGAAGTGTCACGAGGAAGGCAAACTGTGGCCGATTGACGACTATCTGATAGAAGTAGAAGAGTAGTCTGGGAGGCAGACTCATTGCGGGAACATTTTTATATGGATGTTTTTTTTGTAGACGTTTTTAAGGTGTACAATACTGTAGTACATTATTTTGATATATCTCGTGGGGTTCAGCCAGCATTTGCAATGTAAGCGCAAAAAAATGTGTTTATTTACGACATCACATTAGAAACCTCTAAAATTATCAGTGTTTCTCTACTATATTATGCATGTATTATACATATAAACCTTCCTCCTGAATCACTCTATCTATTAAAAAAACCGCATCAAAATCCGACATACATACATACGCGGGAAGCGGAAAGCGACTTTGCTTTATACTATGTAGTGACAAAGCGCGCATTTTACAATCAGATAAAGAATGATAATTTTAATAACTTTATACAATGTCGGTATTTTGTAATCGTACAGTTTATTTTTGTATATAATATGTTTTCTCTTAATCTCGACGATTTCGTTCCGTAGCAGGGTACGTAAACCTGTATCGTTTATACTTAACGCGTGTATGACATGACGCACAATGGCAGTGACTATTCACTTAATCATGCTTGCGTCAGAAATTATCGTAATTTTATTGTTAAACTGGTAAAGGGTGTGGGAATGAAAGAATTGATTAAAGATAATTTTATATATCTTTATTGTTCTTATTTCAATGGAATTCAATTAAAACTTGTGGTTCAAATGTACAAATAGTTAAATATATGTATTCACAGCTGCGAATTAAACAATCTTCTGATAGAAACGTTGAAATGCAAGGTGGTTACTGCGAAGTGAGGAGAGTCAGTTTCTCGTTCAATTGGAGTTGGGTCTTGATAAGTTGCGCTAGAGTCACCACCTGCAAACAAAATATGAGTACATAATCAGTTGAATGTTATAATAATAATAAGCTGTTCCTGTTCATTCACAAACTTTAGGTAAATTGTTTGGTAGCAGGAAATGTTTGGACCTACAAAGTTTATATGAAACTAGCTGTGCCCCGCGGTTTCACCCGCGTTAGCGTAATGCTCGATAGCTTATAGCCTTTCTCATGAATATAATATATATATATATCATAATTATACAAATATATTTTTTCAAATCCGATCGGTCATTCCCGATCCATTTAAACTTTGGTTATAATTTCTTAGCCACAATATACTGGACATACTTGGAAATGCCTAGCAACAATCATGTAAGCAATAAATTCTTTACTTTTAGGATTAGGAGAATTCGGTAAAAATGGAAGCCTTATTGGATCACTCTCGTCCATCTGGCATGCATGCATAGTGCATAGCCTACTATCTTATTATCTCCTGGCAGAAAAAGAGTTGTAGCCTCACCATAAGCAGGTCCTTGACCCCCGAAGCAAAGGCATCTGCGAAGGCATCGGCTGACAGATGTGGCACAGAGTTGACAAGAGCCAACAAAGCCCGACCTGTGGCAGCATCTCCCAAACCTCCACTCGCTAGGACTTCTTCCACGTACGATAGCACCTGCAGTGATGATAACACATTGCCTTGTATTCATTATCGCATTAACAGTGATAAAAAACATGGTATGAAACCGGTTAGTATTCTTGCAACTTGTCACATATATGTGGGTATTGTGTGGGTATCCAAAACGTAACGTTTGGACGCGCCTCTGACTACCCCCTTTAGACATCTTCAAGGATCTAAGCACCTTGAGATCTGAGTATGTCTACCATACGTGGCGATTACAGTTGTTGTCAATTCTTAGATTACAAACATTTACTCCTAATATTATGTTCCATGATCAGAGATCTTTTTTGTAAATAAAGGTATCCCCTTTGTGTGTAGTGCAAAAAATCTATACATATAATAAAGCTGTAGAAGAGTTCAATTCTGTACATTGAATAAAAACTAAAAAATATACTCATAGGGGTCTTCATACAAGTAACACAAGCCAAAAAAAAAAACATTTTGAAATTTTTGTCTGTCTGTCTGTCTGTTGTCAGGCTTTCACGCAAAAACTACTGAACGTTTTGATGAAACTTTTTTTGTTATATAGCTATTAGTCCTAGGCAACTTAGTTGTATGGGAGCCCCACTTAAATATTTATTTTATTCTGTTTTTAGTATTTGTTGTTATAGCGGCAACAGAAATACATCATTTATGAAAATTTCAGCTGTCTAGCTACCACGGTTCATGAGATACAGCCCTGTGACAGACAGACGGACAGACGGACAGCGAAGTCTTAGTAATAGGGTCCCGTTTTTACCCTTTTGGGTACGGAACCCTAAAAAAGAATTACGAATTATACATTAATTCATAAAAAACTCAGATAGCAGCACATGTGTTGTGTACCTACCTAACTACTACTAACCTACCTATATAATAATATATTTGTGTAGGCTTGCTACGGGTTATTTTAGTTTGTATACTAATATTATAAAGAGGAAAGATTTGATTTTATGTTGTCTGTATTGTTTGTTTTATGTTTGTAATGGATATCCCACCAAAAACATCCTGTAAAAAACTAGCCAAGTCTCGATGGAGCTGCTTGTTTATCTCTAAAAAGTAATGAAATCTAGACAAAGTCGTGTCAAGTCTGAGGTTCTTTACTGCGATTTCTTTATTATTATAGAATGTTGTGTGACTTGGCCGTTGAACATTCTTTATACGTTAGTGGGTACAAGTCAATTTGGGGGCACGGCAGTGCCCCCGCCAAGTCGAGCGCGAAGCAAACACTGCCGTACCATCCTTTACTGGAACCATTTCGCCGCATTTTCAGGCCCCTATTTGAGAACCTCTGGATAAGACCAGAACGTTGAAATTTTCGTCATCCAGTAAGCCATAATCACATACTTAAAATCCAAAATTTGAAGTCTGTAGGTCATTTAGTTACGAAGTTAAGCGAAAGCAAAGTTTCGCATTTTAGACAGACACTCACTCACTCACTCACTCACTCACTCACTCACTCACTCATGATCATCAGAATAGAACTAGTACTTCCCATAAACTCAGAGAGCTGAAATTTGGTACAGAGTTAGGGTTTAATGGCCACATAAAGGGAAAACCATAAAAACTAGGATAATCGAAAATCTGGAGTACCTGGTGACTCTGATAAGAAAACACAAGAGCCTAACCAAACTATTAGAGATCGACATACCGCCTTTACAAAAAATATTCAACTACTGGACCGATTTGAAAAATTCTTTCACCATTAGAATCCTACATTATCCCCGATGAACATAGGCTATAGTATATTTTCAAAAATATTAGGGATCCGTATGAAAACATCGATAATGTAATCCAAAGTGTGAAAAAAATAAAAAATAAATCCTTATATTGCGTTTGGTGCGGAAATTATTGACAATAGAGCAAAGTAATGTACTACAGTTTTAAAGAGGACATCAATATCTACAAAAAAGTATGTAATACCATATGTCTAACTATTAGGGATCCGTATGAAAACTTCGATAATGTAACCCAACGTGTGAAAAAAATCCAAAAAAATCCTTATATCGCGTACTCTGCGGAAATTGTTGACGATAGAGCAAAGTGATGTACTACAGTTTTAAAGAGGACATCAATATCTACAAAAAAAGTCTGCGATACTAAATGTTTTATTAGGGATCCTTATGAAAAATTCGATAATGTAACCCAAGGTGTAAAAAAATTAAATTACCTATAATATCATTATTACATCCGTGCGACGCCGGGGCGGACTGCTAGTACGCAATAAAATTAAAGGAAAACTCTGGAAAACTCTGGATAAGACTAGACTGGCTTTTATACCTACATAACTTATACTTACAAGTTTACAAGAAGAAATAGTCGAACGATTAACTTTATTTTACTCGAACATTACACAAATTGAATAAACAAATTAACAAATTAAATAAACTAAAATATTAATTTCGCTCAAAATTTGATCAAAATATAATGCATTGGACTAAGAGTGGCGGTGATACCCGCACACGTCGCTGACTGTATTTTTATAATAAAAAAACTACTCATAAAAAGAAAAAAAACTGTGACAAATAAGAAAATCTAATAAAATAAATCAATAAGCCCACGTTTCTACAAAAAGAAGTGAAATCCCACCAAAAACATTCTGTAAAAAACTAGCCAAGTCTCGATGGAGCTGCTTGTTTATCTCTAAAAAGTAATGAAATCTAGACAAAGACGTGTCAAGTCTGAGGTTCTTTACTGCGATTTCTTTATTATTATAGAATGTTATGTGACTTGGCCGTTGAAGAGTACACAAGGGTATAAAACCAGGTGCTCCATGACACCATTGCACCAATCTGTCGCCAGAACCGCTACCCATTAACGATGGAAAATTGCCACTTAGAAAACGTTGATTCAATAACCAGTCAATTGTAGGCTTGATAAAGCTGCGTATTTCAATAACACTTATGTAAAGGCGAGCCTGAAACAAACAGTATAAAAAATACGTCTATTTTATGTTAGATCGGTGGTCGATTTGACGCTCCAAAAAGAAGACAGAAGAAGTCAGCATTGTCAATGCTGAATGCATGTGTTGCACGATCAACAACAGCCTAAAATAAGACACTAGCGTCCAATTACCAATACCTGTATTGGCTATTATCTCGCTTAACAAACATAGGTAGTTACAACAGATATAACATTACGTGTAAACAAAATTGACTTGTACCCACTAACGGATAAAGAATGTTCAACGGCCAAGTCACACAACATTCTATAATAATAAAGAAATCGCAGTAAAGAACCTCAGGCTTGACACGACTTTGTCTAGATTTCATTACTTTTTAGAGATAAACAAGCAGCTCCATCGAGACTTGGCTAGTTTTTTACAGGATGTTTTTGGTGGGATTTCACTTCTTTTTGTAGAAACGTGATTGATTTATTTTACTAGATTTTCTTATTTGACACAGTTTTTTTTCTTTTTATGAGTAGTTTTTTTATTATAAAAACAAATCGTAAGCGCGTTTAAAATACAGTAGCGCCTAAAATACAGTATCATTATTACATCCGGCGTCGCACGGATGTAATAATGATATTATAGTTATTTTTTTTACACCTTGGGTTACATTATCGAATTTTTCATACGCGATATAAGGATTTTATTGGATTTTGGAACGAAGTTCCTTATCGCGCGTTGTGAAAGGGGGCTAGACGGAAAAAAATCTTACGAAAAGTTGTCACGAAAAGTTGTCACGACACTTTTTTGCTATAGTATATCTATTAATATATACATATATCTATTAATTGTGTCGAGGTCGAGGTGAAAGTGGAGGTCGAGATGGAGGTGGAGGTCGAGGTCGAGGTCGAGGTCGAGGTCGAGGTCGAGGTCGAAGTCGAGGTCGAAGTCGAAGTCAAAGTTGATTCCCCTTCCCTTGTCCCACTTCGAAATTTCGTCGAACTTCGTTCCATCCGGGTGTCCCTTGACACCTCTCAAGTTTTTTTCACACGTTGGGTTACATTATCGAAGTTTTCATACGGATCCCTAATAGTGAGACATATGGTACTGCATACTTTTTTGTAGATATTGATGTCCTCTTTAAAACTGTAGTACATCACTTTGCTCTATTGTCAACAATTTCAGCAGCAAACGCAATATAAGGATATTTTTTTTATTTTTTCACACTTTGGATTACATTATCGATGTTTTCATACGGATCCCTAATATTTTTGAAAATATACTATAGCCTATGTTCATCAGGGATAATGTAGGATTCTAATGGTGAAAGAATTTTTCAAATCGGTCCAGTAGTTGAATATTTTTTGTAAAGGCGGTATGTCGATCTCTAATAGTTTGGTTAGGCTCTTGTGTTTTCTTATCAGGGTCACCAGGTACTCCAGATCTTCGATTATCCTAGTTTTTATGGTTTTCTCTTTATGTGGCCATTAAACCCTAACTCTGTACCAAATTTCAGCTCTCTGAGTTTATGGGAAGTACTAGTTCTATTCTGATGATCATGAGTGAGTGAGTGAGTGAGTGTCTGTCTAAAATGCGAAACTTTGCTTTCGCTTAACTTCGTAACTAAATGACCTACAGACTTGAAATTTTGGATTTTAAGTATGTGATTATGGCTTACTGGATGACGAAAATTTCAGCGTTCTGGTCTTATCCAGAGGTTCTCAAATAGGGGCCTGAAAATGCGGCGAAATGGTTCCAGTAAAGGATGGTACGGCAGTGTTTGCTTCGCGCTCGACTTGGCGGGGGCACTGCCGTGCCCCCAAATACTCAGTTTTTTTTTGCATTTTTCGCGTGTTCTGCAAAAACTATTGATAGTACATAAACAAATAATGATACATTAAGAAAGGCGCATAAGAAAGTCTGCGAGGAGGTATATTATCTAAATATTACGATAGTTAGATATAATAACCGTTTTTGTTTCTATCCATATCATGATATTACTTATCCAACTTAACTAATTAGCAATTAAGGAACTTTATTAACATTTAGGAGTAAACCACTTTTGAGTTGTTCAAATCGGTCGATTCTTTTTGAAGTTATGATGAGTAAAACAAAATGAAAGCTGTCGCAATATTCCTATCGTCCTGTTAGGAAACTCGAGCCCTTTCAACATGTGTTTAGTGTAAAGGCGCAAATCCACCACGGCGCACAGAGAGGCGACGCACGTGCGACAAGTTTCGCTTTAAGCCGTAAACCCACCGCAGAGCATGCTGTACAACGGCACGCGACGCTTTTTAGCTGCGTGGGTTCATTTGTTTGATAACGTGAGTCTACATTTGCTGCACACGCTATACAGGAATATTAACTCACAACTATGTACGACTATAGCGCAGCACAGTTTTGAATCATACGTTCATCACGTCTGCGTGTATCGCGTACACAGCGAGCATGGCGTTGGCAGATTTAAAAGAATATGTAATTGTGTCCATTGCAACCCACGGACACGCTACGCATTATGTGTCGTCATTGGGGCACGCATGTCTTGCTCGAATATAATGCTCAGGTAGCTCAAAATCAAAATTCAAAACTATGCTGCGCTACAGTTTTACATAGTTGTGATTGTGGATTCATATTCGTGTATAGCGTGTGCAGCTGTGGAAATGTAGACTCACGTTGTCAAACAAATTAACCCACGCAGCTAAGATGCGTTGCGTGCCATGCACAGTATGCTCTGCAGCGGTTTTACTCCTTAATGGGTAAGTCATAAGTACTGATATAAAAGTTGCGGGATACTAAAATCGTGGCTACCAATTACTATACTCACGGGGCCGGCAGCGGGACCACTTGAGTATATCCGCGGATACCTATCTTAAATTTAAGCCATACCATAGCCATACCTATTCAAAATAATCACATTTAGAAATGTCTGTCGCCCAGCGAAGCGGGCACGGGTCAGCTAGTTTAATATAAAATTGTGCAATCCGTAATTTTTTCCCTTATTTTAAATAAAATGTTGTGCAAAAATTATTTAATGATTTTAAAGAGCTTAATTTTGCATTATAGTTATTTTATACTAAACCAAATATTTTTTATGCAATTATTTTTTTACAACTGGCGACTACAGTTTTTACGACTACAGTTATTATGTAAAGGCTAATTACGTAAAAACATAAGTCAGAAGAACCCTTAAGGGGCTCCCAGTCGACGATTGCTCTTTTTCGAAACGAAAAAAGAAATACTTCTGAACAAGCCACATCTCCTATTTTTATAAGTATATTACTTCAGGTTCCTACCTAGATTTCTATTAAGCTGAAAACATAATAGCAGAAACTTTTCACGATAAAGATATTATTTCAAAATGATACGTTTTAGAATTTATGATCGAAATATTTTATATACCTACTATTAAAATCAACTTGTGATTTATTGTTAACTAGCTGACCCGTGCCCGCTTCGCTGTGCGTAAGACATTTCTAATACCATCGTGGACTTTATTGTAGACGTTTTTAAGGTGTACAATACTGTAGTACATTATTTTGATATATCTCGTGGGGTTCAGCCAGCATTTGCAATGTAAGCGCAAAAAAATGTGTTTATTTACGACATCACATTAGAAACCTCTAAAATTATCAGTGTTTCTCTACTATATTATGCATGTATTATACATATAAACCTTCCTCTTGAATCACTCTATTTATTAAAAAAAACCGCATCAAAATCCGTTGTGTAGTTTTAATGATATAAGCAAACATACATACATACATATTACATATTACATACAGACGCGGGAAGCGGAAAGCGACTTTGCTTTATACTATGTAGTGAAGATAGGTAATATATAGATCTAGATTTCTATTAGCATAGATTTTTGATAAGTAATTATACATAAGTTATATCATTAATTTATTCGAAAAGCTAAGGCGGACCACGCGCCGACGTGTGTTTGTCGTCATTGCAGCGGTCGCCGGTCGGTAGGATTATTTATCGAAGTGATTAAAGATGGGTTCATCTTTATTCACATAATACTACATTATAAAATAGGAGATGTGGCTTGTTCACAAGTATTTCTTTTTTCGTTTCGAACAAAAACAATCGTCGACTGGGAGCGCCTTAAAGTAGGGACTGAATAAATTAGCCGACTTGGTATTACATGGATCTCACAACTTTTTACGGTAGAAGAACTGAGTTGCGTTGTGAGACTTGGCTTTTTTTACAAGTTATGTTTTTGATATGTAGTAATGTTTTTGATCTCATTTGTTTTTGTAGATAGCCCTACTTTTTAGGGTTCCGTACCTAAAGAGTAAAAACGGAACCCTGTAATACTCCACTGTCCGTTCGTCCGTCTGTCCATCTGTACGTCTGTCCGTCTGTCTGTCTGTCGGTCTGTCGGTCTGTCTGTCCGTCCGTCTGTCTATCACAGGGCTGTATCTCATGAACCATGATAGCTAGACAGTTGAAATTTTCACAGATGATGTATTTCTGTTGCCGCTATAACAACAAATACTAAAAACAGAATAAAATAAATATATACAGTCGTGGTCAACTAATTAGGGACACTCTTTGGTTAAACCGAATTGTGAATTTATTTTTTATTTTCCAACGAGTCTAAACCATATTCCATATCTCTTACATGTAAGTATAATTAGTCATTTATGTGCCCGATTATACAAACAATAACAACTTCTTAAACATTAAACCTCTTTACAGTATAGCTGATAGATTATCGTAGTGCTAATTGTTCAAATAATGCTGGCTGGCTATTTAATTAGGGACACTGAGATATTGCGTTCTATTTTCAAAATTTGAATCTCAATACTTTTTTACTTTTTCTCTTATTGTTTCGTGGTAGTTTTGGCGGCAATCCCGATATTTATTTTAAGTTTTGAAAAATATTTTGAAGAAAAATGGGTAAAAATAAAAGTTGCGATCCAACACTACGAAAAATTATCATGAAGTTTGTTGTCGAGCATGGTTGGCCATACCGAAGGATAGCAGAACATTTAAATTGTTCAAAAACTATGGTATACAATGCAGTGCAACATGTCAGACGCAATAACACAGATTTAAATGTGCCCAGAACAAAAAGATCGAGAAAAACAACTCCGCAAGAAGATAGAATGATAACCAGGTTAGCTAAGAAAGATCCGTTTCTAGGCTCTATTTTAATTAAACACGAAGTGTTTGGGACAGACGAAAGAGCTGGTGTCTCAGCGAGGACCGTTCGACGACGTCTGGTAGAAGCAGGGTTGTTCGGAAGAGTGGCTCGCAAAGTACCGTTGTTGAAGAAAGAACATAGAAATGCTCGTTTGGCGTTTGCACGTAAATATGGACATTGGACCTACGCCCAATGGCAACATGTATTATTCTCTGACGAGACCAAGGTTAATTTGATTTCTTCAGATGGAAGGCAATACGTACAGCGTCCAGTAAAAGCGGAAATGAATCCAAGATTCACAAAAAAGCAGGTGAAACATGGCGGTGGAAACATTAAAATGTGGGGTTCATTTTCTGGACGTGGAGTGGGACCTGTGAGGAAAGTTCAGGGTAACTTAGACCAACATCAATACAAGGCAATATTGGAGGAAACGATGCCCTATTATATGGACGTTTCAGCATGATAACGACCCGAAACATACCGCCCGTTCAGTCAAGTCGTTTCTTACCAGTCAGTCAGTATCGGTGCTAGATTGGCCAGCAAATAGCCCGGACCTTAACCCAATCGAGCACCTTTGGCACGAAATCAAGAAAAAAGTAGCCACTTATCGTACCACAACTTTAGATGAACTTAATGAAGCTTTTTGTGAGGCATGGGCAAACATTCCTGTCGAAACATGCCAGAAACTGATAATGTCTATGCCACATCGGTGTCAAGCGGTAATTACTAACAAAGGTTTTGCTACTGGGTACTGATTTTACACGTAATAAAATGGAGCTGTTAAAGATATTATAATACTGCAGTATTATAATATCTTTATTAGTTTTGTTTAACTCTATTTTTCATTATAGTTTACTGTCCTTAATTAAATGTCCAGCTACAGAATTATACCTTAAAATTGAATACATGTTCAACCTTTGATATTAAATACTTTTTTCTATTTATTTATTCTTTTATTTACATCCATTTAAAGCATAATAATCGGACCAAATTATGCAAATATTAGTTACTGGGAAATTAATAGGGTTTTATATTTGTATGTACATAACCGGTTATTGTTCTTCACTATCTTGCATGTCCCTAATTAATTGACCACGACTGTATGTGGGGCTGTTGTGGTCTTTTCTGTTTTGATGCGTTTCCGGGGGTCCCTTGTTGGTTGCTATTGTATATTATTATTATTATTATTATATGTGGGGCTCCCATACAACAAACGTGATTTATAGATAATGGTACGGAACTCGACGTGCGCGAGTCCGACTCGCACTTGGCAGGTTTTTTTAGGATTTTTACACTAAACACTAATTGTGTTTCAAATTTGAAGCTTCTATGTCTGCTAGAAGTGCCTTAAACTTTTGATGATCGGTCAGTAAGTCAGTGAGTGAGTGAGTGACAAAATAGGAAACTTTGACTAGTTATAATTCATAATCAACTGGTTCAAATTGAATGAAATTTGAAATATACCGTGTTTATATAGTGACTGCTTGATTACTGAAAATTCAGGCTTCTAGTTTTATCCACAACGAAGTTATAGGGGGTCGAAAATGGCCTGAACTGGTTCGAGAAAAGGATGGTACAGCCGTGCCGCTTTATTGCTTGACTTGGCGGGGGCACTGCCGTACCCCAGATTATATTACATAACTACAGGTAGGCTATTTTCACATTTTAAATAGTTGCGAGAATTACTGGAATAACACTTAAGACTTTTCAACTATTTTGTTTACAAAAAAGATCTCTGATTAAGAAATGTGGTATAGCCAAGAAAGAGATAGCGGTTACCTGTTCCAAGAGTGCGGCCAGCTTGCTGCTGGCATCTGCAATCTGCGCAAGATCCATCATGGGCTGCACCTGCCTTGAGCGTGCTCCACCACCCATCGTCTTCTGGCATAGCTGGAGTCCTACCACCTGGAATACCACATCCAGAAATACTTATCATGGAAACTTAATAAATAACTTAGATAACCATTACTTGTTTTATTTTTTTATTCAAGTTCTTCACTTGTCTCTACTTTCATGTGCTGCAGTATGGATTTTAGATCAATCATAATATTAGTTTGATTTGCCGTTTTCCTTTATAATAAACAAATTAATCCTTCCCTTATCCTTCTTGAATGATCAATCCAGAAGTGAATGTATGCCATGAATATGTTTGGCTCACCAAGTTCACACTTGAGGATGCAACATCACACACATGGTCCTGACATCTCTTTAATCTAGGTGCAGGATTCAAACTCAGGCATTCATGTCACCAGTTTTGCTTAACATACAGATGTTGAGGTTACCTCAGGTTCATAGCAGGTGAGACCGACTTGGATGGGTGTGAACATGCAGCCCTGCTTCCCTCTTGGCACGCCCAGTGCGGCGCACACATACGCGCGAAGGCCCATGCGAGCACCTGCCAGGGAGGTGTCGAGTGTTACGTGCACAGGAGACCGACACTCGCGCGAGTAGTACTCGTGGATCACAGAAGAGTGGTTGGTCACCTCATTTCCTGTGGCCCACCAGCCTGAAAACAAATAATTATAGAATAAATTTTAAAGTTTGTTAGGATATTTGTATGTATGTGGTTCAATCAGATTTACTTAGATGAAACTTGGAATATATATGGAATAAACTAGAAATATAAACTACTAGCTGACCCGTGCCCGCTTCGCTGTGCGTAAGACATTTCTAATACCATCGTGGACTTTTTTGTAGACGTTTTTAAGGTGTACAATACTGTAGTCTGTCTGTACATTATTTTGATATATCTCGTGGGGTTCAGCCAGCATTTGCAATGTAAGCGCAAAAAAATGTGTTTATTTACGACATCACATTAGAAACCTCTAAAATTATCAGTGTTTCTCTACTATATTATGCATGTATTATACATATAAACATTCCTCCTGAATCACTCTATCTATTAAAAAAAACCGCATCAAAATCCGTTGTGTAGTTTTAAAGATATAAGCAAACATACATACATACGCGGGAAGCGGAAAGCGACTGCTTTATACTATGTAGTGATGCTGCAATAGCGTATAAGCTACTTTTTATCCAATACGAGTAAAAACTTGGGCGGAATGTACAATAACATACCAACAATGCTCTCATTGGCGTTGACTCTCCGGTTGAGCTCATATACGTCCATGGCATAGTTAAGCTCAGCCTCCACTTGGTCGGCGTGCTCCTTGTGCGGCACGCAGAAGCAGTTGGTCACTTCCACCACGCCCTTGTCGGTCGTGCCTGTAAGTCACCAATATCATCACAAAAACATAACCTCAAACTCAGTGTCAAAATCATACTTCAATTTAGATTTCCGACCCGAGCAACTGCCATTTAAACGTATGTAATAAGTAAAAGTTCTTGGGAACTGAGTTATAACCAAAACTTTGATCTCAATAACGAGAAATAGTGGTGAAAAGCCGCATGACGCTGGCAGACATAAAAGCGGCTGGAACAAGTTTTCGATGTATAAATCAAGAGAAGCAGTTTACTTACCCAACAGAGTACCGATAACTCTCTGAGAATCGGCATTTCGACGCTCATAGGCATCCACAATTTGAAATAATACAACAGGATGAATCTTGACACTTAAATTGAGCGCCATTTTGAAAATTAAAGAACTTTAAATTTTTCTGCAAGCTGTCAATTTGCTTTTGATGTTCCATCTCCATACGAAGATTTTTAGCTTGAAACCACCATAGATAAGTAAACAACAAAAAGCCGTCTCCCCATGTACAAGTCACAATAATACGTATCAGGCACAGGCAATCATTATGTAAATTAAGTTCGCAGCTAACATTTCAAACATTGCGTGATTGTGCGAGCCTTTGCCTTTAGTGCTTGATAGTGACCGGCTTGATGCTAAAGGCTCTTCACGATAGGTCAGCAGAAACGTATACAGGTACTTTACTTACAGCGTGCTCAGCTCAAGCACTGTAGCACTGTAGTTAGTTCCATTATGGATATACTCTACACGTCGTATTATCAATTATTCTACTTTGGCCGTGTGCACTAAAAACTAACCCGCGTTGGCTGTCTATGATTTAAAATACGCCAAGTGTACCTATTGCCCCAACGTGTACTGGTACCCCTAAATATAATTTTGACGTTCAGTCAGTTTAATTCAACGTCACTGACTGCAACGATTTATCGAATCTTGTTTTGTTTGGAGACTGAACATCAATCAAAAAACTAGGGCTTTTTTAGATAGTGTGAGCATCAGCGAAGAATCATCCAGCTTTATCGATTCAATCACGAATCTGAATCTGTTTCATCAACATCGAATCTGGCCTTTGTTTATGGTCACCGTGAGTTATCTCTGTTACCTTGTATTTTAGAGTTAGTCACCAAGATGTTTTCTTAGCTGGTGAAATCAACAAATGAATTCAAACAAGCAGCATTATTTTAAAATATTATAATATTCACAAAACAATCTTTATTATTGAATAAACAATTAATCAAATATAATTTACTAGGTACCTAATGTATAAGAGTTATCAAGTACATTGTATAGAACGCTTAGCATCAATTTATTTACAAATAAAAGTGGTCAGTATTCATCAGTTTGGCTTGCTAGATGATGGAGCTGTGTGGATTCGGATCCCATGCATCTCAGCAATTTCACTCTTGAGGGAGTCTGTCACAAGGCGGTGCTGCTTGACTCTGGTAAGACCAGTGAATTCTTTAGCTTCTATATTTACCTGAAAAGAAATGTCCTATTAATTTTAAATCAATGTTTATTTCATCTGAACAAGAAAGCATATTGTGCATACTTGATTCAGTGTTTCTAGTTTTAATGTAGACAGTTTTTTTTTAAAAAGGTGATAGGCTTGCAACATCACTTGGAATACTAACTACGGTATTGTGCCAAAACATAATGTTTGGATGTGCCTCTGACTACCCCTTTTAAACATCTTTAAGGATCTCAGCGCCTTGAGATCTGAGAGTATGTCTACTGTGCTAAGAGATTACAGTTGTGATACCTACTATTTATTTTATTTTTTTAATTACTAAAATTAGTTGAATACAGTTAATTACCATGTTTCAAATTGTACCACTTGCTTTTCAAGACGCTTCAGATGCTAATCAATTAAATAAATAAATAATAATCAATATGAATGATGAAAGAGCATCAGAATACAAAAGGTACTAATTAAAAACCATTGTTTTATCATTTTGATTTCAAAGCTGTTTATTAGTGATCTTAGCTAAGTCAACAACTGGAATATGTATAAAAATATGAACGGATACTAACCTCAAACATAGCTCCGCATCCTCCTGATATGTCCTGCACGCTCACATAAGTGATGCCGGGCATGGATCGCTTCAGCGCTTCCGTTAACTGCTCCTCTTTAGAGACGCAGTTCTGTTGGAAAGCGCTACCGCCCGCCCCTGTACCCGCCCCGTTGCCGCCTACGGCACGGGACTGAAAAATTACATGTATGTTTTGTATCGAATTAAAGCCTTGAATACATACAGAAAACTTAGATAAAAAGATGTACCAATTGAATTTTCACAGGTTCTATAGCCTTCATAAATCGACGAAACATTTTTACTAGCGATTTTCGATTTGCTCGCACTTATTCGAACTCAAATTATACAATTATTTTCTCGTGAATCTATTTTCTACATGGCAAATAATCACTATTGCATGTTTATTGAAAGTTTTCTCAAATTTAATTTTTCGTTATTTTTTTTTGCATAACCTCAAAACTTTACCTACTGTCTGACAGTGACAATGTCACAATGTCAGATAAGACAGCTGTTGATCAAAGAATGTAACTACCTGCTAGCTGGCCCACTAACATTTTCACATTTTGACAGGCACAGGAATGACATACGTCTATCTTAACTGCCTTTTCGGGCAACACAACTACTTCGGCCTGCTCTTGCTTGCGTTCCAAAGCTACATTACGATCGAATTAGGCAACATTAATTGCATTGTTTTCTTTCTAGCAACAGGCCAACCAACCTATCCAATCCATCAGTCAAAGTCAAAGAGCATTGCCATCAGTCAGAAAAGTTTTGTTACTTTGTTAGTTCAGGATCAGGAACATTTCGTTCAGTTCAGTCAGAGTCTGTCTCAAACACGTGTGTTTTGTGTAATTTTTATGATAATAATGTGAATTTGTAGATTGAATTAAAAATGCCACCATTTAAAACTGGATTGCTAAAACGTAAAGCTATTGCATCAAGTTCTAAAATAAATTCAAACAAAGTAATTTCTGCGGAAGAGGTGAGAAGTACGGACAGGTTGTTTTTGTTTACTTTAACAACACAAAAACGTGTGTATCCTTAGATTTTCATAAAAAAAACTGGTTCTTAGGTATCAAGCAGCTCTGAAGAAGACGATCGACTGATCCAAAGTGTGATTAACCCTGAAGGCGATGCGACAGACTCTGAAAATGAAGAGGAAAATAATGCTGCATCCGATGAAGAACAAGATGTAAGTACCCATAATAATAATTAAATTAGGCGCACGGCGGCAGCGCACAGAGCAAGTATGTACACCTCAACACACCAAATGGAATAGATCCTCTAATTTTCACGTTTCTAGTAGGTACCAGTTATTTTGCTTTGTTTAGTCAGTCAGCAATTATTCAAGAGTTTATGTTTCGCAAATTATTTTATGGATCCAATGGATCTATAATACAATTTACAACATCTATAACAGTAGGAAGTAGGGTTTTTAAAATGATGAGTGTAATCTACTGAGTAGAGATCTCCTGGCACTCACATCTATGGATTGAGTATGGATCATATTCATGCAGATTGTAGCCCAATCACATGGATCATTTTGAATATAGTTGAATTTACACATTTGTTCTTTTAGACCTAGCCAGCTAATGCATTTCCTTTTTATTAAAAATGTGTTTTTTAATTTCAGGAAGTACTCTATCAAGATGAGGCGGACTCGACGTTCGGTGATGATGAGGAGGCAGGCAGCGGAGACGGAGACGAATCGTCTGTGAGTCTAACTTATGTAATCAATAAATGAATAATATCATAAAATAGATCAAATATATTTACTTTATATACTAAATTGATTGACCTTTCAGGACCTTGAAGATTCAGATGCTTCAGATTCGGATGCTGAAACTTCAGATAATCTCGGAGAAGATGAGGATAATAATGCTGAAGATGAAACTGAAGATGATGAAGTAGACGATAGTGACAGTGGAGCAGAGTCTGGCATCGGACAGACCACCAGCGGCAGCGAATCCGACAAGAAACCCACATCCAACAATACCAAGCAGAAGAAACAAGTTAATAGCAAAGAAACAAAGACCAAGCAAAAAATACAAATGAAAAGCAAAGAGGAAAGCAAATCTAGCATAGATCGTCTGGCAGATAGTATACAAAAAACTAGTGTCACACCTGTTGTACAAAAAGGTATGTTTGTTTTGTTTAGCTTGTACTAGGGAATACCATCCCGAGCATTTTTTAAATCCTGGGATTGCGGGATTTTTGAAGCGTGATCCCGGGATCCGGGATTAAACTAGGTTTCTTATTGTACCTAAATGAAAAAAACTTGAGTAATTTCTTAAAAAAAATGTTTTATATACATATAATTCAACACACCAATTAAATCATTACTTCGTTGTTGCTTTATACTTTCTTTAATTTTTTTGACATAAATGGTTTCTTAGAGCTATGATTCTTAGACCAACCTGTGTAGTATGTAAAGGATGGCGTTTCTAAGCGTTGTTTTTTAGTTGTTATGTAGTTAGTTAGTATAGGGACTCCCTTTCCCGCATTTGGACTCCTGTTTGGTCCGTTATGGGTGGTGGTTATGGTGTGGGTTTGGATCGGCTACATCTGTAGCCAGCCCAGCTCTTCCCAGAAGCACAGAAGCCTCCTGGGGTCTTCGCAGGCCTCGAGAAGAGTTTTCGGGTTACCGAGGATTCGAGTACGTTGTGCTTTTACACCCGCGCATTCCAGGACTACGTGGGCAGCTGATTCTTCTTCGGTTAGACAACCCCTGCAGAGCGGGCTGTCTGTGGCTCCGATATTGTGTAAGTGTTTGTTAAAATGGGGCAATGACCCGTGAGTGTCCCCACGATAGTTCTTAGGTCTGTTCTTTGTAGGTTCAACAGGCGAGTTGTCAGCCGCGGCGAGGTGGTTAGTATCGCCGCTCTTGACTGTCTGCAGTCAGTCGTCTGTGTCCATCGTTCATTGTGTTTGCTCCGGGTATGTCTCCGCATCCAGGATCGTAGCTGAGAGAAGGGTATGGGCAAGAAAGAGGTCGGACCCACTGTTAGCGTTTCCGAGCCCCTCCTGGCCAGTTCGTCTGCGGCGTCATTACCCAGTGATCCGCTGTGTCCCTTTATCCATTGTAGCGTAACTCGGTTACTCCTGGCTACACTGTCTAGGGCAAGGTGACATTCGTATATGAGCCTTGAGTTACAGTGATGACTCTCTAGGGCTCTTAGTGTTGCCATGCTGTCGGAGAGGATTCGTATGTTGAGGTCATCGATCTCTCGCCTTTTGATGGCGTTGGCTGCTTCGGTTATGGCTGCACATTCACATTGGAAGATGGAACTGTGTATGCCTAGTGCAATTGAGATGTTAATGTTGAGATCCAGCGAGTGTACCCCGGCACCTGTTCCATGTTGGTAGTTGTTATGTAATAAATGCTATTTGTATAACATAAGTAAGGTCATTATCAAGGCGCAACGGACTACAGAGTACAATCTAGACCTTGTTGTGGTAATCCCGGAAATCCCGGGAGTATACTTAGCTGATTTTCGGGGTCAGAAAACGGCCGGGATCATGGGATCATTGTATTCTCTACTTGTTCTCTAATATCGCCACTGCCAATACCTCTGAAGTGTCACAATCAATGAGTGTCACTTATATTTTTAAAGTGGTGGTTTTCAATTCGAAATGTTTAATTTTTTTTTAATTTGTATGACCTTTCTACCTGGTGATCCAATTTCGATGTTTTTTTTTCTATTTTGTAGTTATTAGTCCTGTTGCTGTTGGTTCCATTATATTCATGTTGGACTAAATAGTTTCTTTATAAAACTTATAATTACTGATATCCCTTGACTTTATGATTGGACGAAACATTTTCGTCTGTTTTCTTTTTAATTTTCTAAACGTAATTAATTATGTACCTCTATTTAGACGAGTACGAGTCCGGCGATTCGTCTGACGAGGAGGATAGGCTGAACACGGTGGGCAATGTGCCAATGTGGTGGTACCAAGAGTACCCTCATATGGGGTATGACCTCGAAGGACGGAAGCTGATCAAGCCACCACAGCGCGACCAGATCGATGAGTTCCTCAAGTGAGTGTTTATTTACTTGTATTTCCACATCTAGCTCACGAGTATATCCATGTTTTAGAATCATTAATGATGTTTAACTAATTTAAATAAAAGAAGGTTAATTTGGGGTGTGCATTTGTGCCAGACACAGAACAAACATCCATGCTCATCACACAATATTTTTCGAACCCACAACCTGCAGCGCTGAAGGCAGAGTTGATACCAACCGAGCTGGGTGGACTTAATGTTGAAGTACCCGGTGAGGTGAGTTAACATTGTGTTGTAGCTTGAGTGCGTTTGCAGGAAATGCGAAGATCCCGAGTTCTGGCGTACAGTGCGCGACCCTTCCACCGGCCAAGACGTGATCCTTAGCAAACAGGATCTGGAGTTGCTTCAGCGCATTCGCGAAGGAAGAGTGCCCAATCCGGACCATGATGAATACAAGGTAATAATCATCAACCATCCATTTGTAAATATATACTTGCTATAGTTTTTGAAGGAGGTAACTCGGTTTGGTAAAAAAAAAAAAACATTTTTTTTAGAGACCCAATACGGGGTAAAGTATTTGATTCTTTGCATATTACTTGTTTGTAACAAAACAATATAACTTTTATTTGTACATTTTCGGACACCGGTTTGCTTGGGTGTTCCCTGAAGGAATCTCGCTTCTCTTCCAGCCATGGGTGGAATGGTTCTCCCGCGAGGTGTTAGCCACTCCAGTGCGAGGCTTCCCTGACCACAAGCGTTCCTTCCTGCCTTCGCGCTCTGAACAGGCTCAAGTGGCCAAACTGGCTCATGCGCTCAAGATGGGATGGCTCAAGACGAGGAAGCAATTGGCTGACGAGCGGAGGAAGAGAAAGGTATCTTCAACATCTAACATCGTTTCACCATTTGACTATGTATGGAGTTTTGGTTAGTTGAAGTAAAACTTTGCAGGAAAAGAACTTCTACAACCTGTGGGGCTCCTCCTTGGAAGAAGAAAAGCTCCTGCGAGGCGTTCACCGCCATATTCCCGCTCCTCGCCGCGCTTTGCCGCAACATGCGGAGAGTTACAATCCACCAAAGGAATATCTGCTGGACTCCAAGGAGGTACCGCAAATACTACATTCTGAGTGTATTTCCGTTCCATTCGACTTTATCGTAAAACATTCAAATTCCTGAAAATTTTAAAAAAACATCCCAAGACTTTAAAATATCGCTAAATTAATCGACTCAGCTGTTTCGTCGTAAAAAAAACATCACAGACGGACAGAGTTACGTTCACATTTGAATGCAACACTATCATCAGAAGCCGGCGGAGAGACTTACTCAAACTTCAAACTTCTATGTATACATAGATTACAGCTAGCTAGTTAGCTATTTGACAGTATAAAAAATAAAGTATTGTTGATAGTAATCTATGTAAATTATGCCTTCAAAAAGCGTTATGGAGTAAAATAACTTGAAAATAATCAATAATTTATTCAAAAACCCATAATTAAAATTATGAATTTTTGAACGCCAGTCACGTGACACAAAACTGTCAGGATGGTGGTAAACAAACGGTGGTCGAATCGACGATCACGTAGCATGCTTCTTAATATGTCTTCGCCTGCCTTCAAAAACTAGACGTTTATTTACTTGTTGACAAACATGTGACGTCACAGAAACTAGTGCGACGCCGTTTGAATAAAGAAGCGTTTTTACGATATTTAATTTTAATTTTTAGGTCCAATACTTAGCAGAATTTCAAACAATATTGTTTTTTGGGTTCCATAGTCACTACTGAATAATCTAAAATGGTTTTTAAAATCTTGTCAAATAGCCCATTGCGTATCTTAAATGAAAATATGGATGAAGTGTCTGCAATAAATGATATTAAAGCGCGTCGTTCCCTTATTCAGATGAAGGAATGGAACAAGCTAGCTGAGACTCCGTGGAAGCGAAAGTACACTTTTCTGCCAACGCAGCATTCTTCACTTCGCAATGTTCCTGCTTACAGCCGCTTCATTCGAGAGAGATTCCTTCGCTGCTTGGACCTCTACTTGGCTCCCAGAGCCATCAAGATGAGGGTAGGCATCACGTCATGTTTATTTACTCACTCCCATCTCCTACCTAAATAACTGAAACTGTAATTTAATTGTGAGAAATGAAAAAGTGTCAAGATAGACATGCGATATATGTGAACCATGTCGGATGTTCCAGTTGACGATAAGTGCGGATCAGCTCGTGCCTCAGCTCCCTTCACCTCGCGAATTGCAACCTTTTCCCTCTTCGGAGGCCTTCGCTTTGAGAGGACATTCCGGATTGGTGAGGAGTGCGGACTTCGATTCCAGCGGACAGTACATCGTGTCGGGGAGCGACGATTGCACAGTCAAAGGTGCGACTTACTTTTCTTTATTTGAGACATCCAAAACATTTTAATTGTCGAATTATAAAAAGTTGTTTGACCGCGATAGAGACCGCGCTGATAGCGATACATGCACGTTCCAGTTTGGGAGACGAGCTCCGGTCGCTGCCTGCGGACGATCCCCTGCCTAGCCCCTGTGGCGGTCGTGGCTTGGATCCCTGTGGCGGGACTCAGTCTCGTGGCTGTGGCCTGTGGCAATCGCTTACTGCTGCTGAATCCTGGCAGCGAGATCGGATGCCATCGAGTGGCCGAAGCCACAGATGGTTTGCTGGAGGAAGCTCCTCCTACGCACGATGTGCAGAGTGAGTGCTTTACTATATTGCGATACTTTAGCACCGTTTATATAATATAATATTATGAACCGTTTTCGTTTTAACTTCCAGCGGACTCTCGCACCGCGTCCTGTGCGACTTGGGATCCTGTGACTCCTCAGGAATGGGCCCTCGGAGTGAGACTCGCCATCTCCCACTTCAAGCCTCTCACTCACGTGAGTCTCCAGCCTCCAGCCTCCAGTCTCCGAGATCTGTGCGATCTTTGAGTGAGTATACGGTATTCGTGTTGTTCCCAGGTGTGTTGGCATGCCCGCGGCGACTATCTCGCGGTGACTCTTCGCGACGGAGCCTCTCGCAGCGTAGTGGTGCATCAGGTCTCGAGACGTCGTTCGCAGCTTCCCTTCTCGCGAGCCAAAGGATTGGTGCAATGTGCTCTGTTCCATCCCACCAAGCCCATCCTGTTCGTAGCGGTGAGTGAATGTCCGTTCCAGCTAAGAAGACTATATTATCTAGAATGAGCTTGAATGTTAATGTAAATGTAAATGTAAATGTTACAGACGCAACGCGCAGTGCGCATGTACGACTTGGCCAAGCAAGAGTTGGTGCGCAAGTTGTTGGCAGGCGCGCAATGTATCTCTTGCATGGCGGCACATCCGGCTGGAGACAATCTGCTCGTCGGCTCCTACGACAGGAAGTGTGTGTGGTACGTGAATATTCATTATTCATTCGAATTATCTATGTATTCGAATTCCCTTCTTCTGCAAGTACGTAAAGAGTGTACGTAGAGTGGAGTATTGTACGTTTAGCTAAGATCAGATCGCATTCCAGGTTCGACCTAGAGCTGTCTGCGAAGCCCTACCAGAGTCTTCGCTTGCACGGAGGAGCTGTTCGTTCTGTGGCCTTTCATCGTCGCTATCCTCTCTTCGCTTCTGCTGGAGACGATGCCAAGATCGTTGTCTCGCATGGAATGGTCTACAAGTAAATCTCCTAAAGAATACATTATTTATTTATGAGGGAAACCAACAGCTAAACACGATTCATTGAAAGCCGATTACAGGTTTTCACTAATATAAATATAGCAGCTAAATACACACACGAACAACACGTGAGAACACTACACTTAAATAAGAATTAATTCAAGATAGTATGATAAACATGCTATATAAATATTAATTTAGAAAAGTTAAACTACATGTCTTGGAACTGTTTGGTTCAGTGTTATTTATTTATTTATTATGGGTACAAGGTAAAATAAAATATAGGGTAACTTAAAACTATGCGAAACACTAATTGGATGCTGATAACCAATAACATGTTAAGCCACAAAAATGTGAAATGCAGCTTATAATTAAAGTACATTATATGATTTTCTTCTATATTTAATGACATTTCTGGAACAAACTAATTAAAGTAGACCCAAAATTTTCAAACACGATTTACTCGAAATGGCCCCTGAGCAGGTTAACATGTTATTGCTTATCAGCATCCAATTACAGAATACCGCAGCGTTAAAATCTTGGGTATTTACAGAAAATGCAGGTACATCATACCCAAGAAAATTTATTTATTTACTAGACAACCCGTGACAGACGTTGTCTTGTCCAAATTTCGATAATCGCATAGAGTAACGCATGTTGCTATGACGACTGATGTCAACACGGCTGTCTGATATTTTGCACACCAGCGCCATCTATACCAAAATCATCCCTTATGCGCTCTTTATCATTTTAGGGATGTTTTTCGTACTTTAAAGCAAATTAAATCTTCATTCGTTTTGTCGTTTAGGCTTACTTATATACAAACTCACATACTTTAATTTATACTATTATTAGGATTTACATTTCCATCATTTTTCCTGTTAAAAGCGAGAGCGAGTTATGTACCTCTATAAAACATTTTAAAAATAATGATTAAAAAGTATTTATGTGAAATAATGAAAACAAGTTGTTTGTTCCAGCGACCTGCTGCAGAATCCTCTGCTGGTGCCTCTGAAACAGCTGCCTGGTCCGGCACAACGAGATTCCCTTTGCGTGCTTCAGCTGGTGTTTCACCCTTCGCAGCCATGGCTGTTGGCTGCTGGAGCCGATGCCACTCTCAGACTCTACTCGTAGATTTATGCTTTATAAATCTTATCAACCTATGTACTAGCGTTGTTTTATTTATTTTGATGTACCCTTATTATTTATTAGGCAGGTAATGTAATAATAGTACTATTAATTTGAAAGCACCAAAATTATTTCTTTATGAAAGGCACAGCTGTACTTTTAGTGCTGTCGATTTATAAGTTAACATAATTATTATTTTGTTTTTGTATGGAGTAGTTAGGCACGTAGTATGGAAATGTGCGCCTGTTACATTCAGAGCGTGTTGGCAGCGCTGACATCTAAAGCGGCTAATATGCTCTACCGGTCCATTACATTAAGATTGTTAATCATAATCAGAATTGATGAAAGGAGCCCGTCAGGACTCAGGACAGAAGAATATTAGGGAACGGGTATGGTCGGATACCAACAAGCATCGAAGTCGATGCCAACAAGAGTTCCCTAAAGTCGCAGGAGTCAAGGTGTAGGTCTACTTTCTTAGATGCTCTTTGGTGTACCAATGGTGTACTTTAAGTATGCGTATATGCTCTTTGAGGCTAGCTACGGGTAAGGTAAGTAGGGTCGATGTGCCTGATATCGGCCTTTTAGTGCTCCCTCCAACTTTAGGACATCATAAAAAAATGTTGCAACTTTAATATGCCTGTTCTAATGATGTCATATGATAGCCTATATAATCAAATTTGATTTAAAAATACTATAAGGTATATAAAGCTATTAGTTATTTTTATATTAATTTGAATCCGGAAAAATGCCAAAAATTCAGTTTTCGGCCCCAAAATTAAGTTTTCGGCAGGGTTTTCAGTTTTCGGCCACTGCATTGTGATGGTTTTAAAATGAATTTATAAGTATATAAAAACGCTTTATTTGTATGTTAAATATTGTTTATATTATAAATCCAAATGCTATTAAAAATCACAAACAAAATTATTCAAGTAATCTAATAAAAATAAACATTTTGTCTCTCTAATTAAAATAGTTATTCTTCGTTATTCCCTGTTGTAAAAGAGATTAGTATAGATAATGGTAAAAAAAACAGTGCAAGATATGAAGAATGAGAAAGCAGTTGGACCAGATGATATAGGTACCTACGTCCTGTGGAAGTATGGAAGTTTTTAAAAGCAGTTGGATGGAAGTGGCTGACTTAGTTCTTCAACAAGTTGTTGCATGATGAGGTGATTCCGGACGAGTAGTGTAATACTTAGCTAGTGCCCATTTTCAAAAACAAAGGGGACATAAAGGACTTCAATAACTACAGAGATATAAAGCTCATGTCACATACTATATGAAAATCTGGGAGAAAGTGATTGTGAGATGAATGAGAGACGAGAGTGAGATATTGCAGAGCCAGTTCGGGTTTTGGGAACAGACGCCGTATTTGCACTTCGAAAACTGTGCGAAAAGTACAGGCGTGCACAGTGTGCACATATGAACTTGCACGTGCTGACCTGGCGAAGATCAACACATACGACAGGGTACCCCGTGAGGTTTTGTGGTGGGCTATGAAAAAGAAAGGAGTGCCTGGAAAGGACCTGGAGCTTATACGGGCCATGTACAGCTGAGCCTGTAAATATGTCCGGTCCGAAGCTGGCGTTACGGACAAGTTCAATGTGGTTTTAAGCTTGCACCAGAGATCGGCTTTAAGCCCTTATTTGTTTCTCCTGGTAATGGATGCACTGACATCGTAAATACAGGAGGAGGCACCCTGGTGCATGTTGTTCGCCGACGACATTGTTCTTGTCGGAGAAAACGCAACTGAGACTGGGAAAATGGCAGATGAAATTGGAGTGTCGGACAGAAGATTGACGAGGATGGATAAGATCAGGATGGATAATAATCAGGAATGCTTGAAAAAAAAAGTAGCATCTAAGGCAGAAAAGATAAGGAGGAAGAAATATTATGAATGAAGGTGGATGGATGTAGACGTAGGGGTTGGCCAAAAAAAAGATGGTGGACTGTGTGAAAGATGATATAGGTGAGAAAGGAGTGAGTGATAAGATGACGGCTGATAGAGGGAAATGGAAGAAGTACACATATTGTGCCGTACACTTATGTAAGATGAGGGCAGGAAGATGATGAGTCTTTGGGTTTGGCTACCCAATATTAATCGTAATGATTTATTAAGCTATAATATATATCTATACACCTATTTCAAAATCAACCACATTTTTACGAACGAAATCTACATTTTGCGATCAGAAATCAGTTTAACAAACATTTCGTTTAAATGATTTGTCCTGAACATCTTCATATTTCAGTCCTACAAAGTCGGTTTATATCTTAGATTAGTGCAAAAATGACAGCCAAGATTCTTTTTCGTATCTACTTCTGTGTCGCTTATTAATTTTGTCATTGGAGTAATTTCTGCCTGCAAAATGTGTTAACTTTTTTGCCCTATTTATTTCGGGCTCGATATCTCTTCGAACAATTATTAATAAGTATATAAGGTCAATACACATAAAATGCGGCAGATCAAGCAAGAACTCCCAACTCCCAAGCCAAAGCCAAGCAAACTCAACAGTCAACAGTCAAGTCAGTCAACACAACACTCAAGCTCAAGCAAGCCAATCAAAAATCTACAAAACGAAATAACGAACGTTGAACTAATACGTCGGCTACCTACGTCGCGTCGGTCGTCCGTACCATTGTGAGCGGACGCTCGTGCGCGACTGCTCTTGCTCTGCACTCTCTACAAATACAAACAAAAAGCGGCAAGCGTCGGTCGTTATATTTGTTCGACAACAAAACCTTTTGTCGTGTATTGTAACTGCTACACATTTTTTATTGTTTTAGACTTGACTCAAGAGTCCTTGTTTATGTGCTCAAAATCGCACGCATATTATAAATTCAACGCTCTCCGTCTGCTTCGCCAGTCGAAGTCAAACGTTATTTATATTTCATCGGAGTGTAATCGAATACGCCTTCGAGTTCGTCTTAATATTCGCGTGCACGAGGATCGAGTCAAGATCCCTTGCGAAGTGAAAAGGAACGGTCGACAGTTGTGAGGCCGGTGTGATGTTGCTAAATAGCCGGTAAGACTTGTCGCTACGATGTCGGGGGCTGTTCCCACGACGCCGACAAGTGTGGAGGCGCCGGCGCTGGATGAGCGCGACATGGAGCCACGCACGCCCATGAAGCGACTCGGCTCTACCAGGAAGCTCGCTGCATTCAACAGTGAGTATTTTTATTTATTTATTTATTTATTAAAAAGGATACCCAACACAGGTGTGTTCACATTCAAGAAAAAATAATACAAAAAGTTAAAGCAAAGTGCTCCCGCAATTATAGGGTACCACAGCATGCGAAGAGTTTTTAACAACTTAAAAATATATATCTATAAATATAATATATAAAAGGTAACTTAATAGTCTAAAGTAACTATAAGAGAAAGATGTTCAATATAAAAGAATATAAAACTAAATAAAAAACCTATTAAAATTTTGTTGAGAATTATAAAAATATACGTGTACTTGATCGTTTACATTATTTTAATCGAGACATGAAGCAAGACAAATCTTTTTTAATTGTATTTTAAATTTTGGTAGAGAGTCTGTTAGGTCCAAATTGCTTGTTTTTGAAATATAATTATACTGCCCACAGATTCTTGGCAAAACGGAGTGCTTACCGAGATTTGTTTGTGCATAAGGCAAACTAAACAAATTAAAAGCCTTAATTCTAGGTAATCGAGACGGTGCGGCAATACTTAAACTACTTGTAATGTTAATGCAATTTATTTTTCCATTAAAGATCCTATGCAAGAAAAAGAGATCAATTTGTTTTCTACGGCAAGATAAAGCAGTCATCTTGTGTGTTTAAGTATTTTTTATAGCCTAATGCTTTATTTGCTAGATTATCTCTGTAAGATAGATGATACATAAAGCGGCTCTGTATACGATCAATCCGTTTCGAGTAGACTTCGTACTGAGGGTTCCAGACAACTGAGCAGTATTCAACTACAGGAATACTGCTCAGTTGTCTGGAACCCTCAGAGTACCTACTACTTGTGTTTTACCTTCAAGATCTTCAAACAAAGCAGTTACCTACTACTCAGGCTCTAATATTCACTCCTCATCTTTGAAAGTAACTACAATCTACAACATTTAATTAAATATTAAAATTTTAACATGCATTAAATGCATCCTGCTGTTTCACCTGCGAATTCTACTTTAAACCAGAAAAATAGATTAATATTAATAGTGAAATAATGATCAATCCTTTATTCATACTTACAAAGTCACAATCACAAACAATCATTACCTACCTTAGCTACTCAAACTTTATAGTTGGTAGGTATTACTTTCACTTTTATCCTGGTAGGTACATAAAACGTCTCTAAAAAGATATCTTTCCTGCCTTCTTTTGATAATTTCCAACTTTATTTATGATATGGTTTGAGTGTTAGATTAAATGTGCTCTTTGAATTATCTATCCAAATCTAAAAGTAACAATAGTTCAACTATTTCATAAATTAACATAGTCCTACCAACTAAGTGTCTATGTTGAGCAACTAGACTGGGAGAAAATATTTGTTTTTAAAAAAAATCTACGGTAATGAAACCTGACATCTTGCTTCTTAGTAAGGCACTCGCCCCCTATTCCAACTAGGTTGTCTAGTGAGATGCATAGACTAACTAACTCCATTCAAACATCTAAAGCATTACATTCACACTCCGGACGTAAATTCCTTCAGTCCGCAATGATACTTGCCAGGCATGGATACTTTAAGGTACCTAGTTATTCTGTGGCCGATAATGTTTACACTTGAGTTTGGTGATGGATAGTTCCAGTGCGGCGCCGGCTCGGTTACTAAAACATGCCAAATCATCACATTTATCTTTGAATATTCCTGTTTAATGTTATTATTACCTATTTTTAGAAGTGGCCACACTGATTCTATCTTAAAAATTGGTCAATGTGAGTTTGGCTGTTGCCATCCAGAAACTGTATGATACACTAAACATTCAACCCATAAAGTTTTTACTTATCTTGAATCTACCCTTGAATTTTTGTAAAAACCATGACCTTTGTGAATGAAACCATGAAGTCATAATGAATCATGACTACAAAACCCAAATAGTTAGCTGTAGCCCGATAATGTGGCCCCAGCATTACAGTACCATTTGTGAAGTATTTCATGTGGATACATTGTTAAACATGGTAACAGTAATGTGAAGCAATTTCTTCCATGAGTTAGAAATAAAAAGTACCCATAATGTATTTTTAGATTTTTCATAAGCAATGTAGGTAAATGTATTCAATGTATCAAAAGATAAACTCCAAAAATCAAAAACAAACTTTTATTGTCCCCTGTGTTTATTAATTAATAATTAGCTAACAGCATTAATATAATAAATAAGCCTCGACATGCGACCTGCCCTCAGCATTAGCATGCAATTATGCATGCGCCTCGCCCCGCCTCGCCAGTACTGGGCCTCACTGCCTCATGTCTGATGTCTGCTAATTACATAATCATTAGGTATTCCAACTATCTATTGCATGTAGGGATCGCATGAAGACGGTCTACTTTCCTTAACTAGTGGTTCGTTTCGAAGATTTTTGGCCGATTTTTTTCTCCCATAATCAGTTCCCGAAATGGAAATATGTAGGTAGAATACGATCAAAAATGACAAATATAATGAAACTCTTACTGGAATGGTTAAATAACTAGTATTTTATCATTACAAAATCTGTGACATCAGTCTTAAAGAAATAAAATGTAATGAGTGCGGTTGGCATTGTCTTGCAGTTAGCTTGATGTCCCGTGGGCAGCTTCCTCCGACTCCTTTAATGAGTAATGATGATGTAATTCGTTGGTCAACCAGCACCGTCCTCCGCTGCGGCACGCGGGCTCATTGACCACTTCCTGTGCTGCGGCGCCCACGCGTAACTATACTCCGCGGGAATTCTTAGTAAAACGGAATGTCGGTTGGGTAAGGACAATAGGTAGGTATAGGAACATACAAACCCTTAGGAATTGAGCGGGGGCGGGGGAGGAAAGGATGCGAAACGAAGGCGACTCGTTGCTTGCATTCAATTAAGCTACGTAAACGTAACGGACATCTCGTAGATGTTTAACGAATAGTAATATCACTGGGAAACTATTAAGATCGCTTGATTAATTATGGTAATTTCAGACATCCATAATATAGTTTTCTAACTAACCCATCGCAAAGCTCTACCAAAGAAATACAATGCTAGCAATGCAGCTAAATAAACTCTGAATTCGTCTACGGACAAAGTCATAGTCTGAAATCTGAAAAAGCGAATGCAATCTGCTGTTGGCTCTCTGGTCGATATTGTGTGCGGAGTGTGAAGTTCCGTAACGTGTAGGTATGCGCTATAAAAATAAAAACCGGCCAAGTGCGAGTCGGACTCGCGCACGAAGGGTTCCGTAACAATATCTATTAAAAACGGCAAATAAACACGTTTGTTGTATGGGAGCCTCCCTTAAATATTTATTTTATTCTGTTTTTAGTATTTGTTATAGCGACAACAGAAATACATCATCTGTGAAAATTTCAACTGTCTAGCATGAGATACAGCCCTGTGACAGACAGACGGACAGCGAAGTCTTAGTAATAGGGTTCCGTTTTTACCCTTTGGGTACGGAACCCTAAAAACTTTGTTCTTTCGTTCTTTTCATTGAAATCACTTTTAGAACCAAATCGATTTGAAACAACTATTATTTGAGACCCAAATAGCAGCACGTGAATCGTTGAAATTTACACTAACATTATAAACAAATTAGTTTCGTTTGGATGTGCCTAAGAGGAAACTTCTAAATTAGTTCTGTTGCTACTCACCTACCTACTCAGACAGCTAGCTTCGTTGAGGTTGAGGTGATTGTCTCGCATAATATAATTCGTTATTAACTACCTACTTAACTATTCTTCTAAAGATCCCAGAAGTAGCTGTTAACGAGCAATGAATGAGCTGAGCATGCATTACGAAACAAAGGAGATTAATTTTGGAGAGAAAGCTCACGGAAGTCAAGTAGGTAGGTACTTACCTACAATTTCCTTTTCGCCTCAACAAAAGTAGGTACCTACTTAGCGGTAAACAATGTTCGTATTACGTATTAATATCACACTTGTTTTGTTTACTCATTCTTAACCCAATAGTAGGTAATTAATTATTAAAGAAACAATTAAAATTAAAGCAACGAGTAGGGTCATTGCGCTGGATTACGACCGATTAGCGGGGTACCCAACTTTGGGTCAGCTTATTAGTATGAAATATTTACTCGACATTTATTGAAAGGGTTTGTCATGGTTCCATATATGATCAAGATATATTAAAAACCTTAAATATGTATATATATTATTAGACTTAATTTTAAATAATTTTTTATTGAGAAATAGGGTGATATGCTAGTTTGCGACCGATTTTCTTAGTATACGACCACCCCCTACTTTAGTTTACGACCACTGTCTGAAAGGGAAATTACACACAATTGATTAAAAATAATGCTACATTATCATGTTATTATTAATAATTTCTTTATTTCTAATCATCTGTTTTGTAACATCTGTACCAAAACTGTAATATAAATACTAACATAATAGTGGTCGTAAAATAATATATCAAATTATTACATCCAATATGCGACCGTTAAATTCCCATACATTTTAAGACGTAAACTGACGTCGGCCGCGGTCGCAAACTAAAGTTGGGGTATGTTAGACGATCATATTATATATTTGTACAGTATTTACGAATGTTTATGCGGTCGCAAACCGATGGTAACAAAACCGCTATTAAGAATATGTTAAAAAAGTCACAAAATCCGTAACCTTTATTATTAAAGTAACAAGGGAGATAAATAAAGTTTGCAATCAAACAGTCAATTTGCGACCATGTAGTCGTAAAGTCAAATAACATGAAAAATTATATTTTGGTATGCGACCACTCAATATTTTACATGTTTTTGTATATTTTCTTTATAAAAATTGCGCAAATGCGTAGAAAAATAATTTTCTTAGGCAATAAAAACACTATCAATCAGTCATAATATAAATAAATCATTAAATACTAACTCCGAAAGCAGCACGTGCTCACTATTTTTTTTGTAATTTCGTGAACCCGTTCACGCGAGGAGTGCGGGCGCCGAAATGAGCGTGGGTTTGTTTAATTTCGGGTAATTCTATGGTGCCAATTCAAATAGGTAAGAACAATAGATCTATCCTGCTCTGTTCTGTATAGACCAGAATTTCGTTTGGAAAAGAGAGATGGAATTCTTAATTTCTTAGTATTTCTGCAGCAGGTCCCTGAAATGGTCGCATACTGACGGTGGTCGCGAAACCAGCGCAATGACCCTATTTCTATTTACCTACTAGGTAAGTAAGTAAGTACCTATTTGTACAACTTCTAGCTTTATTACCTCGATTTCTCTAT
The DNA here is from genome assembly GCA_912999785.1 of Hydriomena furcata. Taxonomy (NCBI): domain Eukaryota; kingdom Metazoa; phylum Arthropoda; class Insecta; order Lepidoptera; family Geometridae; genus Hydriomena; species Hydriomena furcata. Next base: position 14,434,106 of record OU538835.1, read on the forward strand.
TATGTATGATTATAAAAATATATTATAGATATTAGTCTTTATTATGACTGGCCTCGCAGCTCTGTTGATACCTACTAGCTCTGCATTTTGCACTGTAGGTTGTGGGTTCGATTCCCACCCAATTCACATTTGTGTGATAAACATAAATGTTTGTTTTGTGTCTGGGTGTTATAGCGTATTTCACACGTCACCTAGTCCTAAACTAAGCAATGCACATTGATTGAATACCTACCACTAATATTGATAGGCCTGTAGTTTGTGAGACTAATGTTGTTTAGTGAACTATAGGATAAAGTATTTCATAGTAATGAACTAGAGGGGCTAGCTAGAGGTAGGTACCTACTTTGTAGATTGCATTTTCCTTAGCGTCTGATTGGAACTATTCAGGTCAATAACTTGGTTGTTGCTAATTGCAATGCTCACCAATTAAATACTTAAATTGCAATGTGATGTGGATTAGGTATAAGTATAACGTAAATACCTACGTGCAGTTTACCTGCTGTACGAGTATAGTTAGGCTGAAGAGGCGCGGCGCCGGCTGCGACGTGGTTGGTCGCCTCGCCTGCCTCTATTACAGGAACAGTTGTACGAGTAGCATAAATAGTAAAAATATATTATGTAGTTAAGTACCTACCAAATGTTTGTTATCATTTCGTATCGTCCGTCCGCTACAAAGCATCATGGCTGGCTTCAAATGAAGGACCTAAATAATGCGCCTGAAGTCGTACGAGCAGACCACATGTGGCACACAAATGTGAAGTTTTCAACCGTTTAGTAGCAGAGAAGCACCATTTCCGATTTGCAAATCAAATAAGTTGTTGTAGCTTTATTGTTTTCTTTATTATCGCCGAAGCTCCCACTTGCGCGTTATTAGCCTGTTTGTTGATATTGAAAGTACTTTATGATTTGGCAACGTCTATCGGCCTCGATATAATATTCATCATGCGTCGTAATGCGTAGCCGTGCCTACGAGTAGGTAATTACCAGTGTACCTACTCGTATTTAACAAAATCCACTTGTGTTTTGTTATGCCTAAAACCTCTCTCTTGACGATTGTTCAATGATTGAACATTAGGTACAATAGGTATCGATAACCAGGAGGACAACGTTTTATTGCACATGACTGGGACTATATAGTTCTGTTCAGAAAGGTCGACGTGATTAAAAAGTGAATGGAGTCGGGGACACGGCAGGCGATATACGCCGAGATGCATCGTACAAGTAACCATAGGAGTCTGGCGAGCGATTTGGATGTCGCGGCGTGATTCAGAGGCGGAGTGCGGCGTCCGCGCTATATTTAGCCACCACACCGTCCGTCGCCTCGCTGGAGCCGCCTGCGCCCTTGCTTCAGCCGCAAACCCTCGTTCGACAGACCAACCTACCTCCTAACACGTTCTTCCTAAAAGCTCCCAAATAAAAGCTTTCTTTTGTACTAAACTTACATTAGGTGGTACTTACATCCAATTCGTGCTTTCGCATATAGTAAATCATCGGTATTTTTAGAACTGTAGTATGCAGGATCGATACCTAGCAGACGTGGAAAGAGTCAACTGTTTTTAACTCTGCGATTTATGCGCATACCGAGTTGGTTATTGGTTATATTTAGCTTCGTCGAGTTCGTCCTTCTGAAGTTCCGGTATTACATATTCAGGAATATAAAGCTTACCACCTCGACGTTGTTTCGCTTTTTGAAATTGTACTTGTAAGACAATTACTTGGAAAGGGTATCTAAACCTGTCCAACCAGTACCGAGTCCGAGGTACATACCTACTTCTCTTTGTAAAGCGGATAATAGTCCCTAGTTCGATACGCAATCAGTACCTAGTGTATTTGAATGTGTTTTGTTAGAACGATAACAGGGTTCGCAATTCTGTGCGTGGGCGAACGGGCTCGTCCTGTGGCCGACGACGAGCGACCGACGGGTGCATCGGCACCCGTGGGAGCCTGACGCCCGACGCCCGACTCACCCCTCGCCTAATTAACTAACCGCCTCCAGTCGCCAGTCCCGGACTCCCGGCTCATACTCATAACACTAACTCAATTAACAAACAATCGAGTTCCCTTCACTCCGTGTTGTTTCCGACACGTTTCCGTTTACAGGCGGTAAGTCAACCAACTCAAACAAACCCTTTTCAGATATAAAGGAGTCATTGTATTGAATCTATCGAACCGATTAATAGCCAATTAATAGACGATACCTAAGGCTTGCCAATTGTTTAAGACCCGGGCTTTATAAACATCTGTTAGCGCTGCTCTGGCTGCTGCACCATTGGTTAGGCTACTGACCTCTTTTGTCGACTTTCATTTCAAGTCTCTAAAGTACCTAGGTACCTATTCCGTCTAAAATGTTTGAGTCAGCATCAGCACTCAGCAGCATAGTTGGGCATCGCAGCAATACTATACGCATTTGCATCCATTATTATTGGCTCCTAACTAGGCACAAATAACTTCGTGAATAATTTGAATAAGCATAATGTTGATTGTAGAATGGTAATCACAGGTAGGTACAAACAACCAGTCGCTTCGTCGAACTCCCTGCGCCGGCGCTTTTGCCGAGTGCTTCTGGGAAAGTCTGTGATTGCGACTTAAATAATTAAGGTCACCGGGTTACTCCCAACAGTCGCTCGCTTTAACTTACGGCGTAATTTGATTAAACTGCATGCATCATTGTAAATCAACTGTGGATTTGTGAACGAATTTTGTTATAAACGAGTATTTATACATAGTAGCGGACGGACATTGTAGACAAGACAGTCTCTACTCTACTACATCAACATAGGGTTGGTGGGTATGGAGGATCTATTTAAAGCGCGCACCAAAAATAGAAGTTCATCGAATCCGAATCGATAAACGAATCACATTGTTTGCGTCAGAACAGAGACTGAGTGACGCATTTCATTGCAATATCAGTGTTATTATAGGGGTCAATCATCACGTAATTACAGCACAAATTAATTAAGACTACTATTGGGTTACTATAATGGGAGTTGTTTAAAGTGGCGCCAATCGCTTATCCACGTAACTTGTAACAAACAAAAACTGTTTATAAACAGGCCCGCGGAAGCCATAGGTACGTGAACGTGGGATATTTTACGATTCTCATGCCCGTTCTAAGAAGTAAGTAAATCGAAAATATGCAGCGATCGAGAGCGCTCAGAGCTTGCAAAGTCGCAGACAATGGAGCTGCGATTACCGCGAGGCTGGCAAAGCTTCCGGCGTGCGCCGCCCCAAGCAAGCTAATGAGCCAGCTCGCTTTGGCCCCAAGCGTACCGACTATTGCGTATGCTGTGGCGTGGAGCTGCCACTCACGTGCCAACTCCGTGCTGTATGACAATTGATAATGCACTCCAACATATATACGTGCTCGCCGCAACGTCACATCCCTCCCTCGTGTGTGAGTGACGCATATATACTGGACACAACATTGAACATCGCTTAATTGAGGAGTGATTGACGTCAAAAAAATTGCAAGTTTTTATCGAGGCTTTAGAGTTAAATAAATAGTTTATTTTGCACAGCTTCCTTTCTACGTGTCTGTGGCCTGTGGACTGTGTCCTGTTGAGAATTTAATTTCATGTTAATTATGGAATTATGTTAATGCCAAGAGGATAGCATGTGTTGTATATCCATCCACACACGGTTTCTTGGAATATAATACTGTATTCAGGTTAATTGCACTTTTTCCTTCTACATATATGCACGCTAAACGATTTCCTTGTGATTCCAGTGCGTGTCAATTGTCCTACCTATGCTTATTCCTAGGTGCAATGCAATGTTCTTAGTAAGGATCCAGGTAAAACCTCTCTGTATTTTGTATTATTCCCGATAAACAGCAAGCGTATAAAAACTTCGGCTTTGTTATCTCCACATCTCAGGTGGCACACACGAACGCACCTGCCGTTGCGAACCATGCGAATTAAAGCTCTTTGGAGAGCTAAATAAGACATGCATTACAATAGCACAGCACTGAACAACAGATAGGAGCTTTTAAAAAGCTTATTGTAATCTTCAAATTGAGCTGTCACGTGGTATATCTGGTATTCTTTAAAATGTAGAGCAATACTCTACGAAGATAATAAACGAAAAATTAAACACCACAGAAGAAATAATTTTACTTAAGTACCTACCTACTTTGTAAGGTAAGAACATCAACTTGTTTGTATTGTTATTTATTATATGATGGACAGGATAATTTCATCGTTGGAAGTGAAAGTTCGATCGCTTGTACGAGTATGATGTGACGCCTTTCATAATCGTTTCTCGAATTCGTTGGGGAATATTTGTTTATTGGAACATGTATGGTTGGATTGGATAGATAAAGTTCAGTCAGTGCTTTTGAAGTAGAATATCAACTTGGAGAGATGTCGTTGGGCTACATACGGCGAGCAGCTGAGGACTCGACTCTGTTTCTATGTATATGATTACATCGTGATTTTAACGAGCCGCGCCAGTTGCAGCGCGACCGGTTCCGTGCACCCGCCTGCCTACCCCCTCCCCCCTCACCGCTCCGCTTACCCTCTCTTAGACCACCATCGATTCTGGAACAACTTTGGAATCTGCTGCTCGTCCGCATCTCGCTCCATGCGCATGCTCATCATCAATTCTGATTCAGTTCATTATCTATTAGGCATATTACGCACTTTGATAGTGACTGTTATTATCTGTTTCCCTCGGAACGGAACAAAGCAAAGGACCGCGTTCGTTCGTTGGGCAGGCAGGGTCACGTACGGCGATGGCGACTCTGAATCACGGAAACGGAGCCGATAGGTACTGCAGCGTGACTCATTACACACTCACCTAACAGAACGATATCGAACTTTTTGTATGCTAACTTTACCTTCCCAAATGAACCTTCCTCTTGCGCACGGTGTAGGCACCTAAGTGTCACAATACTCCGACTGTTACCGGAATTTATGTACGAGTATGATTGTTTACTCATTTATTTCACCATAATACTCCGCGTCCAATAGATTCGAACACGTGCCATATGAACTGGCAACTGGCAAGGCAATGACCGCTTTCAACAATTGATTGATTTTCACTATCTTATCTTATCACAGTTCAGAGGGTAAATTGGAGTAACGTGTTTAGTTCCCAATAGGTTAGTTAGTAGATAACACAGTAAATTGTGTTTTGTAATTATGTACATTTTCCTCATTTGTTAATGATTCATTTTTATAATTATAATAATTATAATTTAATAAATGATGTAACACTGACTGACAGACAAAGACAACGCAGAGCCTAAGCGGCTGCTCTTACAAACTTGCAATCGAGAGATGTGATATTCCTTTTGGTGTATTCAAGAGGCTAATGTGAACAGACTTATTTCTACCAAAACATGGTTTCAATTCTAAAAGGCTCGTTTTGTTTTGTATCTATCAACGGATAGTGGTTTAGCTCGAAACCAAATTTTTCCCTTTTTCCCGTGATCTCTCATCAAAATATATTCTTAGCATACCAACCACTGCATTTTTATTTACCTAATTTAACATAATCTTTGTAAATAACACATCTTTGTAAATAACAATAATACATTGTCTTTGTAGGTAACACATACATACAGCGGGAGATTAAAGTATGTTTAGATTTTTTTCACGAGACCGAAGTCACGGGGTTTTACACTAGTGGCTTATGCGGTTGTTATCGTTAGCTTCTATTTAAATTCAAAATTAAAATTAGTTTAAATTGGTCGGTCGCATTGTTCGGTCGATGTTAAACGTTAAGTTGTGCCGTTTTGTGATTTATTTGTGGTTCCATAATCGTGATGGTGAAGGATAGAGACGATAAATTATGTGATGGTAAGGTCGTCTGTTACCGTAGAGGGGTGCGTTCGGGGGCGGGGTGGGGTTGCGGGGTGCGGGTGGGAGAGGGCTCTCTCGGAGGCTGCGCGGAGGCGAGGTTGGCATCGCGCGGCATTCGACAGTCCTCCTTAGGCGGCCGCCAGCCAACCGCCGCTGCCGCCATGTTCCACTGCATCGTGCAGCCGCGCAATGACTGGGGCCACCATGAACTTGGCAACGCGTTCCCTGGTACGAATACCACACCACACCAATCGCCCCACTACCGCGATCCCGTCGCGCATTTACTGTTATGTGAAATATCGGTCGCGCAAACTTACCTTGTAAAATGCCAATAACTAATTTTAACTGCGCTAACGACGAGTTAATGAGCCGGAGTGTTTTTGCCCGAGCGCTTACGGGAGGAGGAGGCAACGTCGACGTTGAAATGTCGAACGTGTTGACACACGACATGCAGCTTTGGCGCGGTCTCCACTCCATACACTATGACCGGCATGCGGCAGCGGCACCGGGAAACGATGTGTTGAACGTTTTTTAGAGCTGTCGCTCGGTACAAAGCCGGTATTAAACCGTAATAGCGCTCGTGAGGGTAAACCGTGGCAGCGGTGACCTTACTCCGCGATCGCTGTAAGCTCCCATAACGGTCACACATAAGTGCTCGTTCGTAGCCTAATCGGAACAAATTGCTTTGACTTTGTTTAACTCGATGACTGCTCTCCCGAGCTCGACTCATGTGAATCTCGCCACTGGGAACCGCCTCGTAAATCAGTGATTGCCTGAATTAAAGCCCTGTATGTCAACAGTCAGACGTACGTGATCCACTTGACAGTTATGATTGTAGTAAGTAACATCCGCTGTCGATTTACAGACAACAGATTTGTTTTGTTGGCAGAGCTCAGTTATTTGAGTTGACCATTTTGTTTGAGGATCTGGATTATGTTATAGAGACTTGTTCTGATGGATCAACCGACCGGTGGAACTGAACCGGTTCAAATTGATGTCAGAACAAAATGTAAATGAAGTATAAACAAAGGAGAGTATGAACACTAGGCTGGGTGTGGATTAGGGCAATATAGGCGCCTGACGGAGCGTTGTCCCTCGCCGTCTGCCGGCCTCCCCTCAAAGTTGACTGGCTCCCCTCAATTTGTGCGTTGACATTGAAAAGCACTTTCCTGTATGACTCGACCGCTGTCTATTGTTTTGTTTACCTTGTAATAAAATAAATAATCTGCGAAACTCGTTTGCAATCATACGAATAAATATAGAAAAGCGAATCGCTCTAATTTTTCAACGATGTGGATGATTGATCCGAGATGCAATAATCGTGTGAAATGTCGTCGCCCCTTCGCCCCTTCGTCCCGTCTCCGTCTGCGTCGCCACTCGCCAATAACAATCAACAGTTTTTTCCGTGGAGGGCACTGTTTTAGTGGGAACCTTTGAGTGCGTTGAACTTCCGCTATCTGCTCAAATGCTTACGCCGGTTACTGAACTGATCTGCGCTCAGTTCTAAAACTAGAAAACTACCATTATGTACTTATTATAAATTGATGAATTACTTTTATTTGAGATTGCGACTGATATTAAGACCTGGATTTATGATACTTTTTACTAGAGATGCGCCGAATATTCGTTTGGTATTCGGTATTCGGCGTATTCGGCATCTTTTTCACTAGTCGTATTCGGCCTAATATATTCGTTTCAAATATCCTTATATGTATATGAAATTGATGTTTTATATGGAAAAAGCATATTTATTTTTTTATTTAATCAGTCAAAACTCAATATAGGTGCCGTTGTGATGTGACTTGTGATCTTCTGCAATTTTATAGGGAGTTCATTGATTCCTTTGCTGAAAATATTGCGGGAGCGAGAATCAACAAAATCATTGAAGGTGTTTTGGACTGCCTCATCTGAATTTAATTATTTATCCAATCAAAACATTACTTATCAAAATTCCAAAAAGAGTGGTAATCGGTTGTAGCAAGGTCCGGGAAGTATGGTGGGTGACGGAGACATTTCAATCCTAGCTACTCAAGTTTCGCCACCGTCCACCAGACAATAACCGGTACCTTTTTTTGAGTAAACTTTCGCTTGGGACAGGATTTAGCCGGTTCTCCTGGGTTTAACCACTGAGATGAGCGTTTCCGATTATCATATAGGATCCATTTTTCATCACAAGTAATGATACTATCCCCCAAAATCCCATCGTTATTGTGACGGTTGAGTAACGTGTCGCAGCAGTCGACGCGTGTTTGTTGGTTTGCTTCACTTAGTTGATGCGGTACCCATTATTCAAGCTTTTTCACTTTTCCAATTTGTTTCAAATTATTCAAAATGTTTTTATTTATCACTAACAAGCCTAAGCCTGCAGCTAACTCTGACGTGGTTTGAGATGGATCCTCTTCCAGGATCATTTTCAATTCCTTATTGACAACTAGGATCACCGACCGTCCACGAGGTTTGTTCTGGAGGTCAAAATTTCCAGAACGAAAGCGTTGGAACCAAAAACTTAGGTACTGGGTTATCTTTTACAGTAGCTTCTCCGTACACATATGTAATCCTTCGAGAGCTGTTTCTACAGCACTAGTGCCAAGAAGGAATTCGTATTCGAAAATAATACGATATTTTATGTTTTTCATATTTTACACAGAACGATGTTAAAGCAAAATTAAATGGCGTGAAAACAAATGAATTATCACATTCGAAACACAAATAGACAAGCTTATTATTGAAATAAATTTGAATCTAGAATTCCTAACATCTCTACTTTTTATCCGATTGCTGCGCGAGTCAAACCACAGTTGGAAGATAATTTCTATTAAATGTTGTAATTGCTCGCTCGGTTAGTTTCATGTTTTAACTAAATCATAATAATCAGATGAGTTTGAGCGGCTTAAGAACTTCGTCACCATAGCGGCTCATACTGACTTACTTTTTTACTACGTATGGGTACGTACGTACAGTGTACCTACTGTAAGCATAGTGTAATTAATCACGATCTGACAACGTAGTTAGTTACATACATATATGTATTTATTAGTTTTGACTTGTACGAGTATTATAAATAATATACCAAACTGTTATTAAAAGTTTTGGGATCCCAATTGGAAAGCTTCTCTACGGTTACTAAACTTTTGCTAAGAGGGTGTAAGTTCCTTCTACTGTAGAGTACTGACTGGTGATGATACAGTAACACTTATTCACAGTCTGGCTCTACCGTGGAGAACGAGAGTTCAGTAATTAGATCGTCAGGCTATCTTGTAGGAAAAGTTCCAGTCTTCATCAACTATGAAATGTCATTGTTCTGTAGGTGTTGTATTGTACGTAACTCCACTTTACATGAGTGTACAAGCTTGTGTAAGTTTAGTATAGAATGACTGATCATCATCAGTTTAAAATAACTGTTACGAACTCACTTGCCTCGTTAATCCACTGTTAGATAAGCCTCTCTGAATAAAGCCACTCACACCTTTTCATCTAGGTACAGGTACCTATTGTTGAGCGCCAGATGGCAACTTGGACATTGCATTGATTGCATGCATGTGTGTATGTTGTGTGCAGACATCCGGCTGCAGTTGGCGGAGCAGTCGCGCGTGTTGGAGGCGCGTGCTGAGGCGACGTGTGGTGTGGCGGGCGAGTTGCACGACTACTGCCGACGTCGTGCTGATCTCGAGCACGAGTACGCGCGCGCGCTTGACAAGCTCACGCGCGCCGCACACCAGCGACACAAGGATCAAAAGAACAAGTTAGTAACGCAGCTCATGCAAACATTTTGCTTTTTGTAAGCGCCTGATTCCTCACAGCACAGCATTTTCGTTCGTTTTCATTTTTCATTCTAATGAAATATCCCTTAGAATCAGCAAGCACAATCGGCGACGCACCGCGCCGTACCGTACCGTTTTGCGCATGAAATGCAAAATCATTATTTTTTTTAAACCCCTTGAAGCAGATGCTGGATGGTCACATGCTGAATGTGGCATGTACCATCGTCTGTATCAAAACACTAACTCGTAGATCACGATCACAAATCGCGCCCGAGGCATCTAGGCGTTAAGCTTATGCGCCCGTAATTTCACCGGTCTCCATACCCTTCAAACAGGAACACAGCAGTTCTGCTTCTGCTTCGCGGTAGAAGTAGGTACGTACAGTGGTGGTCCTGCACCGGACGAGACTCTTCTCAAATAAATTTTCCACTCATGAACGAACATCGGTTGTGCACTTGTGCAATTCTCATGATAATGTGCTTTTAATGTTGTTTCATAAGACGGGAGCAGTGGCCGCTGACAGGCGCGTACGGATGCTGGCAGGCGGCGCTCGAGTCGACGCGTACTTTGGCGCGTGACCATGCCGCACTTGCAGATCTGTACGGGGGACCGCTTGCCACAAGGCTGCAGCGAGCCTCGGACGATGCGCTGAGGCTGCATCGCAAGTGCCGAGACATAGGTACGCACTACGCACGAAACATCATTTTGTAAATCTCTCGGTGAATATGGTGCACCTGATTGATAATTTGCGTCTTTTGCGTGTTGCTCTTGCAGTTGTGGAGCGGCACGAGGAAGTGGGCGCGGCGCTGAGTGCGGCCGCGGTCACGGGCAAAGCGCACGCCGCCGCGCACGCGGAGTGGCGAGCCGCCGCACTCAAGCTGCGAACTGCGCGCGATCTGCGACAAGACCCTCCCAAGCACAAGAAGATCAAGGCGCTCGACAAGGAGCTGGAGAAGGTTCGTGTGCGATGGAGTCGCTTATCGGTTCGTGCCCACTTTGACACTTTGGATTAAAACTTTCATTCGTGCGATTCCAGCGACGAGCGCGACACGGCGCAGCGCGAGCGAAGGCGTTGCGCGCGAGAGTGGAGTACGCGCTCAGCTTGGAGGCGGCCAACGCCACGCTGCAACGCTACTACCTCGACGACATCGCCGACATAATCCTGGTACAGAATCGCTTCTTTCTTCCTTCTCTTCTTCCGTGAATCGAATAAACACCGATCGTTGAAATAAATCATTCCGCAGTGCATGGAGGTGGGGTTCGAAGCTGTGGTGGGCCGAGTGGTGCGAGCAGCCTCAGCGGCTGAAAGCGCTAGAGGCGCTGCGGCCGGAGGAGCTGCAGCAGCTTTGAGGTTGGCTGCAGGAGCATTGGATGCTTTGGCGGATCGACAGAGACTTCTGGACGCCCATGCGGGAGCCTTCGCTTTGCCTCGCTCTTTGCCTTCGGCTCCTCCTGGGCCAGACTCCGAGGAGGCCGGAGAAGAGCAGGAGCCTGTTGGGGACGAGGAACGTGCGTTGTTGACCGAGTTGGATGGCCGACTGGCGCAATTGGAGGCTGGCGCTCGAGCCTTGCGAGCCGAATGTCGCGAGAATGCCAAAACTCTCGACGCCGCTGAGGCCGAGCTCGTGAAGCAGGTGCGTTCGTTTGAAGAGTGTGGCTCGTATGTTTATGTGTATCCGCAAAAATGTTAGGAGAATAAGTTTTGTTTTCTGTTGAAAAATATTTTAAAACGACAAGCTTTTGTAAAATCATTTAACCATCGATCACCAGCGCGCTATCACCTGTCGCATCGTATAACATTGTCATCGGAACTTGACAGGAATGCAAAGTTTTTACTCAATCGAAGTATTTACTGAGGAGTTCCGTTGTGAGTGACCGTTGTGTAGCTTCTGACTTCATCATCGGATCAGCCAGTTGTCACCATATTGTTGTATTGTCTGTCACCAGAACTAAAGGTGTGTGTAATATTTCAGATCAATCGGTTGGACGGTTCTGCTTTGAGTTGCAAGATTCCACCCGAACAAATATAGTAACATACGTACATTGCAAGTTAATTATAGGTTGTAAAAAGAGCGACAATCGTGATGATAATATAACCAATGATAATCTTGCTGCTTCCACGACTAATCTCAATAAAATCCATCAGGACCAGGTTACCGCTCGGTCTAGCCTGTCCGTTACGTCCACTCCAGACATCCCCTTTTGAATGAACGCTCTATTCCATCCAACTTCGCTCGATCGGCAGGATCGACATCTCGTTTGTAAAACTAGGGCATGGTTTCAGATGGAAGGAAGCGACTCCCAATGGGACGTGAGTTCCCTGTTCGGCGCTGGGGCACTCGGCAGCGCCGGAATGAGTAGCACATTGGCCTCAGTGCCCCCGCCGCTGGACGACCAGGAGGACTACTATCTGGCTGTGAGTAACGTTCGACCTTCGCATGCGAGAGCAGGAAAACCGCAGATCCGAACCAGCTATCTTTATTTGTCTATAATACTCGTAATAGTAATATATTTTTTCGTCGTGCAGAAATTCCGCGCGTACGTGTCGTGCGCGGGTCGCTTGGCGCGCGTCGAGAGCAAAGCGGCCGCTCTTCGCAATCGCTCCGCCCTAGGAGGTCCGTGTCCCTCCCCGTGCCCCCCATCCTCGCCTCCCCGTCGTGCCACTCGTGCCCCCCGTCCCGCTCGAAGTCACTTCGCCGCTCCTCGCGACACGTGTCTTCCTCGCGTGCTCACCGAGTGCGTTCGCATCATATCCTCGTACGGTACGCAATACGCATCCGCCTAACTAAGCCTAACTTCTAGACATGATCGTACTCGCATTCGCTCACTCTCACGAAGTCGATCTTGGGTTGCAGGTCTGCGGCACCAAGGGCTGTTCCGCGTGTCAGGGTCTCAGGTGGAGATGCAAGCGTTGAGGGCGGCTTTCGAGAGAGGAGAGGATCCTCTGGTCGACGTCAAGGATGCCTCCGACATCAACTCGGTCGGTTAACGCGATCGTCGCTGGAAGGAAGTCGCTATCCGCGAAGACGTGTTTATCTTAACCGGTGCGTTTGTTTGGTCCGATTCAGGTGTGCGGGTTGCTGAAGCTGTACCTTCGCGAAGTGCGACCGCCATTGCTGCCGCCTCAGCTGCAAGAGAGACTCCTTCGCGTGGCTGCTTTGCCAGATGACTCGGCCTTCGCTTCTCGCCTTCGCGGCACTTTAGCCGCTTTGCCTCTTCCTTCCGTGTTGGTGCTTCGCTACCTGTTCGCGTTTCTCTCTCACGTGGCGGAGAACAGCGCGCACACTTGCATGGACGCATGGAACCTCGCCATCTGCGTGGGACCGACATTGCTCGCGGCCTGGGGTGAGCCGCCGCACCAGTTGGCCGCACAGAACCTCCTTAACGAGCTGGTGAAGCGCACGATTCTGCTACATCTGGATGTATTCCCTCAAGATGTGGCTCCGCACGCGCTCTATCGGAAGCCAGGGTAGGTGTTCCTCCTCTAACTTCGCTTCTGAGATGGTTCATCGATGTTCGATCGAGGTGTTAAACGTAACGTTTTCTAACTTTTTGCAGCGAGGAAGCGGAAGCGCCGCCGAAAAGGAACGACCCGAACGATGCGATCGATGCGATCGACGCGATAGATGCGATCGATGCGATCGATGCGATCGATGCGGACGGCGGAAGTGTGGGGGCCGATGAGACCGATGTCTCGGATGAGGCAGGAAGGCCGCCTGACGCCTCGGACACGGATGGTAACGAGGATTCATTCCAATGCGATCAACGACAACATTCATTAGCTGCTTATGCTTAGTCATAGAGTCATAGAGTCATAGTCTATGTTTTAAGGTTGCGCTTCTTTTGTTGCAGAAGAGTCGAGCGACGAACCGGACAGTGGCGAGTGGGCCGACAATGCATCTTACCGCAGGTAACGCACGGCGATAGTAACACGTAGCGGTAACCTTCGCATTCGCACCATTGCTAGATCTAACTTTAGCAGCTGGAATATTAAAAGTTTTAAATGTCTTTTCGCAGAACGAGCAGTGCTGAGCGACGCGCCTCACAGGTACCGCTCGAGACAGCAGTGTGACTATCCGCGTTGTAGCGTAGTGTTATGGCGATCGTAGCGTAGTACTACGCGCAGACTGAAGTCGTAGCTTTGTTTGATTCCGAGTAGAGGCATAATGAGTTGAAGCATGACTTGTTACATTACATACGAGTATTACGAATAGAGGTAAACACTAGTTCGTTTTAGGAGCGAGGCGCTGAAGATGCCGACACGCTGGTCTAGTCAGTCTAATGATCTGTGAGTTGACGACAAGAGACCCTTCATCCCGAATCTCCTTATACTTTTATAATCTCTATATTTATAATATTGTCCCACTTTTTAAGTCCCATTTCCCGATGGACGAACGAACGCCAGACTTGCCTTATAGTCCAACACTATCCAAAATAACTTTGTAGTGTTTCGTGTATTTATGGACTGACCGAATGAAAACTTGTCGTTGTAAGATTGAGTTGCATGCTTTGGTTAAGCTATGTACATTGTGTTGTGATAACAAATTATGTAGATGTTTGGCCATCTTCACAAAAAAACAAAGTAAAATAAATTGTATAAGTTAAACTGAAGTGAAGTATGGCGGAACATCCGGTTGGTATATTGTGTTTATTTATTTTGTGTAAATGTTGTGACTACTTTTTATCGGCTTATTGTTGCTTAGCTTGTGTTGCGTTGTGTTGTGTTGTACTGTGTTGTACTGTACCTAGTACCTACTGAACCGGTGGTGGTCGGATAAGGCATAGCCGTTTACCATCGAATTGATGTTTACTTTGTTACTTTAAATATATCTGACAGAGTGAGTGAACGCCACCGACCATCGCTAAAGACCGCGCTAAAGACTGAATAATTACATTAAACTATTTGATAGCTTTAATATTTTTGTAACGATAATACTCTTATTTTAATTGTATATTTTGCAGTAGTTGTGATATATTAAGTTAATATTGACATAATATTTGTAGCGAGCGATATTATATTCGCTGTGGATTGCGTTTTGCGTATGAGTAGGTATGCGTAGTGGCTGCGGGTTTAATAAACTTAGTTATGCGCATGCGTGTGTTTAATTTACATCACTCACCACACATAAATACCAATACTACGCACTATCTATTACTTAGCATGTGAAGGATTCACACGATTTAAGTGAATTTAATATGTTTATAAATAAATTCACAGTATCTTTAATACATTCTTTTATTTATTAAAACAGTAGGCATACTCAATACTCATGACGATGCTGTTTCAGTTAGATGGCAGCATCCTGTAGCTTCGTGATTATTGTATCTCGGTTTGTATTGTGAATTGTGAATTATGAGCATTTTGTGCAGATCCGCGAGTCGTCCCCTGCCCCCCCGCGCCCCTCTGCCCCCTGTGCCCCCAGTGCCACCAGTGCACCCGGTGCCCCCGCCGTGCCTGATGCCCCCGTCTCCGCCGGACAATGCAGGTAGTTTTCTAACAAACCATTATGTATAGCAGTCATTAGAAAAAAAAAAACACTTTTAACTCTTACGTCTACTTGTTTGTCTGTCTGTTCCACTTAGAAAATACCTATTTTAAATGTAGTGTTTGAATACTTAAACAATAAATCGTATCATTCAACCGATAATGTTAAACGTACTAAAAAGGTTGGTATTCATAATTATCAGGACTCATAGGTTCATAGGGAAAAAAAATTAAAAACTGAAATATAGTAAAATTCTGAAAAATTGGAGGTGTAACACTTTTGCTATGCGATTATTACAATTTGGACAGGCTAACGTCTGTCGCGGTTCAGATACTAAACAATAAGCCGAAGTGCCTCAGAGGCTCCGCAAAATGTCACTTGTGCAAGGTATTACAAGGTTGTGTGAAACGGTATCGCATTGATGATGTGAATGTGATAATCAATGAAATCCGTGTTGCTTGCAGACGCCTAGCGGAGAGCACTCCGGACTTGGTGCTGGATTTACCGCTGCGGCCCACCCCCGCCCCCACCCCTACCTTAGCCCCCGCCCCCGCCCCCGCCCTAGCCCCCGCCCCTGCCTTAGCCCCTGCTGATTCTGCCGACACGTTCGCGCACAACAGGGACACGCTCAAGAAAAGACCGCAGCACAAGTGAGTAGCCCTCTTTCTCTACATTACTAAAATTGCTTCTACGAAATGCGTTGACTCTGCTACTTAGTTTTTACTTTTGCAGTTGTCATCGTTTTTCACTTGTTTTTTGTATACCAATGTTATTTTGTTCCAAATAAATAAATTTGAAATTTGAATTTGAAATAAAAAGTATTCATTCCAAGTTAAGAAGTTGTGTGTGTGTGTGTGGGTGGTGTAATAAGAGTCGTTCTCCGCTTTGCAGACAGTCTGCTTCCGAAGGCGCAGTGAGCACGGAGCCTGTGGAGGTTCAGGGGGTAGCGGGGGGCAGTCCGGTGCCAGCTCGCAACACGGCGCGAGTGTGCGCCAAGTTCGCGGAGCTGACTCTGACAGGGGGCTCGCTGAAGCCGGCTCTGGCCGCGAAGCCGGCTCTTCTCCGCCGGCCCTTGCCCCCCTTGGCCCCCGCCCCCCTTGGCCCCCTTGCCCCCCTTGCCCCCCCGGCCTCTGCCCCCGCCCCCACGCTGCCCCCTTCGCTGCCTCGCTAGAGCCGTGTTGGGGCACCGCGTTGTAGGTACTTATTATATATTTTTGGATGGAATATTGGAGGTGCTATCTCCCGGCGCCCGGTACGAGTGTATTTTTGGATGTGATTTTACGAGGAACTTGCCGCCCCCCTCTCTAATCTCCTAGTTGTAAGTGTATCGCATCACTTTTATATGGATTTGCTAGTTTTTACTGTAAGTATATGTATTGTTATGTATTGTTTTGTATTGAATTGTATCGTATCGTATCACGATTGTCCCTCCGACGAAGGGAGAGCGGCGTAGCTCCTCCCGCGTCTGACTATACTCAATAAACCAGTATTACCGAACGAAACTTTTTATTTCAAAGTTAAAAACTCCTTCAAAAATCATAGGATGTGCACTGTGCACTGTGCAGATTGGCGATCGATAGGTAATCGTTTTCTTCTCCTTTTCCCACTTAATGTTAGGTTGGCACAACACGTTGACAAACATGTTGCGAAGAGGATTTACCTTATGTTTTACAACCGGCCGCCTCTGCCTGACGTCAATCCTCTTTGGGAATAGGTATATTTAAAAAAAAATATGATTGACTTTCGATTCCATTTCCACCACCTTTATTCGAATAGAACCGCTGCCGCTGTGCTTCGTGTAAGATAAACTACAATTAGTTACCGTTTTGTGATTCGTATATTAATATTTATTCGTCAATATTTCTAAGTGGTTGTAAGTGTTGTGTGCGTATTAATAAAAAAAAAAAAAAGCTTTTAGGGCCTACATAATTATGATTAGGAACTTAATAATTATTCTAGTGAGGAGGTACAAATGATTAGTCAGCTCATCAATCGGTGGGATCAATTTTATTAATGTCTGTACAAATCAATGAAGCTTATCGTCTATCAACAAAAAACACAAGATCTAAATATATTCGATATATCTAGAATAATTTTGTAGCGTTAAACATAACGTTTGTTTTTAAAGTCTAAAATAGTATCACTGCCTCATCCACCGGCCATTGTGCCCCTTGCACACCCAGGCCACTGGCAGTCGTTCATGGTGAATGATCTAGGTGTGCAAACTGTGCTGTGCAAGGGGCATTTACATCCACTAAACTCCAACTCCACTGACATACGTCACTTAGCTACGACTAGATTTTATTTCAGTTAGGAGATCAGAAACCAACCACACGCACTAAACTTGGTACTTGGTGTTAATACAACATTACACGAAACCGTCTTCAAAATGTCCAATTGTTGCTGAAAGCGATTACTTAGGACACAATGTCCATGGCCGAACCGCTAACACAAATAATTGCATATTAATAATATCTAAGAGAAACTTAGCTACCATTTTTACCTTCAAAACATACAAAATAATTTACTCACTCATCTCATCCATCAATAACTACCACACAATCACAATACACGGAAAGAGCATTTTTTTTTTTAATATTGGCTTTTGTTGTTCCAGTGACCAGTACCATCAACTTATTTGTTCTTGTGACACTTCACTACTCATTAAGTAGGTACCTAATGTCTTTATGCTTCTGCATGGTTGAATGATATTTAAATAGAGCGTTTTTTTGTTATCGGTTAGACCACCTGACTAAGTGGGTAGCTCTAGTTTGTATTGTAGGCATGTCATGACGCGACGATTTAGGTAAAAATATTAAGCCATAATTCATTTGTTTCAATAATAAATTGCGATGCGTGTTAAAGCACTAGAATTCGTTTGAGATACTAATCAGATGGCGCTAGGTAGGTATAGATAGGTATAATACCCCAGTCAGATATTTTAATATTGTGATATTGTTCAGGCTAACAATTAATAAAATCATACAATTAATACGAGCTTACGCACGCGACTTATTAGAAAATTGAGTTAATTCCAGATTATAACTACCTGCTTTGATAGGTATTATATCACTACCTATGACTAAGGACCTACCTTTATGTTTCTTTCAAGTTTTATTCAAATCGGTTCAGCCGGCAACATTCATATTTATAATTAAATGTTAGCAACTAGTTTGGTAAGCTGCATTGCAGCATAAAAAAGCATTCACAAAAGCAAAGAGATAGGTAAAAAAATACATCTTAACAACCAATGACCAAGCAGTGTCTGTCCACAGTAAAGGGTTCCGAAGTCATTATGTAGATATATACCTACGGCTTATTTATCTCCAGGAATGGTTATACCCAGGGACTGAAAGCGGTAGAGGTTAACGGTATTGGTACCGCAAAAATATAACGGTACCGTTATTCGATAGCGGTTGGGCCATACCGAAATTATACCGGTATGGAATAACGGTATCGAAAAAACCTTGAGTGTCGTTCGTCGGCTATGAGAGAAGGGAGGAGGGGGGGGGGGAGGGCGCGTGAGGGGCAAAACTCAGAGCGAGTTCGTTTGTTGTGAACGCACACAGACGTCTTTGTCAATCGAGCGACACACAGGTTAATAAAACTTTGTTTGTTCTGTTCTGTTGCGCACGCGTTCACGCACAGTAGGTAGGTACCTACCTACCTTTAACTATAGATTTTGACACGGGTCTTTATCACGTAATTAAGTAGGTACCTACCTTTAATTTATTTTCCCGACTATGACGTCTGCTCGCGACCATGGCTATTGTAATTATTTGTAGGTAAGTAACATAATCGAAATGTCGGGAAAATAAATTACCGGCAGGTAGGTATTTACATAATAAATACACATAACTTCTCTTTTATTTCTTTATGATAAAATTTAAATTAAAGTAGGTGGCGATTCTATTGTGCCCATAAAAAAATTTCGGAATCCTAAAACACCATCGCTCTTATTCCTTTACGTTAAAGTCTAAATTTGCGTAACCTCAGGATGACAGTTTTAAAACGTAGGCTAGTTTTAAGTAATTTAACTATTTTTTTACGTAAATCTAGTCAATAAAAGTAAAGTGAAATTTTGATTTTCTTATTTATTTCGTTCATCAGAAATAAACGAAAAAAAATAATTCCAAATTTAAAATTTTGAGATTACTCAAATTTAGACTTTATTGTAAAGGAATAAGAGCGAAATTGTTTTAATTGTTTATTTTTTTGGAAATTCTAATTGTAGAACGTTGCCAACAGAACAATTAATTACTGATTAGCGTATTAGATTATGACCTGTATTTAAATATAGGACAATTTTTATCTATACCCGGTCATAGTCTATCTATAAACCAAATTTCAACCAAATCTGTCTGTTTAGTAGTTGAAGTAGTTGTAGGATGGATGTTTGTTACAGTGCAGTCGGCGGATCTAGGCACTGGTGATGTTAGCCGTTTGGATGCGCGGCAGACAATTTTCGACTTTATACAGTGACATAATAACCATTTGTGCGTTTCTACGGCTAACTTCACGAGTGCCTAGATCCGCCGACTGCACAGTAACAAACATCCATCCATCTACACAAACTTTCGCATTTATAATATTAGTAGGAAATATAAAATAAGTAATAAAGATAACATTAATACATGTTTAAAATTTGCATAGTTTTTTTATTTTTAATCAATTTTGTTGTACATCTAGTGTTTAAAAGGTGGATAAGTTACTTGGATTTCTTCGCCCATTTTATGTTGCCCTTTTACTGCGTCAACAATCTTTAAGATATGCCTATACGCCATGTTTCGCATACATGGACGTACAAATTGTAGCTCATCCAAGAGCATGTGACAGAAATGATAACTTCCCTTATCAATTTTATTTTCTCTGACACAATCATCGCATTCGAAAACACATTCAGTTCCTGGTTTCTCTTTTTCTTTTTTCGGCGACGGCATACAGTTCTTCAAATGTAAATCAGATTCATATACAGGGGACACTGGGGCTGATGGCGATCCTTCATCAGATGAATTAGAAACTCGTCTATGATCTGCTTTTTTGCGTTTGCTAACTGTCGGCAAAATACTCTGCGACATTCCAACATCCAAGCCGCAAAAAACATCTGATGACAGACGTCTTTTTCTACCTAAAAAAAGGTTATACACATTGAGAAGAAATAAATAAAACCCACATACCATTTCCCACAAATTAATACAGTTTTCTGCCCGTCCATATATTTATTTATACTTATTTTGATGGAGTTAGTCATCTGTGGCAGTTATTATAATAACAAATAGATTTATGTTAAACTAATAAATAAATAAATAAATAGATATATATTGTTGGACATTTTACACATCGCCATCTAGCCCTAAACTAAGCAAAGCTTGTACTATGGGAACTAGTTAACTGATAGAATACTTAGGTAAATAATTTTATACTTAAGTAGGTACATAAATAATTATGATAGATATAGTTAGGTACTAACACCCAGACACAGAACAAATATCTATGTTCATCACACAAATATTTGCCCCGGGTTGGGATTGAACGCACAACCTACAGCGGTGAAGAAATTTTAAGTTTCGGTTTAGGCTGTGTGTTGATAGATCAGTCAGTCAGTAGGTAAAGCAAAATTTTTATATATGTAGATAGGTAAGTAAATACGATATAAACTTCGAAAAGTGAGGCATCTATTCCCAGTCTTACCCTTCACTACACACGCACAACAGTGAGGCATCTATTCCTAGTCTTACCCTTCACTACGCAACAGTGCATAGGTGGGTGGGTCAAACAAATATCTACCTATTATAAATTTTTAATTATAGGTAGGTATTAGGTAACCTATACTTACCTACCACATACCACATAATATTTATACTTTAATAGTAAGTAAAGTACATAGGTACTACCTACTCTATACGGTTTTCAATGCAGTTTAGGTGAAATAGGTAGGTAGGTATTCTCTAAAATTTATGAGAATTCCAATTTATATGTCCCACCTAAACTTCATTGAAAGCCATAACATGATAAACATAGTTTTTACGAAATAAGCCGGCTGACCCGGGTTGGTGGATCTTGGCATCTGTGAAGTGAGCTGTTTGGTTGCGCGGCAGACAATTTTCGACCTTATCATCTAACTACACGAATGCCTAGACCCGCTGGCAGAACTGTAGGTAGGTACCTACCTACCTAGGTGGGTAGGTACCGAGGTAGGCAGGTACCTACATTCAATAGGTACAAAACATAGTGAGGCAGGTAAGGTCAGTAGGTACCTACCTACCTACGTGCCGTGTCACAGCAAGAATGGTTATGTGTCACTGGATAAGGTCAAAAATTGTCTGCCGCGCAACCAAACAGCTATCTTTACGTAGGTAGGTAGATACTTACCTAACTAAACTAAGATCCGCCGACAATACCTACTAGGTAGAGGTAGATACAGTACCTACTACGTAGGTACGTAGGTAGGGAACAGACCTATCATCTAAGTAATGAAATTTTGAGTTCGATTTTGAATTTGCAGTTCGCTATAGGTATAGTTCGTATGTCGCATCACACACAACTGAAACTGACACAACACAACAAAACAAACGTAGTAAGTCGTTTGATGCAGGGACCGAATAACCGAAAAATTAAGATACCTCTATTTATCGATATGACGTCATACCGATAAATTCCGGTATTCCATATATTTCAATACCTAAAAATATAACGGTACCGAAAAGCTTCTACCGAAATTCATAGTGGTATACTAAAGGTTGAATAACGATACCGCAATTTCTACCCAAATATTATAGGTTTTCTCACTCCCCGCGCGGCGGGGAGCGGCGGCGGCGGCGGTCGGTGCATCAAACGACTTACTACGTTTGTTTTGTTGTGTTGTGTCAGTTTCAGTTGTGTGTGATGCGACATACCTACGAACTATACCTATAGCGAACTGCAAATTCAAAATCGAACTCAAAATTTCATTACTTAGATGATAGGTCTGTTCCCTACCTACGTACCTACGTAGTAGGTACTGTATCTACCTCTACCTAGTAGGTATTGTCGGCGGATCTTAGTTTAGTTAGGTAAGTATCTACCTACCTACGTAAAGATAGCTGTTTGGTTGCGCGGCAGACAATTTTTGACCTTATCCAGTGACACATAACCATTCTTGCTGTGACACGGCACGTAGGTAGGTAGGTACCTACTGACCTTACCTGCCTCACTATGTTTTGTACCTATTGAATGTAGGTACCTGCCTACCTCGGTACCTACCCACCTAGGTAGGTACCTACCTACCTAGGTGGGTAGGTACCGAGGTAGGCAGGTACCTACCTACCTAGGTGGGTAGGTACCGAGGTAGGCAGGTACCTACATTCAATAGGTACAAAACATAGTGAGGCAGGTAAGGTCAGTAGGTACCTACCTACCTACGTGCCGTGTCACAGCAAGAATGGTTATGTGTCACTGGATAAGGTCAAAAATTGTCTGCCGCGCAACCAAACAGCTCACTTCACAGATGCCAAGATCCACCAACCCGGGTCAGCCGGCTTATTTCGTAAAAACTATGTTTATCATGTTATGGCTTTCAATGAAGTTTAGGTGGGACATATAAATTGGAATTCTCATAAATTTTAGAGAATACCTACCTACCTATTTCACCTAAACTGCATTGAAAGCCGTATAGAGTAGGTAGTACCTATGTACTTTACTTACTATTAAAGTATAAATATTATGTGGTATGTGGTAGGTAAGTATAGGTTACCTAATACCTACCTATAATTAAAAATTTATAATAGGTAGATATTTGTTTGACCCACCCACCTATGCACTGTTGCGTAGTGAAGGGTAAGACTAGGAATAGATGCCTCACTGTTGTGCGTGTGTAGTGAAGGGTAAGACTGGGAATAGATGCCTCACTTTTCGAAGTTTATATCGTATTTACTTACCTATCTACATATATAAAAATTTTGCTTTACCTACTGACTGACTGATCTATCAACACACAGCCTAAACCGAAACTTAAAATTTCTTCAGCGCTGTAGGTTGTGCGTTCAATCCCAACCCGGGGCAAATATTTGTGTGATGAACATAGATATTTGTTCTGTGTCTGGGTGTTAGTACCTAACTATATCTATCATAATTATTTATGTACCTACTTAAGTATAAAATTATTTACCTAAGTATTCTATCAGTTAACTAGTTCCCATAGTACAAGCTTTGCTTAGTTTAGGGCTAGATGGCGATGTGTAAAATGTCCAACAATATATATCTATTTATTTATTTATTTATTAGTTTAACATAAATCTATTTGTTATTATAATAACTGCCACAGATGACTAACTCCATCAAAATAAGTATAAATAAATATATGGACGGGCAGAAAACTGTATTAATTTGTGGGAAATGGTATGTGGGTTTTATTTATTTCTTCTCAATGTGTATAACCTTTTTTTAGGTAGAAAAAGACGTCTGTCATCAGATGTTTTTTGCGGCTTGGATGTTGGAATGTCGCAGAGTATTTTGCCGACAGTTAGCAAACGCAAAAAAGCAGATCATAGACGAGTTTCTAATTCATCTGATGAAGGATCGCCATCAGCCCCAGTGTCCCCTGTATATGAATCTGATTTACATTTGAAGAACTGTATGCCGTCGCCGAAAAAAGAAAAAGAGAAACCAGGAACTGAATGTGTTTTCGAATGCGATGATTGTGTCAGAGAAAATAAAATTGATAAGGGAAGTTATCATTTCTGTCACATGCTCTTGGATGAGCTACAATTTGTACGTCCATGTATGCGAAACATGGCGTATAGGCATATCTTAAAGATTGTTGACGCAGTAAAAGGGCAACATAAAATGGGCGAAGAAATCCAAGTAACTTATCCACCTTTTAAACACTAGATGTACAACAAAATTGATTAAAAATAAAAAAACTATGCAAATTTTAAACATGTATTAATGTTATCTTTATTACTTATTTTATATTTCCTACTAATATTATAAATGCGAAAGTTTGTGTAGATGGATGGATGTTTGTTACTGTGCAGTCGGCGGATCTAGGCACTCGTGAAGTTAGCCGTAGAAACGCACAAATGGTTATTATGTCACTGTATAAAGTCGAAAATTGTCTGCCGCGCATCCAAACGGCTAACATCACCAGTGCCTAGATCCGCCGACTGCACTGTAACAAACATCCATCCTACAACTACTTCAACTACTAAACAGACAGATTTGGTTGAAATTTGGTTTATAGATAGACTATGACCGGGTATAGATAAAAATTGTCCTATATTTAAATACAGGTCATAATCTAATACGCTAATCAGTAATTGATTGTTCTGTTGGCAACGTTCTACAATTGGAATTTCCAAAAAAATAAACAATTAAAACAATTTCGCTCTTATTCCTTTACAATAAAGTCTAAATTTGAGTAATCACAAAATTTTAAATTTGGAATTATTTTTTTTCGTTTATTTCTGATGAACGAAATAAATAAGAAAATCAAAATTTCACTTTACTTTTATTGACTAGATTTACGTAAAAAAATAGTTAAATTACTTAAAACTAGCCTACGTTTTAAAACTGTCATCCTGAGGTTACGCAAATTTAGACTTTAACGTAAAGGAATAAGAGCGATGGTGTTTTAGGATTCCGAAATTTTTTTATGGGCACAATAGAATCGCCACCTACTTTAATTTAAATTTTATCATAAAGAAATAAAAGAGAAGTTATGTGTATTTATTATGTAAATACCTACCTGCCGGTAATTTATTTTCCCGACATTTCGATTATGTTACTTACCTACAAATAATTACAATAGCCATGGTCGCGAGCAGACGTCATAGTCGGGAAAATAAATTAAAGGTAGGTACTTAATTACGTGATAAAGACCCGTGTCAAAATCTATAGTTAAAGGTAGGTAGGTACCTACCTACTGTGCGTGAACGCGTGCGCAACAGAACAGAACAAACAAAGTTTTATTAACCTGTGTGTCGCTCGATTGACAAAGACGTGTGTGTGCGTTCACAACAAACGAACTCGCTCTGAGTTTTGCCCCTCACGCGCCCTCCCCCCCCCCCCTCCTCCCTTCTCTCATAGCCGACGAACGACACTCAAGATTTTTTCGATACCGTTATTCCATACCGGTATAATTTCGGTATGGCCCAACCGCTATCGAATAACGGTACCGTTATATTTTTGCGGTACCAATACCGTTAACCTCTACCGCTTTCAGTCCCTGGTTTGATGCACCGACCGCCGCCGCCGCCGCTCCCCGCCGCGCGGGGAGTGAGAAAACCTATAATATTTGGGTAGAAATTGCGGTATCGTTATTCAACCTTTAGTATACCACTATGAATTTCGGTAGAAGCTTTTCGGTACCGTTATATTTTTAGGTATTGAAATATATGGAATACCGGAATTTATCGGTATGACGTCATATCGATAAATAGAGGTATCTTAATTTTTCGGTTATTCGGTCCCTGGTCGTAGCAGATTATCTGCATACGACAATTATGATGTTTTACTTAGATACAGTGTACTTACCTACTTAAAATATAGGGTATTTTAAGACTACTCCCGATAACTGAAACTGGATATTCGGACCACGCATTGATAGGTAAGTAGGTAATCAACAAAATTGGTAAAAAAAACGTAATTTGGCCATGTATAAAATAAGCAAATTAAATAAAAGCAATAATTTTTCACTTTGATGATTTCAGTTCATCTGATGCCTCTAGTCTAGTCTAGTCTAGCCTAGCCTCTAGCATTTTCATTACTTATCATAAAGTCTAGAATCTAGTTATTGAAAAATTGTTACCTACATATATCTAGACTCTAGATAATGTAGGTAACAATTTCAATATTTTTTTTTGTCGGTACAGCATTTTTTCTCTTAGGGCATCGGTAGGGGTAGGCGTGTTTTAAGTTTTTGGAAGTCGTTTTAATACATACACTCGGTATAATAATATTATGTAAGATACATACGGGTAAGGTACGTTTGACCTAAATAATCAATTAGGTAGGTAAAACGTACAATGGCATAACTATAGTGAGCTTTTTTTTTATTCCAAAAATCTTCTAAGCGAATTTAATCCTCTGAACTGGCATTCCGCACCGTTCGTTCGCACAAAGGAACCTATACAGGGTGAAATCTGAATAGATATTCACATTAACCAAAACAGTGCAGCATTCAGACTATGAATCTGAAAATAACCAGGCTGAAACAACGCGGAAAATAAATATGCATGAGCTATAATATTTTTTTATTATCCAGGTCTAATCAAATTAAAAGTCCAGCGTCCTTACCACAAGCTCTAAATGAATATTAAAACAGTACCTACTACCCGTAGAGCAAAAGTGACAACGTATTCATAAGAGTTGTCAATTTCACACCGCGAGTACCTATCTGATACTGTTTTTAATATTACTTTAAGAGGCTGCCAGTCGACGATTGCTCTTTTTCGGAACGAAAAAAGTAATACTTCTGAACAAGCCACATCTCCTATTTTTATAAGTAGTATATTACTTCAGGTTCCTACCTAGATTTCTATTAAGCTGAAAACATAATAGCAGAAACTTTTCACGATAAAGATATTATTTCAAAATGATACGTTTTAGAATTTATGATCGAAATATTTTATATACCTACTATTAAAATCAACTTGTGATTTATTGTTAAAGATAGGTAATATGTAGATCTAGATTTCTATTAGGATAGATTTTTATAAGTAATTATACATAATTTATATCATTAATTTATTCGAAAAGCTAAGGTGGACCACGCGCTGACGTGTGTTTGTCATCATTGCAGCGGTCGCCGGTCGGTAGGATTATTTATCGAAGTGATTAAAGATGGGTACATCTTTATTCACATATACTATACATTATAAAATAGGAGATGTGGCTTGTTCACAAGTATTTCTTTTTTCGTTTCGAACAAAAATAATCGTCGACTGGCAGCGTCATAAGAGCGTATGGTCAGGCCCAGTTCACTGTCGCCAAAGTTGAACATCAGTTCCTTTTCTATATCCTTTGTGTAAAAAGCTGTCATCAAACCAAGCTTCTCAATACAGGGTCAATGGTAGGTTGGACTAGACGGAAGCTAGATGGCTGCAATGAATGTTAATATTATGTCATGTCATGATTTTTTGTTAGGTAGGTAGGGACTTGACTTATCTAGATGTTTAAAGGCGCCAGCAAATAGGTATTGTGAGACATTGTTTTGGCAAGCGATAAAGGTACTACATCTTTCCCATAACTGACCTTAGTTCCGACAGAATGAAACACCAAATAATTGTTCCCTGGCTCCATGTTTTCGCATCGGATCGTCGCATCAGGTCAAGGACGTTGCATTCCGCAGATCTGCACATATGACGCATACATACCTACCTACCTATCTAATAATACCTATGCTGTGAATATATTTCCATAGGTAAACTCTGCAATCCAATCATAGATAATTTAGGTAGACATTAATACACCTTGTACATACATAATATGTAGATGTAGGTACCTACCTGACAATTTTTTTAAACGATGATTAACATAGTTAGTATGTCTTTCAAAGCAGTTTAGGTACATAGATTCTATAAAGCTATTTCGAGACTTTTTCTTTTGTTGAATAAATGAAAATGATTTAAAAATACACAAATCCTCCCTTGGAAAAATCAAGTGATTGGCCAAATTTAGCTAGTGATCGAGATGTGTAGAAGGAGGAAGGCATCTGTCCTGCAGTGGGACAGTAAAGGCTAAACTGAATAAGATGTTTGAAAAAAACCGGCCAAGTGCGAGTCGGACTCGCGCACGAAAGGTTCCGTACTATTATCAAAACGGCAAAAAAATCACGTTTGTTGTACGGGAGTCTCACTTAAATATTTATTTTATGCTGATTTTAGAGAAATACATCATCTGTGAAAATTTCAACTGTCTAGCTATCACGGTTCACGAGATACAGCCTGGTAACAGACAGACGGACAGCGGTGTCTTAGTAGTCCCGTTTTTTACCCTTTAGATACGGAACCCTAGAAACATAAAAAAAAAAAAACTTGAGAGGTGTCAAGGGACACCCGGATGGAACGAAGTTCTTTTCGATTAATTAGTGAAGAAATTGTAATAAAATTTTATTTCTTTTAAGTTAAAATAATATGTTTTTTATTATTATCAAATATAATGTAATATAAACTTAATCAGTAGGCTCAATTTTTGTCAATCTAGCTAGTTAGATGAGAAACAAACGCAAAGCAAATAAATAGGTAAGTACCTACCTTCCTAAGTAGATACCACCTACCAACTAATGTTTTGGTAATCTCCTACTTGCACAATAAGTCGTTTATTAGTTTACAGTTATGTTGTACTGAACACAAAATAACGTGGGACAAGGGAAGGGGAATCAACTTTGACTTCGACCTCGACCTCGACCTCCAACTCGACCTCCACCTCCATCTCGACCTCGACCTCGACCTCGACCTCGACCTCGACCTCGACCTCCACCTCGACCTCGACCTCCACCTTGACCTCGACCTCCACCTCCACCTCGACCTCGACCTCGACCTCGACCTCGACCTCCACCTCCATCTCGACCTCCACTTCCACCTCGACCTCGACCTCCACCTCGACCTCGACCTCGACCTCCACCTCGACCTCGACCTCGACCTCGACCTCCACTTCCACCTCGACCTCGACCTCGACACAATTAATAGATATATATATTAATAGATATACTATAGCAAAAAAGTGTCGTGACAACTTTTCGTAAGAATTTTTTCCGTCTAGCCCCCTTTCACAACGCGCGATAAGGAACTTCGTTCCAAAAAGATGTAATCATTTTTACCCGGTATAAATTGGGTATAAATAGGAATGAATGGGTAAGAATGACGTCATTTTTACCTGATATAAATTTTGTATAAATAGGAATTAATGGGTAAGAATGACGTCATATTTACCCATTCATTCCTATTTATACCCAATTTTTCCTTCCCATTTTTAATTTATACCGGGTAAAAATGATTACATCTGTTTTTTTTACTTTTTTGTCACTTAACTAATTATGAATCACACATCAGGCGCAGATGTCTATGACAGGTTGCAAGCCCATCGCCCATCTGTCTGTCCGTCTGTCCGTCTGTCCGTCTGTCCGTCTGTCCGTCTGTCCGTCTGTCCGTCTGTCCGTCTGTCCGTAAAAATGATTTTTACCGGGTAAGTGCCCATCTCTGGTGGCAATGCGATATCATTCACGCGGATTTATCATAACAACTAGCTGTCCCGACTAACGTTGTCCTGTCAAATTTCAATAATCCCACAGAAAAAGCGCTCCAGTTTTTCCCGAACTTTACGCCACTCTTTTCTCATACCTACCGAATATTCACAAAAAATCATAAAAATCGTTTACAAACACTGACAAGAGAATTTTATATATTAGACATTAAAAGTGGCAAAAGAGAGTCGTGTTGTCTACAGCAGTGTGGGTTGAGGAATCATCCATCCTCGATCTCAGACTACAATCCAGTGTGGTTGAGGAACTATCGTTCATAAATCGTCGTTCAGTCATTCGGAGGTCAAATCGCAACTCCGCTTACGAAGAGACGCGATTGACTAAATACCAACGACTTTCAGGTTATACCTAGTATAACAAAACAATACTTTTTGTCTTAACTTTTACAAGATTCGTTCGCTATGAAAACAACCGAAGACAAACTCGACTATTACATCTAAACTAGTAGCTAATAAAGTTTCCTTGGTTTTGATAATTATTCCTATTATGGTGGGGACTCTAAACGCTAACAAAAATGAATTTATAAAATGGATCTTCGTATTTTTTTTAAGTTTTATCCAACAATATCCCTGTGATCGATGAATCGATGGAGTAGGCAAAAAATATAATAGGTACTTCCCCCTTCCCTAGGTAGCTACTCCGGAAAGGCGTTTATTCATAGTTTTTATCTTACAACCTTGTACGAGTCACAGAATATGTAAACTACTCTAGCGTGCACAGCTTGTAAACACTAATAGTCTGCGAGTAAAACGCCTCTGACTGAAGACGGACGGACAGACAGACTTGGCGAAACTATAAGGGTTTCTTGTCGGACTTCGGAACCCTAAAAATTGGTGGATACCTAATATGATAAACTTACGCAACTATTGTAGGTACAGTACCTACTAAGATTAAAGTTATACGTCTATGCAAATTGTATGTTTTTCCGAACTAGAAAGTAAGTACGAATATAGGTACAGTCAACTCCGGCTTGTCTCCCGCGCCTCGTCACCTCGTCAGTCGCAAGTGAGCTTCAAAAATGTCGTAAAAGTCTAGATTCTATTTCATTATCGCGCGTTCGTTGATCCGAAGATAGGGAAGAACCGAGGCGTATAACTTGAATCGTACCAGTAGTAGGGCGCTCAGTACCTGCTGTAAGATAATCGCACCGAGCCCAGGAACCGCGAGGATGTCACCACAAGTAGGTGGAACGCGTCTGACCAACGAGTATTTACAATCCGAGCGTCGCGGTTGGGTTCAGTAGCGCAGGCAATGGTCGTGATGCAACGGTGCACCACCAGCTGCGTGGTGCAGCGGCGCCGCATTCTCTTTGTCGCGGGCGTAGTGGGGCGCACCCCCGTGCGTGCCGAGCGAGCCGTGCGAGCCGTGAGGCGGGAGTGGCGCGGAAGTCGCGGGCTGCGCGTACTCCGCGCCCAAGGCAGCCGCCTCGTACTCGTCCGCAGAGCCATCGGACGCCTCCAGATACCCGAACAGCCTCGCTGCGCCAGCCGCCCTAGCTTCTCGCCTTCGCACCACAACCGGCCCCGCAACCACCCCCTCGGCCGCCCCCACTCCCACTCCGCCCTCCGCTTGCTGCTGCTGTGGCTGTGGCTGTTGTTGCGCACCACTTCCGACTATAAAGCTGGCGCCGGTCGACACAGGCGCACTCGCAGCTGTACCAGCGCTTGCTCCGCGCGACCCCGCTGTCGTTGGCACCTTCAGGTTGCGGCTCTCGATATGGCTGGAATGTAATAATAAACTGTTCGATAGGTATACCTATAAAACGGACCTAGTCGTGATTGTTATATTTGTCTGAATGCAATCGAATATAAAAAAAATCATGCAAATCGCGGGTTTGGAGTGTTGTAAACGATAAACTAATATTATTTTAACCACCGTGTGTTTAAAGGAGTGCGCGATGGTGATCACCGATTAGGTATGGTATAGTAGGTTGGTACTTGGTACTGACTGTGCGTCGCGAAGATGCACGGCGAGTTGGTGCAAGTCGTCTGCGAGGAAGGCGCACTTGCCGCAAGCCTTCTTGTTGTGCACCTTGTGCACGTGCGTAGCGAGTCTCTCGGCACGAGCGGCCTTGTACTCGCACAGCGCGCATGCGAACGGCTTCAGGTGCGTGTTCAGATGCCGCTTCAGGCACCAGTTGTCCACACCGGACCACGCGCAGTAGCAGCAGGCGTAGCGTCTTTCACCCTGCCGATACGATGGGGGGCGAAGTGGGGTTAGTGCGGGGGTAGTGTGGGGGTGGAAAGCGAAGGCTCGGGGGATGACACTCACCTTGCGACGAGCGGGGGCAGCTGCGGGGGCGGGGGCCGGGGGCACAGCGGGGGGCGGGGGCTTGTGCGGTGGGGGCGGCTCGGGCTTTAGCTGCACGCGCTCCTGTTTCACGAGTGGGGGCGGAGAGCGGTATTCCACTTGCTGCTGCGGAGTGGCACTCGGCGCAGGCATCAGAGTTGGCATCGCAGCGGTCGGCACCGGCGCGGGAGGAGGCTCGCCCGCCGGCTTCGAATAATAGAGCGCGGGAGGATTCGGCGCAGGCGTAGGCGTCGGCGAAGGTTTGGCGGCCTGTCGTCGGATGCGATTCAGGTCGTACGGTTGGTCGCGGTGCATGCGCAGGAAGTGCTTCTTCACGTGGTCGGCGCGGTTGAATTGCTTCTGGCAAAGGTAGCAGTGAAAGGGCTTTTCGTCGCGATGGATGTTCTCGTGGCGCGTGAACAGGTCGCGTCGGTCCGTGGCGTAAGGGCAGGCGCCGCACGCGTACCTCTTGCCTCCGTCCGAGACGGCGCCCGTCTCCGCCTCCGCGGCCGCGGTCGCCGATTCGACGGCGGCCGCTTCGCCGACCGACGGCCGTCGTTCGTGACGCAACGCCTCCACCTTGGTCTTGAGACGTTGCAGGTAGCGCGTGAGATCGTCCAGCGCCGGGTTGTCGCGCAGCAGATGATCCGCCGCGGCTGGATCGGAGTGGTGATCGCGCGCGAGGTGTTGCCTTACGCTTCGGGCCCAACCGGAAGCGAAGCCGCAACCCGCCAGCGGACACTGGAAGGCTCGCGCCTGCGAGTGCGTGCCGAGCCAGTGCTCCGCCACTCGCGCCAAGAAGCCGACGCACTCGCAATCGGCGCACTTGAACAGTCGCTGCGCAGGGTTGTAGGCGGCGACGCGCGAGTGCGCCCACGCCAAAGGCTCCTCGGCGGCGGTCCAACGGTCCTCGGCGGTGGGGTCTGTGCGCGGCGTGAAGTTAGCTTGCAGGATCCCAGGCGGCGGGAAGCCGTTCTGCATGAGAGCGGCGAGGCCCCAGGCGGTGATGTGCTCCTCGGGTCGCATGTCGTCCTCCAAATCCCTCTCTGCCGCCGGAAACTCAACTCCCACCACGCCTACTCCCACGCTCGCCTCCTCTCCGTATAGCTTCTTGGTGATCTCCTTGAACATATCCTCGCAGTCCATGGTGAGCGACGCCACGCTGCCAGCGCCCGCGCCGCCCTCCATGCCTCTCCTGCCTTTCTTTGCACCCGCACCTGTTCACGATAAGCAAACATTTAAGGTAGCTGCGACTGCGACTCGTCACAATTGAAAGCGGTAATAGGGTCCGCATCATGACAACGCAACAACGGCTGAGGCTTCCGGAGGAAACAAAAGAAATCGATATACTATTACGAACAATTATATACTCGTACTCGTACAATATATTATTCACGAAGTCGACAGCGCTGCGTCTGCGGGAGACTTATTTCGTGGGGCGAACTCTACAACACGAGTTGTTTGGTTGGTTATTGATTTAGCTGGATATCTCTATGACTATAACTCCGAGTGTCCAGTTTATAAAAGTAAGTAGGTACTTAGGTATCATGAGAAAGAACAATAGAGCCGATAGTAGAGAAGCATCAGGCGGAGGGCCACTCCCCCTGCAAGTGCATCCCATATCCAGTTCCCCCGATTCCTCCCCCTCCCGGGCGACGCGCCCTTTCATTATTAAATGAAGGCCCGAACCTCTGCCGCCATCCAGTCGGCCGGCGCCGCCTGCTCGCCCAGGTTGTGGCGATACGGAATGCCTACCTACAATTAGGTAAAACTACACGGGACAGCATACCGAAATATGCATCTGATTTCAAATAAAAAACAAAACATTACTTAAACTTCAACATTCTGTACAGGATTCTAAGCATCGCATTTATTGGGGTGTTAGATGTTAGAGTATTAGATATTATGGCGATGCCCGATGGGACGGAGCGCTATCTGCGCGAAGGTACCTTTGTATGCATCGACCGTCGTCGTTAAAATCCAAAAGCTTCGTTAGTAATCGCTACGCAAGCAGGTGTGGGGGAGTTCGATGCATAGAATAGGTTCATAGTTTTGGAAAAGTCACGCTCGCCGTCCTGCGATGGATGCGTAGAGTGCGAGGTGACGTCACCCTACCACCGGCGGAGAGGCGCCGCGCCGGTCGCTCGCGAGAACGCATAGAAGGGAGCGATTCCAATCGATCGCTAGACCCGGGCCAAGGCGGGGGCGGGCGGGGGGAAATGGGGGGCGGGCGGCGGACGAGGTGCGGCGCACACGGGTGGATCGATGCCCTCGAGAGTGGGACTCACCTGCCGGCGCTGGCGCGGAGCGCGCTAAGGCTGCGGCGGGAGCTAGCAAGGCGCGAGGGGACACCACAGCTCGGAGCGGCGCGCCGGCCAAGACTGACGCCACCCGCCTCCCCCGCCCCCGACACCCGACACCCGCCCGCCCTGTGAGCCCCCACGTAGAGCTCATTCACCGCACGCATATCGACCGACCGCCGCCACCAGCGTTCGCGCTAAGTCGGAGGCGCACTTGGTTGCAGAGCGATTTTATTTCTTAGGAACTTACATTTTTGTGCTCTACGCACACTTCAGATTGGTACATAGACGATACGATGTAGGTTGGTGTCATTGTGTAGGTTGCTATCATTTTGTAAATTCGAAATTTACAGAACTACTAATCTTAATATTATACAAAGAAACAAAAAAAATCTACCTACCTTCAACGGCTGAACCGATTTTGATATTTCTTTTTAAATGGTGAACCGCTAGTATTCTAGGATCATCCTATCACCTAGTGCTTACGTAGGTACCTATTCGTAGGTGCCAGTGTGCCACAGGCCTAGAGAGCAGGCCGCCCTCTGCGCGCCGCCCGCCCTGGGCGACTCCGCGCTACGTGTAGGGTGCTCGTGTAGGTGCTCAATAGGTTGAGGTACTTTACGCTACCTACTGGCCATATAATAATCCTTCCTGTTAAAATAATTAGCCACAAAGTACTTTTAGTCGCTAAACTACAGGTACCAATTTATCATTGTTTTTATAAAATAGGTTCTAGCGGTTTCACCCGCGTTTGTCCCTTTTCCGTGGGTCTTTTTTTTCTCTACATAAAAAAAAAACACCTTCCCCAGTACAGAAAAAAATCAAGGTTAGTACATTATACTGGAGTTAAAAGCAAAACTATCACAGCTAAGTAGGCGTTACGTGAATTGGTAACCAACTTATAAACTGGACTTGGAGAAGTTATAATAAAATTGTTAGTACAAATACCATTGAAAATTACTTATAATATAAGGTTGTTAGCTGTGTAAACTATGAAACCCTACATTGCGCGTGACCCGACACGTACTTTGCCCGTTTTTTCAAAAATGACGCACGCAGTCAGTTGTCTTCAATACAATATCGGCGTCAATCAAAGTAAATTAATCCACAATAAATCACTCGAAGATGTTACAGCATCCACATTTTTATACAGTAGGTATAATTTATACCTATATAGATATATATATGGTGATATATATATATATATATATTTATTTGACTGAAAATTATTAAAGTGATTAATTAAAGAGAACATGACTATTAAAAATGTTAAGGGATTTTACTAGTTTGTACCTTGTGATCTATTAACTCTAAATATGTTACTAGGAAGGTTAATGGTATAGTAAGGTAAGGTTCGACAGCGAAATGTGTGATATTGCTATCCGTTTTTTATTAGGGAATAAGTACTTTTTTATTATAAAATATATTCGATTTGGATTCACCATGATGTGTGTGACTACATTAATTATCACTTATATGTTATATGGCATTTACATAAACTAACAATTTAATTAGGATAAGACGATTTTGAACTGCATTGCATTTGCATATGTATCAAATCAAACCGGCCGTGGCCGTATAATAATATGTATAATAATGAAGTAGGTGTTATTGATTGGACACTATACTCGTATTAACACTGTTTATTATTTATGAAAAATTCTAACTGAGAACTTCGCCCTTTTATAAAAGTCGTATAAAAACAATTAAGTGAATAGGTACTTGGATAATCTGAAACCACCATAACAGTGTCAGTTCTATAAGCGAACTATGTAGAATTGAAGCGGCTCGCTTAGCTTTTGCAGGAGACAAAAGCTACGCCAAGTGCCTGTTTACAAGATAACGTCGTGAGTGTAACTTTATGCAGCAGCATGAGCTACGCATTGTCGTGCGGTGCGGTGCGGTGGTGAGGTGACGTTAGGCGCATTGCCGATGATGCCAAGTAGACGGGAATGATTGATGTCGTGTCGCGACGTTCGCGAGTTAAGTGGGGTGAGGGTCGGAACGTTTATACCCTGCTATTTCTCGGTATAAACATTCCTTCTCTTTATTTAAAACTCTCACAGATTTAAATGATTGAACTTTGA
Organism: Hydriomena furcata; assembly: GCA_912999785.1. NCBI lineage: Eukaryota > Metazoa > Arthropoda > Insecta > Lepidoptera > Geometridae > Hydriomena > Hydriomena furcata. The sequence continues at coordinate 14,470,072 of OU538835.1, forward strand.
GCTTCCCTTCTTTTTTTTTGAGATGGATTACAAAACGCTGATCATTAAATCGATCTAACCTTTTGTTTTACTGTAGGTAATAAATAACATGTTTTTATTTAGTGTTAATACATACGAGTATAAGCTGACTGGAAACACTTGGATGTTGTTTTCATTGATAAAATGAGAAAAATACTCACAAACGTGTGGATGAGTGTGGTACCTAATGGTACGCAAACGCTTGTCACAAACTTCGTTGATTGCCGCTCAAAAACAAACGACATTCGTTCGAATCAACCACACATTTTAATTCTTATCGAAAGGAACGGGCTCCTTATTATAAATATACGCACTGTGGAATATTTCCAGTGTATTAAGGAAAATATCATACTTTGTAAAAACTTTAAGTATAACTCTTAGGCTCGTATTCAAGAACGACACTAAGAGAACGCACAGTAGGCTCCGACCCACAGTGGGCAATATCTTGTTTCATAAACATCACTTGAGTGTTGTGCGACACTATGCGTACACTTCAGTGTTCCTCTAGCCAAAGTACCTCAACAGCTACTTTATCGAACGCATAGTGTTGGTTGTATTGTCATACGTATAACCTCAAGTAAATTTAACTTAAAAATTAGTACAAATGAGGATGATTTTGATGATTATTTTATTCGGCCGACGAAAAAACGAATAGTATCATATATTTACTACATACAAGAAAATTTTATTGTAATTTATCAATCCAACAGATATCAGGGGTCATACCACAAGGTCCTAAAGTAATATCAGAACAGTTGCGTTGTCACTTTTGCACCGTAATTAATATTGTTTTGATATTCCTTTTTAACTTGTGGTACGGCCACAGCTGATGAGCCGACATGACATTTGTTTGTTTACACAAAATACTCTGTGGTTTGTTTCTTTGATTGATTGATATTAATGACGTTTACCATTGCTTGAAGTTAGGTCCAAAACCAACCACCAATCACAACGCCGAATCCACCCCCATGCGTTCACTGAGCTAAGGAATACTTAAGTGTTGTTCATGAAACGAATGTATGGACATATTCGACACTGTGAGAAATCGGAAACTTTGCAGTGAGAAATCCTACACTTAGCTTAGTGTCGTTCATGAATACGAGCCATAAACTACTTTGTAAAAATAAAAATATAGTAAAAAAGATGGCGTAGCAAATTGTAGGACGATTGTAGCATCTAGTAGCGTAACCGATAGAGAGCGTCGCCGGCGGCGTAGCGGGCCTAAGCTACGCGCTGCTGCTACGCTGCTACGAGCTATGTAGCGCGCCCCAGCCAGCGCAGACAGGTGCCGGTGGTAGCTGGCGGTTGTGCTCTCAGCGCACAGCGCATCAATATTTTGTTTGTTCATTTCATTGGTGTTGTTTGTTGCACAGATAACACTTACGAGTAGGTAGCAGGAAAACATCGTGAGGAAACCAGGTGACTCTCTTATTAAGTGGCAGGGGGCTGTCACGACACATTTGGAATGCTAACTACTGCAAATTGTGGGCATGTATCAAGTGTTATATTTGGTCGTGCCTCTGATTACCCTTCTTGGATATATTTAAGATGCTGAGTGCCTAGAGATCTCAGAGGAGACATGATCAGGTTTTTTGAAACTAGAATCCTTTTTATTTATATTTTACATCAATATTAATTATCTCTCGTATATCTAAAGTATGTCTCCGGTCACTCCTTGGAACTTAAGCTATTTAATATTACAGTTCACATAAAAATTTGTGTCGTTATTATTATTTAGAGCGTAGACAAAAGATCCATGAAATATGTCATACTCGTACAATGATCTAATCCCGTTACAATAGAGGTACATATACATACATACATACACACACAGTAAAATAGAGAGTGTTTAGGTACTTCACATTTATCATGCAATTAGGTAGTTTAAAACATTTTCTATTTATTAACCGACTTCCTGCATGAGGAATATGTCAATTCATACAAAATGTCTAATGTCTTACGAAGGTAGCAAAAGTGACTTGAAAAAAAAAAACACCCTGTGATGTCCTGTGTCCGTACGAAGACAGTTTGTTTCTTACAATATTACTGACATAATACATATATCTGGTCTTAACAAGGGCTCCGCTTGTTCTTTTTAAGGTACGAAAGCCTAAAAATACTCGTAGCAGTCGCACCGAGCGTCATACATTAGTTGGGTGCTTACTCGTTGATTTGTTTGAACCCTTATGGGACATGAACAAATGGCGGAAGTGTAGTTCTCTGGGTAGAAATCTCGACGGAGAATGTCATAGTTCCAGCATAGACGGTTGCGTGCCGATTAGATAAAATCAATAGAGGCGGCTGGCTCTCTCTTTGCGCGATCCCATTCATGGAGGTTGGTAAAGCGCAGGCGCGTTTTTACGTCGCTTGCGGCTGACGGAGTCAGTCGCGCCTCGGCCGCGGCCCTCGCCCGAGCGCCATCCGCGCTGTCGCCGCATGCCGCGCCTTCGCTAGCGGCGTGTCGGCGACCGCCCGCCCACCGACCGACCGACCGAGCCGAGCATGTCGAGCTCCCCCGGCGCGTCGCACGATGAGATCGTAAGCTCCGCTTTGTTTATCGCGCGCGAGAGCGCGAACGCGAGTCGAGGACAAGCTATTAATACGCTTAGGCGAGAGCGCGGGCGCAGCGCAGAGCGCCTCGACCCTCACCTGCTACCCTCCGAACGACAATTGTTTTCGATGACCGATTCCCGTAGCGTAGCTCTTCTTTATAGGACGGGCCACCCGCCCGCATCCGCGTCCCGCCCGCCCTACCGATGGCGAAAAATAGAACAAACCTTTTAGCGTTTTCTTTGAGCGTCTTCGCGGATCTTATTTATCCTAATTTTGCCAGCCGGTGCGCGGTCGTTGAGAGCGTGATGATATTTCGTAAGGTAAATTAGGGAGGTACCTAGCGGACTTCGCGCAAGGAGTGGTTGCGGCGGGGACGGGTCGCGGAGGAGGAATAGGGTGGGGTAGGGGGGGGAAGGTGGGTGCGAACTCGCCTCTAGTATAGATGCGAGCGTCGGTGCGCGGAGGAGCGCTGCCGCGTCGTTTCTCGTTCGATTTAGGGCTCGGCTTGCGGAGTCCGGGAGGCACCTAGAGCCGCAGGACATGGACGTTTCCTGCGTTATAAGGTTTGGTTCCCGGTGAAGTGCGCATGGATCTCGATTGTGATGTGGTTGTCCGATGGCTTAGCGATGGATATCCCTTTTAGTGCATCCAGTTCCGTTCCGATGTGATTCTTACTACCGCGCGCAGCTAAGTACCTACTGAACGGCTAAAGAAACTTTTATACACCGAATTATATTATTATCTAAAACTAGGGAATGCAACAAGACGTTTACCCCGCTTTGGGAGGCGTAATGACGTTACGACGGCAGTTCCTTGCTCCTCAGCCTCAGCTTCCAGTTGTCGCTTGGCGGTGTTGTGATGTTGTTTGTGGCTCTGCCTGAGTGAGTGAGTGAGTGAGTGAGTGAGTGAGTGAGTGATTGTTGTGTGCGTCCATTGCAGATGTGCAGCCTGGCAGCGCTGGCGCGCGGCTGCCGGCCTACTGCTGCCGCGGCTGCGCCTCCTCCAAACGCGAAGCTGCCTTTCAGTTGGTGCTGCTGGTGCTGCTGCTGCTCCTGTTCCTCATGGTGAGACTATTCTATTATATATGTATACCGGCAGTAACACACTCGAAACTGGCGCAACTTCGCTTGCTTTTGTTATTAGCAGCAGAGTGATGGACCAATTTTGATGCCAATGTCGTTACTTGTCGTTACCACTGTTGGTATTTTCTATAAGAGATACTAATATTTTGACTTTTCTCTTATTTTTAAGTGGTCCTTGTGATTTTATTTAGATAAATACATTTTGACTTTTGAAACGTCTTAATTAAATAAATTTAATTGAATACCTACATGATAAGGGCCATTATAAAGGTTCCGTATTTAAGGTTTCGTAGTCTACAAGAAACTAAGATTTTGGAGGCGTGAAAAAAAACCCGGTAGTAGGTATAATGAAGTTAAAAGCAAAACTATCACAGCTAAGTAGGCTTTAGTAATAGACCTAATAGTCGACCAACTTATAACATTATAGGTACCTACTTGAAGAAGAAATAATATTTTTTTTAGTAAGTACACAATAGGTACCATTAAATAAATAAATATTGGCGGACTTTACACACAGCGCCATCTAGCCCCAAACTAAGCAAAGCTTGTACTATGGGAACCAGATAAACTGATAGAATACTTATATACTTTTTTTTTGTAAATACATACTTATCACTACATAGTATAAAGCAAAGTCGCTTCCCGCTTCCCGCGTCTGTATGTATGCTTATATCTTTAAAACTACACAACGGATTTTGATGCGGTTTTTTTTAATAGATAGAGTGATTCAGGAGGAAGGTTTATATGTATTAAACCCGTGCGAAGCCGGGGCGGGTCGCTAGTTATACATATTAACACCCAGCCACAGAACAAACATCTATGTTCATCACACAAATCTTTGCCTTGGATGGGGATCGAACCCACAAGCCCACAACCTACAGCGCAGAAGACTACCAACTGAGCTGTGAGACCGGAACATAATATGTAACAAAAAAACAAAAATAAAACGAAACCTATAACATAACTACCTATTATATTAGTTAGCTATATTATTATATATTATTTGCTACCTATTAGTTAGAAATTTCGTTTTGTTTTTCCATATCGACTTTTATTAAGTAGGTAATAAGCTCTAAGCACACCTATTGATTTTTGAATATTGTACATTTTATTTAGCCGTGTTGGCCGAGTGGGAGGTACCTCGACTTTCAAGGTCGTGAGTTCGAATCCCGGCGTGCATCAATGGATTTTTCTGTTCGAAAAATTTATGAAAACACGTTCCCAAAACGGTGAAGGAAAACATCGCGAGATAACCAGTTAGTATTCTTATAAGCGGCGATGGGCTTGCAACCTGTCACGTATGGAATGCTAGCTACTGCAAAATGTGGGCTTGTGCCAAATATAATGTTTGGACTACCCCCACTAGACATCATCAAAGGATCTAAGCGTCTGGAGATCTGAGAGTCCTCTCGTTTATCGTACTTGGGGATTACAGTCGTGATCCTGTATGTGTTTTATTTTAATTATTTCTTTTCTATTTTATTAAATGTCTATTCATCGTTGTTTTTAGTTAATTCTTCCGACACAATGATACAATCCCGACTTAAATGATTGTATCACTGACACGCAAGAAGAAGAAGTTAATTAAATTCAATAAATTGTTTATAAATATTTATCTGCTAATGGAACTAATGACTCGCAGTGCAAATAAACAAAATATAATTTTAAATAAGTAAATAAGTAAATAAATAACCAATTTTTTGGGCAGTTGGGTAAAAATCTAGTACAACGTGTTATTTCCTCCTCTGCTGTTTAGTTAGAGTTTGTCTGCATCTGCATAGATTCTGCAAAATCACAAGAAATCAAAAGGTATTTATTTCAATAAAATCACAAGAATCTCTTTGAAACGTCTTAGGAGGCCTCATAAGGTTATTGATGTCCTCCTGAGGCAGTCGATCTCAAAGGAATTTGGTCAGCTCTTTCAGCTGCTGTCCCATTTGAGACCCTATCAAGGGCTTACTTAGGTCTTTTGCAAAAAAACAATGCTCAAAAAAGAAAGTGAAATGTGTACTGGGTCTGGGACACGTAGTAGAAGTGAAACCCTCTCTCTCTCACGTCTCGCGATATATCGATCGTCTACCCCCTCCACGCGGCAGTAACGCTGACGAGAACGAGACAGATAATAATATTAAATAAAAGCTTTTATTTTCGTGCACAATATAAATAAAATTAACTTAATTAAATCATAATGACTGTGTAAGTAAGGTAAAAGCCTCCTCCAGCTCTTTCCATTTTCCCCGATCTGTAGCGGGTAGCGGCTCTGCAAAACATGGCTTTTGCTTTTGCCTGCTAGTTTCACGATGTTATCATCCCATCCCAATCCCAATGCCATCGCATAGCAGACCTTCCTCTTCTTCGTCTTTTGTGTATTATTGGGTCCCAATTCATTATTATTTTTGAGGACCTCTTATTTTGTAATCTTTGGATGTGCCACCCCCATTTCCATTTTAGTGATAGTAGGTACTTACATTCTTGCAACGTCTTTTGCTTTGCTTTTTCTTCTTATTTCTCGATTTTTTTATTTTATTTCTTAGTTTGAGGCCTTTAAACTTCTTTCATGCCTCTTTGGCAAACCCGTAGCAAAGCCGTTCTAGATTTGGTCCAGTAAGAGACCATGTCTGGCATGACATGAGTACCTAATTATGTGAGGCAGGGTAAGTAGGCAGATTTCCATGGCGTTGCTTTTAAATTTTAAAGGTTTTTTACTTTTGAAAACTTCCTTAATTTCCCAGTATTTACTTCCCAGTAGGTACTTTTAGTTTTCCGCTCTATTTCCTATTCCGTGAAGGAGATTTGGTGTCCCCCAGAACCCCAGATACACATATTCATCAACATACTCTACATTTGTAGAGAACAGAGTCATTGCTACTTTTTCTCTATTCGTCATGCGCTTTGTTTCAAGACAAATAATAAAATCTATACATATAATTAATCTGTAGAAGAGTTAAATTCTGTACATTGAATAAAAACTAAAAAAAATACTCCTCAGGGGCCTTTATACAAGTAGGTAGCACAAGCCAAAAAAAAACATATTGAAATTTTTGTCTGTCTGTCTGTCTGTCTGTTGTCCGGCTTTGTCGCAAAAACTACTAGACGGATTTTGATAAAACTTTTTTTGTTATGTAGCTATTAGTCCTCGGCAACATATTGGCTATAATTTATTTTGAAAATTGGAATACCAGATGTGAAAATATCTGTCGTCCAGCGAACCGGGCACGGGTCAGCTAGTAAAATAAATAAAATGATCAATATTTGAAATATTCTAAACTCATAATTAGACTTTTTAAATGAGTGACTTACCTATAATTTCAGATTGTTAAAAAAATGAATGAAGTCATTTTGTCAATCTATGGTGTTAAGTCCCATTTGAGCTAGTGACCCTCACTTTGAAAATTTGACGCGAGCTATTTATTTTAGACCTTTTGCAGTGAAAATAAGTACCTACATATTTAGTTTTAGTCGGAAGGATGGACGAATGAACCATGTGGGTTCCTATAAATACGGAAAACATGATAAATAAAACCGGCCAAGTGCGAGTCGGACTCGCGCACGAAGGGTTCCGTACTATTATCAAAACGGCATAAAAATCACCTTTGTTGTACGGGAGCCCTACTTAAATATTTATTTCATGCTGTTTTTAGAGAAATACATCATCTGTGAAAATTTCAACTTTCTAGCTATACCTAACGGTTCATGAGATACAGCCTTGTGACAGACAGACGGACAGCGGAGTCTTTGTAGTCCCGTTTTTACTCTTTGGGTACGGAACCCTAAAAACATAAAAAATCAGTAATTACATACCTAGTAGTTTTTTACGAGTAGTAGGTACGAGTACCTACTTAGGTATCTTTTTATTAATCACGCGCTCCACACCACACCGTCGAGCGACAGTAGGTAAACCCTGAAAAGTGGGACAGAGCCTGTCCCACGTGGCACAGGCACTTGGAGTAAAAAATCGGGACGTTCCGCCAAAATCGGGACGTCTGGCAACGCTGGTCTAGGTAGGTAGGTATTTCTTAGGGTTTAATGGCTTTAAAATTAATAATATCTAGTTACCTACCTATTTACCTAACTACGTAGTTAGCATTCCACACGTCCGTCAAGCCCGCAAGCCCGTCGCCGCTGATAAGAATACTAACTGGTTTCCTAGCGATGTTTTTCTTCACCGTTATAAACACGTGATCGGAACCCTAAAAAACGCATAAGGGATCATTTTGCTATAGATGGCGCTGGTGTGCAAAAAATCTGACATCCGTGTTGACATCAGTCGTCATAGCAACGCGTGCGTTACTCTTGGTGATTACCGAAATTTGGACACGAATACGTCTGTCGCGGGTCTGCCGCACGGGAGTAACGTATTATAAAACGATTTTATGGGTATTTTTTTACCCAAGGTGGTTACATTATCGAAGTTTTAATAGGGATCCCTATTTTTTTCAAACAATAAATATAGCCTATGTTTCACTTTCAAAACTTTCGTGAGTTGTATACGTGAGTAATTTCCCGTTGTTGTAATAGCCTATGTTACTCAGAGATAATGTAGCATAGGTAAATAATTTTTTGAAATCGATCCAGTTGTTTTTGGATTTATTCCATACAAATATACAAAACATCTTTCCTCATAATAACATTAGTACCTATAGATTATTACACTCATATTATTTTGCTTTTTATTCACATGTTGGGTTACATTATGGAAGTTTTCATATGGATCCCTAATAGTTAGACATATGGTATTGCTGATTTATTTGTAGATATTGATGTCCTCTTTAAAACTGTAGTACATTACTTTGCTCTATTGTCAATAATTTTTGCAGCGTACGCGATATAAGGATTTTTTTTGCTTTTGATTCACACGTTGGGTTACGTTATCTAAGTTTTCATACGGATCCCTAATAGTTAGACATATGGTATTGTTGACTTATTTGTAGATATTGATGTCCTCTTTAAAACTGTACTACATTACTTTGCTCTATTGTCAACAATTTCCGCAGCGTACGCGATATAAGGATTTTTTTGGATTCTTTTTCACACCTCGGGTTACATTATCGAAGTTTTCATACGGATCCCTAACGTTTTTGAAAATATTCTATAGCCTATGTTCATCAGGGATAACGTAGGATTCTAATGGTAAAAGAATTTTTCAAATCGGTCCAGTAGTTTCGGAGCCTATTCGATGAAAACAAACAAACAAACAAACAAACAAACAATCAAATCTTTCCTCTTTATAATATTATAGTAGTAGTTTTAAAAGAAAACGTCTGTTACGGCTGTACCTGTCCCGCTGTTCCGCCATACTAGCTAGTATTGGTACGAAAAACGATCTGTACGTGTTTTTAGGGTTTCGAGTCTACAAGAAACCCTTATAGTTTCATTTAGGGTTTCGTTAGATAGGTCTTTAAAAAGTATGGAGGTTTTGTAAAAACCACTTTTCGAATATGAGATCCGTTTGTGAAATATTAAACTTTAAGGTCTCAGCACACATATGGGATCGGAAAGGGATCGTCACCGTATCGCCTCGAGCCGTTCAGAATGGTTTGTATTAAACTCCCTACTGCAACGCACACTAATCGGAATAATAACGTAATCGCATCGCCTCGGAACAGGCTCCGAACTTGAATTCCCGCGCTTACGGCTCATCGTCCCCGCGCTTACGTTTCTCCGTCCCCGCGCTTACGTCTCTCCGTACCCGAGCTCACATCTCTTCGTCTACCCTTTCCCCTCCCGCGACTTGCCTGCTAAAGACGCCGCCATTCGCAAGGAGTATTTCATTCGTGTTGCGCGTATGTTTTATTTAAAATTTTAAGTTCGATTCAAACACAAAATAACGATGCAAAGGGAGAAACTTATTGAAGAAGTGAGAAAATATCCATATTTATATGACTTACGTGATGCTAAATACAGCAATACTATAAAAAAGGACGAGGCTTGGAAACAAATAAGTATTACTTTAAAGCAATCTGGTAAGTACCTACTCCTATTTAATTATTTATTTAATGTTTTTCGCGTATGTAGGTATGTATGGGAAATAAAACAGTTGTGATTAATATAATTATAATGAAAAATTTAACTGGAATATCCATTAAGAATTAACATTAATATTTAAAGCTAAAAGCTACTGCCATGGAACTCGTCCGGTAGAAGTTTGAAAATATGTTTTGAACTTTTCACGTACATTAAAAGCGGTAGCCATATGGGCACCACTAATACTTGGTAATTGACTTAACAATCGGTCTTCGCCGAATTCAACTGTAATTTCCTGTTCTGTTCTGTTCGGTTCCTGTAAATTCATCTCAATGTTATATGTCCTCATCATATTGTGTAAAATGCAAGTTGTTAATACCACTTTATCTACAAACTTTGGATGCAATTTAATATTTTTGTTGTAAATCGCAAATTTTTGATATAAAATTCCAAAAGCGTTTTCAACAACCCTTCTAGCTCGTGATAAGCGGTAATTATATTGCCGTTCAGGATCTGATAGTCTCCGTGTATTTGAGCGAGGATATGGTCTTAATAAATATGTCTTCAATGGAAATGCCTCGTCTCCCACAAATACATGTGGCATTGCATGATTAGTTTCTGGTAATGGTTTGTCACATGGAATATTGAATGTGTTTCTTTCAAGTGCCTTTCCAAATGTAGATGATGAATAGATTCCGCCATCGCTGTTTTTTCCATAGGCTCCTACATCAACCGCTATGAATCTGTATTCAGGATCAACTATAGCTAACAAAACAATAGAAAATGTTTTTTTATAGTTAAAAAACAACGATCCACTATTGGGAGGTGCAATTATATTTACATGTTTGCCGTCAATGGCGCCTATGCAATTCGGAAAGTTCCATTTATTTTTAAATCCTTCTTCGATTCCTTGCCATGTGGCTGTAGTTGGTTGAGGTATATGAATTGGCATTAATTTATTTATTATTGCATTGCACACATCTATTACTATCAAACGAATAGTGGATTCTCCTAAACGGAAGCTCGATGATAAATTAGTAAATGTAGATCCAGTTATGAAGTACCTGCAACAATAAATGTATATTTAATATACGTTTTATAATACGTGTATATGTTTATGTGAATGTGTGTGTACGTACTCCCTTTCACACATACACGTGTAACTACATGCGCTTGATATAGTTAACCATGATTTATTTTATTTCAGAATCTGAGTGCAAGAAAATTTGGTTAAATCTTAGAGAGTCTCACCGACGAGCTATGAAGAAGCGTAAAACTAAAAGTGGTCAGGCAGCCCCGACGACGAAAAAGTGGACCTTTGAAGATGAAATGAGTTTTTTAGTACCTCATTACAAAGAAAGAAATACGATCTCTTCGGTTGATGATGATGACGGTTCAGATGTTAGCAGTTTCTTGGGTAATGATGATTCACAGAACTCAATAAACATAATTCAGTCTCCAGAAAACTTACAAGCGGAAACTACTCCACTTTCGCCGCGTCCTGAGTCTTCTGCATCTTCAGTTGCATCCAAAATTTCAAAAAAAAAAAATCTTAATATTGAAAAAAATTCAGCGTCACAAACTTTAATGAAATATTTATTAAATCACAACGAAACCAAAAAAGAAGATGAGATAGATACATTTTTTAAGAGCATTGCGGCAACGGTTAAAAAATTTTCAGAATATAACCAAGCTGTTATGAAAAGTAAAATATATAACGCAGTTTCGGAAATGGAGTTAAAAGAAATCGCAGAGAAACAAAGCTATTATAGTTATCGCAACCCTTACATTCCCCAAAGAGAAGATGACATGCCTCGAGGTTATACCACTCTAAATAACATTAGCCACGAGATACAATCAACATCTGGCGCTTCAAACATTCATGATTTTAATATTTCAAACTTAGAAGAAAATGGCGCGTCAAATGCTGACGATCTTGATACTTCAAACAATCTTTAATTTATACAATGATTGTATTTTTGTTGTGGCGCTATTTTTGTTTAATTGCCATAATTTTTGGATTTAATAATATAGTTTTGTATAATAAAAAAATATGTGATTTATGGGTATTTTTTTTTTACCTAAACTACAAAAAAGTTGCATTTACTAAAATACCTTACGCAATCACACAAAATATATACACACATACACCAGACATAAAACGTACATCCCCTGTGCACACCTGATCGCAAATGAGGGTTATCGACAGAGGATAAAAATTAATCTATCTTGTAGTTTCGGAACCGAGTATTTTTTTTGTACACTTAAAAAAAAGAACAATAGAGATAATACAAACATTAAAATTATAGTACAAATATTTATGTAGACCAGATTAAAAATTCCAAAAACAAATGCAATTTCTCACCTTAACGTTACAGCTAGTTTTTCTTCGGGCGATATTGTTTCTCTGAATGTTGTATTCTTCTTCCTTATACATTCATCTATAGACTGCAATATGTTATAAAAGATATATTTCGGCATATGAAAATAAATATAAAATTTCTCTTCATCATCCATCAAATGTTTTTTTATAGTCCGAAATTCCCCTTCAGTACTCCTTGCTTTATTCATACTGTGTACCCAATATCTTTTTCTTTTTTTCTTGCTATTTTCTTTTTCCTCTTCATCAAGTGCTATGGCTATGATAGCCAACTCACGTATTGTAAACCAAGACATAACCGTGCGCTACACTTAACGTTTGGATTCAAACTGATCTGGTGCCAACCAGGTCAGCCAGGGGGCGGCGAGGCGTAAGCGCGGTGTCGCCTAGCCGTAGCCGAGTTGACGTACAGGCGCTGCTGATACGCTTTCGTTACGTGCATACGGTAGGTTGACGCCTGGTTGACAGCGAGGCGAAAGGCGTTACGGTTACGATCCCTTTCCGATCCCATATGTGTGCTGAGACCTTAAAAGGTCTCAGCACAAAAATAGCGCCACAACAAAAATACAATCATTGTATAAATTAAAGATTGTTTGAAGTATCAAGATCGTCAGCATTTGACGCGCCATTTTCTTCTAAGTTTGAAATATTAAAATCATGAATGTTTGAAGCGCCAGATGTTGATTGTATCTCGTGGCTAATGTTATTTAGAGTGGTATAACCTCGAGGCATGTCATCTTCTCTTTGGGGAATGTAAGGGTTGCGATAACTATAATAGCTTTGTTTCTCTGCGATTTCTTTTAACTCCATTTCCGAAACTGCGTTATATATTTTACTTTTCAATACCTTAAAAGGTCTCAGCACACATATGGGATCGGAAAGGGATCGTAACCGTAACGCCTTTCGCCTCGCTGTCAACCAGGCGTCAACCTACCGTATGCACGTAACGAAAGCGTATCAGCAGCGCCTGTACGTCAACTCGGCTACGGCTAGGCGACACCGCGCTTACGCCTCGCCGCCCCCTGGCTGACCTGGTTGGCACCAGATCAGTTTGAATCCAAACGTTAAGTGTAGCGCACGGTTATGTCTTGGTTTACAATACGTGAGTTGGCTATCATAGCCATAGCACTTGATGAAGAGGAAAAAGAAAATAGCAAGAAAAAAAGAAAAAGATATTGGGTACACAGTATGAATAAAGCAAGGAGTACTGAAGGGGAATTTCGGACTATAAAAAAACATTTGATGGATGATGAAGAGAAATTTTATATTTATTTTCATATGCCGAAATATATCTTTTATAACATATTGCAGTCTATAGATGAATGTATAAGGAAGAAGAATACAACATTCAGAGAAACAATATCGCCCGAAGAAAAACTAGCTGTAACGTTAAGGTGAGAAATTGCATTTGTTTTTGGAATTTTTAATCTGGTCTACATAAATATTTGTACTATAATTTTAATGTTTGTATTATCTCTATTGTTCTTTTTTTTAAGTGTACAAAAAAAATACTCGGTTCCGAAACTACAAGATAGATTAATTTTTATCCTCTGTCGATAACCCTCATTTGCGATCAGGTGTGCACAGGGGATGTACGTTTTATGTCTGGTGTATGTGTGTATATATTTTGTGTGATTGCGTAAGGTATTTTAGTAAATGCAACTTTTTTGTAGTTTAGGTAAAAAAAAAATACCCATAAATCACATATTTTTTTATTATACAAAACTATATTATTAAATCCAAAAATTATGGCAATTAAACAAAAATAGCGCCACAACAAAAATACAATCATTGTATAAATTAAAGATTGTTTGAAGTATCAAGATCGTCAGCATTTGACGCGCCATTTTCTTCTAAGTTTGAAATATTAAAATCATGAATGTTTGAAGCGCCAGATGTTGATTGTATCTCGTGGCTAATGTTATTTAGAGTGGTATAACCTCGAGGCATGTCATCTTCTCTTTGGGGAATGTAAGGGTTGCGATAACTATAATAGCTTTGTTTCTCTGCGATTTCTTTTAACTCCATTTCCGAAACTGCGTTATATATTTTACTTTTCATAACAGCTTGGTTATATTCTGAAAATTTTTTAACCGTTGCCGCAATGCTCTTAAAAAATGTATCTATCTCATCTTCTTTTTTGGTTTCGTTGTGATTTAATAAATATTTCATTAAAGTTTGTGACGCTGAATTTTTTTCAATATTAAGATTTTTTTTTTTTGAAATTTTGGATGCAACTGAAGATGCAGAAGACTCAGGACGCGGCGAAAGTGGAGTAGTTTCCGCTTGTAAGTTTTCTGGAGACTGAATTATGTTTATTGAGTTCTGTGAATCATCATTACCCAAGAAACTGCTAACATCTGAACCGTCATCATCATCAACCGAAGAGATCGTATTTCTTTCTTTGTAATGAGGTACTAAAAAACTCATTTCATCTTCAAAGGTCCACTTTTTCGTCGTCGGGGCTGCCTGACCACTTTTAGTTTTACGCTTCTTCATAGCTCGTCGGTGAGACTCTCTAAGATTTAACCAAATTTTCTTGCACTCAGATTCTGAAATAAAATAAATCATGGTTAACTATATCAAGCGCATGTAGTTACACGTGTATGTGTGAAAGGGAGTACGTACACACACATTCACATAAACATATACACGTATTATAAAACGTATATTAAATATACATTTATTGTTGCAGGTACTTCATAACTGGATCTACATTTACTAATTTATCATCGAGCTTCCGTTTAGGAGAATCCACTATTCGTTTGATAGTAATAGATGTGTGCAATGCAATAATAAATAAATTAATGCCAATTCATATACCTCAACCAACTACAGCCACATGGCAAGGAATCGAAGAAGGATTTAAAAATAAATGGAACTTTCCGAATTGCATAGGCGCCATTGACGGCAAACATGTAAATATAATTGCACCTCCCAATAGTGGATCGTTGTTTTTTAACTATAAAAAAACATTTTCTATTGTTTTGTTAGCTATAGTTGATCCTGAATACAGATTCATAGCGGTTGATGTAGGAGCCTATGGAAAAAACAGCGATGGCGGAATCTATTCATCATCTACATTTGGAAAGGCACTTGAAAGAAACACATTCAATATTCCATGTGACAAACCATTACCAGAAACTAATCATGCAATGCCACATGTATTTGTGGGAGACGAGGCATTTCCATTGAAGACATATTTATTAAGACCATATCCTCGCTCAAATACACGGAGACTATCAGATCCTGAACGGCAATATAATTACCGCTTATCACGAGCTAGAAGGGTTGTTGAAAACGCTTTTGGAATTTTATATCAAAAATTTGCGATTTACAACAAAAATATTAAATTGCATCCAAAGTTTGTAGATAAAGTGGTATTAACAACTTGCATTTTACACAATATGATGAGGACATATAACATTGAGATGAATTTACAGGAACCGAACAGAACAGAACAGGAAATTACAGTTGAATTCGGCGAAGACCGATTGTTAAGTCAATTACCAAGTATTAGTGGTGCCCATATGGCTACCGCTTTTAATGTACGTGAAAAGTTCAAAACATATTTTCAAACTTCTACCGGACGAGTTCCATGGCAGTAGCTTTTAGCTTTAAATATTAATGTTAATTCTTAATGGATATTCCAGTTAAATTTTTCATTATAATTATATTAATCACAACTGTTTTATTTCCCATACATACCTACATACGCGAAAAACATTAAATAAATAATTAAATAGGAGTAGGTACTTACCAGATTGCTTTAAAGTAATACTTATTTGTTTCCAAGCCTCGTCCTTTTTTATAGTATTGCTGTATTTAGCATCACGTAAGTCATATAAATATGGATATTTTCTCACTTCTTCAATAAGTTTCTCCCTTTGCATCGTTATTTTGTGTTTGAATCGAACTTAAAATTTTAAATAAAACATACGCGCAACACGAATGAAATACTCCTTGCGAATGGCGGCGTCTTTAGCAGGCAAGTCGCGGGAGGGGAAAGGGTAGACGAAGAGATGTGAGCTCGGGTACGGAGAGACGTAAGCGCGGGGACGGAGAAACGTAAGCGCGGGGACGATGAGCCGTAAGCGCGGGAATTCAAGTTCGGAGCCTGTTCCGAGGCGAGGCGATTACGTTATTATTCCGATTAGTGTGCGTTGCAGTAGGGAGTTTAATACAAACCATTCTGAACGGCTCGAGGCGATACGGTGACGATCCCTTTCCGATCCCATATGTGTGCTGAGACCTTTAAAGTGCAAAATTTTGTCAGAGTCAAGTCAAGGGGGGGGGGGGGGAAACACGGTAGTAGTATATTAACGAATTTAAAAGGAAAACCATCTCGGCTAAGGCAGTAGGCTTTAAAAGTTTACGAGTAATCATCGACCAACTGAGAAAATGTATTTTATAAGTTGCTCGACGATTATACCTACTCGTAAACTAGAAGTAAACTTTTTAGTACAAATATCGTTGAAAATGACTTATTTATTAACGTTGTGTGTTTAAACTACGAAACCCTACATTGCGCGAGTTCGACTCGCACTTGGCCGTTTTTTACTATTGATTATTTTTACGATTGAGATAAAACTTTCATAGCTATCTTCTTCATATAATGTGTAATTTAATTTAGTAGTTAGCATTGTAAATAATGAATGAGTGTGTGGGTACCTAGTACCTACTGGGTACCTAAGTAATGTAAGTAATGTGGTTGCAGCCTGGCAGCGAAAGGCTCCGAAGGTGGACGCGCGCGCGGCAAGAAGCCAGCCGATCCTGGGCCGCAGGACCCGCTGCTTGCTGATGCCGATGCGCCGTCAGTTACCTATACATATCTATCTATCTATCTATACACTTTTGCAAAGCTTATAATTAACTAAGTACCTACTACGAGTATTTACTTAAGTACCTACATTTTTCTTTTTAAAACGTTTTTTTTCCTACGAGTAGTAGGTACCTATCGAGTTCGTCACACCAAAAGCAAAAACTCATACATAACACACATAATGTACCTACCTATAATAAGATCTTGCTGGTTTAATATGTACCTACATATAAATATAATGTGACGCTCATGTTGCAGGCCGACACTGGAGGAGATACAAAGCTGGGGGCAGTCGTTTGACCGACTCATGCGGAGTGCAGGTCAGTACTGTACCTACTTAGGTACTCGATACTCGATCGATATGTTTATTATTGCCGTTGGCGTTGGTTATCGTGGCCGATGGCCGACTCACGTCATTCAATAATCGAGATAGGTACCCAAACAGATAACAGCACTAGTCGCGGGTTATGTATGGCCGGCGGTGTCGGTAGTCGGTATGCGTAGTGTACTATTATACTGATTGATACTTACCTAGGTAGGTACTCTACTCTACTCTACTAGTGTAGTGTAGGCAGAGGTAGAAGTCACCGAGCGGCTGCGTGAAGCGGTCGGCCGCCGCGCCGCTGCGGCGCGTCCCAATGACGTCATTGTTTACATGAACTCGAGCCGTGCATTAAAACGAACACGCGTGTTTAGACGCGCTGACCGAGGCCCGCCGACGCGACGACGCGCGCGCTACTTCTCAGGGGGAACGGAATTAGGTGAAATAAAATGAATCGTCCTTGCCTTGTCTTGTACGACCACCGCCACCGCACGATCCGCACGAGATACTACCTCGCAAGCCAAGGGCCACCTGAGTTTAGGGGGCAAAATCGCATGACAGACGAGGCGCAACCCCGTGATCACGTGATCACATTAGGTACCTGTCAGCATATCTACAAAAGCGACCAATACATATTCGCAGTCGCAGGTGTCCTCTACCTTCTACTCTAGCTCTACTTACCTACCTATATAGCGTCAGGTGGATCTTTCTACTCACAGGATGCTGTAATAGTACCTAGGTACCTAGTAGGTGGTAGCCGTGGTAGGCTCAGCTCAGCTCAGCTCAGCTCAGCTTTGTTTGTCGGCATTTGATTAAGGCACAGGAACGACATGGTCAATAATAGGTATCTTTGGGAGTTGACTAAGTTGGGTTTTCTCACGATGTTTTCTATTTTGAGCACGTGTTAAAGAGCACATTTATACATATTTTGAACAGAAAAATAAAAACGAACGATCAAGATTAGAACTCACGAAAATCAGAT
The DNA here is from genome assembly GCA_912999785.1 of Hydriomena furcata. Lineage (NCBI taxonomy): Eukaryota > Metazoa > Arthropoda > Insecta > Lepidoptera > Geometridae > Hydriomena > Hydriomena furcata. Next base: position 14,488,195 of record OU538835.1, read on the forward strand.
CGAATGTCGAGGTAGGTACTTACAACTACTTGTAAGGGTGTAGTTTTCTATAATTCATTTTTAAAATTAAAAATACTTCCCCTTGTCCCCGGTATCTGTCCCTGTTGGTGAGTAAGTGCCACCTAAAAAGCCTAAAAAGCACTAAATGAATTATTAGGTTTCTCCTTTCCAGTCAACACAAAACTAAGTAACTAAAACTAAAACTAAGAAATCATTTCAAGGGCAATGTGTACGCTTCTATAACAAAATCCCAAATGACATGCAAAAGCTATCTATTAGCAAATTTAAACGTAAACTATGCAAAAAGGCTTACTATAAAATATCTGATTATTTAGACGACAAAAAAGCCTGGGACTGCTCCAACTCGCTCTATCAATAATAATTAAGATTCATTATGTAATAAAAATAAGTACAAAGACTTAAAAAAAAAACACAAACAATGAACAAATTAAACTAATTAAGTTAAACTTAACTAAATTTGACGATTCTAAATGATCCAAGTGATTTCAATGAATAAACGATATTTTGATTTTTGATTTTGACTACTTAGTAATCCCTTTCTTCAAACTTAAAGTAGGTACCTAAGGCAATGGTGACCTGTAGCCATCGACTACATAGCCCAGTGTAGTTGATGCCTGTAGCGGTTGTAGCAGCATATTTTGTAAAAATCTACATAAGATTTTCTTAGCCATCGTTTATCTATAAGATTAGATTAGGTACACTAATTACTAAGAAATTGGTATTTTCGAAAATCTATGATTTTCATAATCATAGCTATGAAAATTGATTAGGTCCTACCTACATAGATTCTATAATAATTACTAAGAAATTGGTATTATCTAAATTAGCCTGATATTCATAGCTATGGCTATGAATTTCATAGATTTTAGCGAAATGAGCCAGCAGGGGCAGCAGGTCAGCTTTAAATACTCGTAGGTACTTATTTCAGGCACCATCAGTCTCTCACAAAACAGATTAATTAACTACTAACTTATTTATTCTAACCTTTACTTGTTGATAAACCTAATTATTATGTCCAGACTCCGGCCAAAGTCACCGTAAGCTTCTTGACAATTTAATAGATGATGAAATATTTATCTTTATCTGAGCTACTTACATTAAAGGTACTCGTATAAATACTCGTATAGTGCATGTACCTATTATTTGATATAAACATGATGCTGATACAAAATGAACAGCTACCTACTTGGGCCGGTTCCGCCAGCGCAGCGTCTTCTGCGCTACCTACCTACCTCTACCTGTAGGTCATGTTTTTAGGGTTTCCTATAGTCTACAATAAACCCTTATAGTTTCGCCATGTCCGTCCCTACACCTAAAGAGGGGATGTTCTTTTTTTTCTCGCACACCCTATTATGTGGGGTGTCGTTGGATAGGTCTATAAAAAACATTATGGGTTTGTGAAGACAACTTTTCGATTAAGAGATCCGTTTGTGAAATATTAAGCTTTAATGTGCAAAATTTTGTCAGAGTCAAGTGTTATGATTGTATTAACTTGTCTTCCAGCTGGGCGTAAGGTGTTTCGCGACTTCCTGCGCGGCGAGTACTCCGAGGAGAATATCATGTTCTGGCTTGCGTGCGAGGAGCTGAAGCGAGAGGCAGACCCCGCAGCCGTCGAGGAGAAGGCGCGCTTCATCTACGAGGACTACATCTCCATCCTTTCGCCCAAGGAGGTGAGTGTCGGTCTCTTCTCTCTATCTCCTCCCCCAACGAAGGACTTGCGAGACTACTCGTCAAGGGCGCCTCTGTTCACAGGTGTCGCTGGACTCACGCGTGCGTGAAGTGGTGAATCGCAACATGGTGGAGCCGACTCCGCACACTTTCGACGAGGCGCAGCTGCAGATCTACACGCTGATGCACCGAGACTCGTACCCTCGCTTCGTGAACTCTCCCCACTACAAGGCTCTGGCTCGAGTGGCTGAGCCCCCCGAAGCCCCCCCGACGCCACTCTTGGCGCCACCTCCGCCTGCGACTCTCGCGCGTTGACCGAGTTCGTTCGCACGGAGGTGATCTCCTGTAAATAATCATATACATTCGTTTAAACGGGTACTAATTTTGTATATAGTTAGGTTAAGTGTGAAATTAGGTGCGGCGCGACCCCGGCGCCGCCAAGGCACTTCGCTGGTCCACCGCTCCCCAATGTCCCCCCCACTCCCCCTTAGGGCGTAGGTCGCAGCATCCGGTGCAGAGTGCTAAGCAGTGTGTGTATGTTATGTACTTACTTATCGTGAGTGAAGTGCGGCCGTAGTGCCGATACCGCCGGCCCGGTACCCCCCCCCCCGTATTCGCAACAAACAAACAAACAAACAAACAAACACGTACCTACCCTTCCTAGTGCCCGTCGAAGTTCCCGCCGCCCGTCGCTTATCGCACAGCGCATTTAAGCGCATACCAAGTTCAAGCAATAAAGGTGGACCAATTAAGTTTGCCGAGAAGTCAACGAATACATTTGTTCATGTACTTAATACCTGTTTGGTTTCATTTGCTATTGTTGATCCTGAACTCCTCATCCTCAAGAAATAGATTATCACACACAATGCTAGAACTGCAAGCAAGCAACGGTTAAAAATGATATAGGTACCTACCTACCTACCGTAAGCTTTCAGTTTGAGAACGTTATTAGGTAGGTAGGTACCTAAGGTCCCTACCCTCCCATGGAAGGGACGTGTAATGCACCGTGTAGGTACTAGGTAGGTACCTACTTAACTAAATAGATACGAGTTGGTGCCTATTTAAACCGATGATTTTGATAGTGGCTTCACATTATGAGTAGGGTATGTGAGCCCGTTCGCCGGCCCCTTTCTGTTTTCGGCCTTTACGCGTTCTCGGTGCCGTAAAATTGAGATACTATCGTTTTCACATACTATTTTCAAACAAAATATTTAATCGGACATCTGAAAATGTTAACCTTATATCTGATAATACTTTTAGTCGCGAAACATCTACGAGTGATTTATAGCGAATTGTTTAGTTTGACGACGGGTGTCGGAAGTCACGCCACGTGCAAAAAGTAAAAAAAAATTAGTGCCGCGCGTTTCACTCCAAGGTAAGTATTGCGTTGTTCTTCAAACTAAATAATGGCAATAGGTATGTAATTCACTTCAAATATGACGTATTATCATACTCGTAATATGATTTTTGTGATATGATAAACAAAACCACTGTAATTTTAGGGGCCGGTATCTAAAATCTAAATTTTTAAAAAAGTTTGGTTTTCGGCCTAGGGGCCGATATGTGCTATATCAAGTCTTCTACGCTTTTGTCTTGTTTATTTATTTGGTTAAGGATATATCTGAAGATTCTTTCTATTACCATTGTACTTAATGTGAGTAATCTAGCCATTAATTTTCGGCCGTCAAATTACGTGGTATTCAGTTAAAAATTGATCTTATAAATGACCATTTTCGGGGTGGCCGAAAATCTCATCATAGATAAAATGGTACCGTAGTTTTCGGCATGACCTATAATTGTATGGAGAACATGGTGGTCGAAAATTGAATGTCACTGTTAGTTTTCGTCTACAAGTTTCTAATAACATTTTAAACATTTTATTCTGCAGATTAATCTAAAGTTAGTTATTTTGATTAAGCGTTACATTCAACCGACTTTATAAAAAAGGAGGTTCTCTTTTCAACGCGTATATATTATATGTTTTTATTGCTTTTTTAGGGTTTCATAGTCTACAATGTTGCTTCTGGGGCTTGGCGAAGAAAAGATAGATAAAAGAAAAGATACAATTGAAATGCGCCTTCTGTGAAGTCATTTTAATAAGCGACACAGAAGAAGATACGGAGAAGAATCTTGGCTGTAATTTTTGCACTAATTTAAGATAAACTGACTTGGTAGGACTGAAATATGAAGATGTTCAGGACAAATCATTTAAACGAAATGTTTGTTATACTGATTTCTGATCGCAAAATGTAAATTTCGTTCGTAAAAATGTGGTTGATTTTGAAATAGGTGTATAGATAATACATTTATTATAGCTTAATAAATCATTACGATTAATATTGGGTAGTCAAACCCAAAGACTCATCATCTTCCTGCCCTCATCTTACTTAAGTGGGGTCGGCACAATATGTGTACTTCTTCCATTTCCCTCTATCAGCCGTCATCTTATCACTCACTCCTTTCTTACCTATGTCATCTTTCACACAGTCCATCATCTTTTTTTTGGCCAACCCCTACGTCTACATCCATCCATCTTCATTCATTATATTTCTTCCTCCTTATCTTTTCTGCCTCAGGTGCTACTTTTTTTTCAAGCATCTTTGATTATTATCCATCCTGATCTTATCCATCCTCGTCAATCTTCTTTCCGATACTCTCCAATTTCATTTGCCATTTTCCCAGTCTCAGTTGCGACCGTTCTCCTACAAGAACAATGTCGTCGGCGAACAACATGCACCAGGGTGCCTCCTCCTGTATTTGCGATGTCAGTGCATCCATTTCCAGGAGAAACAAATAACAGCTTAAAGCCGATCTCTGGTGCAAGCCTACAACCATATTGAACTTGTCCGTAACGCCAGCTTCAGACCGGACATATGTACAGGCTCGGCTGTACATGGCCCGTATAAGCTGCAGGTCCTTTCCAGGTACTCCTTTCTTTTTCATAAAAGCCCACCACAAAACCTCACGGGGTACCCTGTCGTATGTGTTGATCTTCGCCAGGTCAGCACGTGCAAGTTCATATGTGCACACTGTGCACTCCTGTACTTTTCGCACAGTTTTCGAAGTGCAAATACGGCGTCTGTTCCTGAAACCCGAACTGGCTCTGCAATATCTCACTCTCGTCTCTCATTCATCTCGCAATCACTTTCTCCTAGATTTTCATATAGTATGTGACATGAGCTTTATATCTCTGTAGTTATTGAAGTCCTTTACGTCCCCTTTGTTTTTGAAAATGGGCACTAGCTAACTATTACACCACTCGTCCGTAATCGCCTCATCATGCAACAACTTGTTAAAGAACAAAGTCAGCCACTTCCATCCATCTGCTTTTAAAAACGTCCATACTTCCACAGGACGTAGGTAAGGTATATCATCTGGTCCAACTACTTTCCTATTCTTCATATCTTGCACTGTTTTTTTTACCTTTATCCATACTAATCTCGTTTACAACAGAGAATAACGAAGAATAACTATTTTAATTAGAGAGACAAAATGTTTCTAAAATGTTAATTTTTATTAGATTACTTGAATAATTTTGTTTGTGATTTTTAATAGCATTTGGATTTACAATAAAACAATATTTAACATACAAATAAAGCGTTTTTATGTTATTATATACTTATAAATTCATTTTAAAACCATCACAATGCAGTGGCCGAAAACTGAAAACCCTATGGCCGAAAACTGAATTTTTGGCATTTTTCCGGATTTAAATTAATATAAAAATAACTAATAGCTTTATATACCTTATTGTATTTTTTAATCAAATTTGATTATATAGGCTATCATATGACATCATTAGAACAGGCATATTAAAGTTGCAACTATTTTTTATGATGTCCTAAAGTTGGAGGGAGCACTAAAAGGCCGATATCCGGCACATCGACCCTACACTACACTGTTTGGTTATAATTAACTAGCTGACCCGTGCCCGCTTCGCTGTGCGTAAGACATTTCTAATACCATCGTGGACTTTTTTGCAGACGTTTTTAAGGTGTACAATACTGTAGTACCTACATTATTTTGATATATCTCGTGGGGTTCAGCCAGCATTTGCAATGTAAGCGCAAAAAAACGTGTTTATTTACGACATCACATTAGAAACCTCTAAAATTATCAGTGTTTCTCTACTATATTATGCATGTATTATACATATAAACCTTCCTCTTGAATCACTCTATTTATTAAAAAAAACCGCATCAAAATCCGATGTGTAGTTTTAAAGATATAAGCAAACATACATACATACGCGGGAAGCGGAAAGCGACTTTGCTTTATACCTAGGTAGTAGGTAGGTAGTAGGTACTATGTAGTGATGACTATGACAGCATCGCCGTTTTTTTTGCAAATGGTTTAAGCAAAAAAAAACCTCGGGTGGAGGCCAACTTTAATAATCTGTTTTTATTGCATTCATCGTTAAGAAAGTAGGTAGGTAGGTAGGTACCTACCGAATGTTTGAATTTGCTCGTATCGTATTTGCTATGCTCAAATGAAAAATACGTTATTAGGTAGGTACCTACTTGGTATTGTAGCATTGTAGGTGAGTTTACGGTATGTTTAGTAGGTAGGTACCTACCTACCTACGTGTTAGAGTAGATTTTTATTACTGGACCTTATAATTTCTCATTTTCCAGTTGTTGAATGTAAAACAACTACCTATCTATTTATATGTAGGTATATAATAAGCGCGCAATACTAGCCTACCATTTAATATATTTGTTATTCGTCAGTCGCCTAATAAACACCAAAGCAGACATACGTTTTTTTCATTAGACAAAATCAAGTTCAATTACACAGTAAATTGCACCCTATTAAACAACATCATATGGTCGCAATCGAGCCGGATAAATTAGTGCAGCGCTCCAACTGCGAGAACAATAGACCGCATACCTATACCTACCAAAGCGATAAGCGAGCGCTATTCTATCACCGGTGCATCTTACTGCAAAAAATAACTTTTACGAACTTATTACGACGTATTGTGATTATCATAGCAAGACGGAACATTTATTATCTTGTAATAGTGTTGGACTGAATAAAATAAACGTGTACTACTACCTAATAACTTTGCAAAGTGAAATATGGCCGCTACTCAAGAACAACAAAAAATACTTACGGTGTTGGAAGATTGTGCTTCCACGTTTCAAAAAATACAAAATAACCTAAAGAAATGCCCAAAGGTACGATTGACACGGGGCTACATTGAAGCACGTATGAAAATCATAGATGATCACTGGAAGTATTTTAATAATTCGCATCAAGAACTAGTAAAAATTACGCCGAAAGAATTCAAAGGAACTTTGCCGTATTTTCTCAATGAGGAGTATTTCATCTACGAGGATTTGTACAACGTTCTACAGGGTGACTTGAAAGATATGCTGATTAAAATAGAAAGTCATGCACAATCAAAAGACTGTTCTTCGTTAAACTCAAGCATGAACAACAGCCAGTTTCAATGCATGGACAGATTCATCTATAGTCATCGCTTGGCTTTGCGGAGAACCTAACCGATGGAAGCCATTCGTCGCGAATCGTGTCGTTGAGATCGTGGAAAACCTCAACAACAAGCATTGGAACCACGTACAGTCGCATGAAAACCCTGCTGACTTAGCTTCTCGAGGAATCTTGCTTTCAGCCTTGAAGGATTGTGACTTGTGGTGGAAGGGTCAGAGCTGGTTATCTGAAAAGGAGTTTAAGATTAGCAAACAAGAAGTTATAACAACAGACATGGAAATGAAAACTATAAAAATACATACTTACCTTACGGCAGAAGAACCTGAAAAAGAAGAAAAATCATTAACATCACAATTTCAAACAGTTGACAATTTAACAGAGTTGCTGAAAACAATAACATACAGTAGAAGATTTTCAAACTATAAGAATTTGAAGAACACGGAAAATCATTTAACTACACAAGAAATGGAAGATTCATTAAATATTTGCATAAGAAAGGTTCAAGAAGAAGAGTTTATGGAAGAAATAGAAAGATTGAAAGCAAAGAAACAAGTGAAGAATAAAAGTTCTATAAAATCACTTACTCCATATCTTGACCAGGATAATATTCTTAGGGTAGGCGGTCGTCTTAGACATGCAAACTTACCGAATGATAGGAAGAATCCAATAATTTTGGGAAATAGAAACACTCTGACCCCTTTAATCATAGCCGATGCACATGCTAGAACACTTCATGGAGGAATACAACTAATGTTATGCAAGTTGCGCTCCAAGTACTGGATTCTGAAAACAAAATCAATGGTGAAGAAATACGTGCATAAATGTCTCATATGTACTCGAATAAAAGCCAATACGAAGGTTCAAATAATGGGAGACTTACCAAAACAGAGAGTAACTCCATCGAGGGCATTCTTGCACAGCGGAGTAGATTTTGCTGGACCATTTCAAACTCTGATGTCTAAAGGTCGAGGAAATAAAACTGTGAAAACCTACGTTGCAATATTCATCTGCATGTCTACCAAAGCAATTCATATTGAACTAGTGGGTGATCTTACATCAGAAGCGTTTATAGGTGCTTTCAGACGTTTTGTTGCCAGAAGAGGCAAATGTAGTCACATGTGGAGTGATCAAGGCAGAAATTTTATAGGTGCTAACAAAGAACTTATAGACGCATGGAAAGAAGCAAAGTTACAGTTCACTGGAGAGGTAGCACAAACACTTGCCACAGATGGCACACAGTGGCACTTTATTCCAGCTTACAGTCCTCATCATGGTGGATTATGGGAAGCTGGTGTCAAATCTATAAAATATCACTTGAAGAGAATAATGAACACTCACCTTACCTATGAGGAGATGACAACAGTTTTGTGTCAAATAGAGGCTTGCCTGAACTCACGCCCTTTGTGTCCGATAGATGATACTGATCCAGATAATATAAATCCACTTACCCCGGGACATTTCTTAATTGGAGAAGCACCGATAGCTGTTCCCTCACCAGATATGAAAGACATAAAAATATCTACCTTGTCACGCTGGCAGCACACACAGAAGCTCCTAAATGACTTTTGGAGGCGATGGCAAGATGAATATTTATCAAGACTTCAGCAGCGTCCTAAACGGTTGAAGAATGAAAAGGAACTTCAGAAGGGAGACATAGTATTGATCAAAACAGATGGATTACCCCCTGGAAAATGGTCTTTGGGGAGGATTGTTGACAAACATGAAGGTTCAGATGGTTACACAAGAGTTTATAGTGTCAAGAGTGGCGGTTCGATTACCAAAAGACCTATAACGAAGTTATGTGAATTGCCTATTGACATTAACTAATTTAAACAATTAATCATGCATGCATATAAATATCAGTGTTGAATTTAATAAGTGAAATCTTGAACAAATTTTGTAAAAGGGCCTACAGTCCTTTTGGTGGGCGGTATGTTGAATGTAAAACAACTATCTATTTATATGTATATAATAAGCGCGCAATACTAGCCTACCATTTAATATATTTGTTATTCATCAGTCGCCTAATAAACACCAAAGCAGACATACGTTTTTTTCATTAGACAAAATCAAGTTCAATTACACAGTAAATTGCACCCATCGACTACATAGCCCAGAAGACACCGCATGCAAGGCGAACACTGTCATCCAAAACATCAGGCTTATACGGCCGATAAAAAATACCGCGCGTCAAACCTGCAGTAGTACCGACCACTTCCTTGACCCGTGCACATCTCGTCTGTTTATGCTAAAAAACCATTACCACAAGCTCAAGTTACACTGGTTATTTTCCTTGTCGATAGTCAATAGTGTTGTACCACTACTCAATAATTGATGATCGATAAACCTACATAGTAGTAACAACAACAGTTGGACCTAACTAGTAAAACTACTTATTGCCAACTAGCTTCCGTCCGCGGCTTCGCTCGCGTTGTTCCTACATGGAAGTAACCTATTTGCTATTCGCATTTATAATATTATCGCTTTAGAATTAACAAATGTTGTCTTAAGTTCCCGTTCTCGTTCGCGTTCGCGTTCGCGTTCCCGTTCCCGATCCCGATCCCGATCCCGATCCCGATCCCGATCCCGATCCCGATCCCGATCCCGATCCCGATCCCGATCCCGATCCCGATCCCGATCCCGATCCCGATCCCGATCCCGATCCCGATCCCGATCCCGATCCCGATCCCGATCCCGATCCCGATCCCTATCCCGATCCCGATCCCGATCCCGATCCCGATCCCGATCCCGATCCCGATCCCGATCCCGATCCCGATCCCGATCCCGATCCCGATCCCGATCCCGATCCCGATCCCGATCCCGATCCCGATCCCGATCCCGATCCCGATCCAATCCAACCTGTCACGTATGGACTGCTAACTACTGCAAAATGTGGGTATGTGCCGAATATAATATTTGGACGTGCCTCTGACTGCTATCGACAACCCATGACAACACTTCCCATCCCTAGTGAATCACGTCATCTTGAATCGGCCAATCAGAATGCATTTTTTCCCACTCCCCCCGTACCTCATACCTCACTGACTTGACAGAGTTGTTTGTTTGAAGAAATGAAGCCATTAGGCGTCTATTAGGCTATGTAGTCGATGATTGCACCCTATTAACAACATCACCAGTAATGAACAAAATATCAAAACTTACTTTTTAGGGTTCCGTACCCAAAGGGTAAAATCGGAACCCTATTACTAAGACTTCGCTGTCCGTCTGTCCGTCTGTCCGTCTGTCCGTCTGTCTGTCACAGGGCTGTATCTCATGAACCATGATAGCTAGACAGTTGAAATTTTCACAGATTATGTATTTCTATTGCTGCTCGAACAACAAATACTAAAAACAGAATAAAATAAATATTTAAGGGGGACTCCCATACAACAAACTTGATTTTTGCATTCCAGCGCCATCTAGTTTCATTTGATGTTACTACGTATTATAGGTACTTTTCGATTCCGCTTCCGCGATTCCGCTGGCAGGTGGCGCTATTTTACCACTATCGGTAAAGTAAGTCGGTAAATAGGTGGTACTTCACATGATCGAATAAAAAGTTTGAAATTGAATTATTGAATTCATGTAGTTAGGTAAATAGGTACCTAGGTAGATATTATTAATTTCCAATTAATTTCGAGTTCGAATCCTGGCCGTGCATCAATGGATATTTCTGTTCGAAAAATGTACCTATATGCGCGTTACACGTGTTTATAACAGTGAAGGAAAACATCGTGAGGAAACCTGTTAGTATTCTTGAAAGAGGCGACGGGATTGCAACCTGTCACGTGTGGAATGCTAACTACGTAGTTAGGTAAATAGGTAGGTTACGAGATATTATGAATTATTTTTTATGTTTCTAGGGTTCCGTATCTAAAGGGTAAAAAACGGGACTACTAAGACACCGCTGTCCGTCTGTCTGTTACCAGGCTGTATCTCGTGAACCGTGATAGCTAGACAGTAGACAGTTGAAATTTTCACATATGCTATATTTCTCTAAAATCAGCATAAAATAAATATTTAAGTGAGACTCCCGTACAACAACCGTAATTTTTTTGCCGTTTGGATAATAGTACGGAACCCTTCGTGCGCGAGTCCGACTCGCACTTGGCCATTTTTAGGGTTCCGTACCCAAAGGGTAAAATCGGAACCCTATTACTAAGACTTCGCTGTCCGTCTGTCTGTCCGTCTGTCCGTCCGTCATAATTTTCACAGATTATGTATTTCTATTGCTGCTCGAACAACAAATACTAAAAACAGAATAAAATAAATATTTAAGGGGGGCTCCCATACAACAAACTTGATTTTTGCATTCCAGCGCCATCTAGTTTCATTTGATGTTACTACGTATTATAGGTACTTTTCGCGATCTCATGCGACCGCTCGGGGTTTGAGAGGTAAGATGAAAGAGGTTTGCGATTCCGCTGGCAGGTGGCGCTATTTTACCACTATCGGTAAAGTAAGTCGGTAAATAGGTGGTACTTCACATGATCGAATAAAAAGTTTGAAATTGAATTATTGAATTCATGTAGTTAGGTAAATAGGTACCTAGGTAGATATTATTAATTTCCAATTAATTTCGAGTTCGAATCCTGGCCGTGCATCAATGGATATTTCTGTTCGAAAAATGTACCTATATGCGCGTTACACGTGTTTATAACAGTGAAGGAAAACATCGTGAGGAAACCTGTTAGTATTCTTGAAAGCGGCGACGGGATTGCAACCTGTCACGTGTGGAATGCTAACTACGTAGTTAGGTAAATAGGTAGGTTACGAGATATTATGAATTATTTTTTATGTTTCTAGGGTTCCGTATCTAAAGGGTAAAAAACGGGACTACTAAGACACCGCTGTCCGTCTGTCTGTTACCAGGCTGTATCTCGTGAACCGTGATAGCTAGACAGTTGAAATTTTCACAGATGATGTATTTCTCTAAAATCAGCATAAAATAAATATTTAAGTGAGACTCCCGTACAACAAACGTGATTTTTTTGCCGTTTTGATAATAGTACGGAACCCTTCGTGCGCGAGTCCGACTCGCACTTGGCCGGTTTTTTAACAGAGCTATCCAATTACCCACTGTTTCTTCATTTCCATAATTTCCTAATAATATCGTTTCACAGTCTTCATTTTCATTATTTTCATCCCCTAAAGATGTTCTACCCCCCCGCTTATTACCTTTTTTAGAAAACATGTAAAATGCAGCAAAATAAGCAAGGGTCATGTTTTCAAATTCTTCAGTAAGTGGACGATTGACGTAGTAATAAAATATGGATCCTAAATCTAGTGGCATAAATATGTCACTAGATTTAGGATCCATATTTTGTAGTTCTCGTGTGCTTTTCAAAATTTGAACTCGTTTTTCGGGAATATTTGTATTAATAAACACTTCACTTTCACTGCCACGTGACAAAGGAAGACTTATCAAATAATATACAGCCTCTTGTGCTGATATTTCAGAAGCATTGAGAAACACATTGGATATGGTTCGCAATGATTCTCGAACAGCTTTATTCCCTTTTCTTGTCTCTTCGACTGCATCTCTAAGAAGTTTTGACATTCCTCGATCAGCTTTGTTAATATAGTTAACTATGTATAGCGAGCAAGCAAACGGGTCTAATAGTTCTTCATAGTTCCCCAGAAAAAAAAATCCAGCGGATTTAAGTCAGGTGAGCGTTTTATAGAGAGTTTTTGGACGAGCAATACCCGAACAGGTGGATTGGGCGATCAGGAACAATCCCGTGGCCAGCCCGCTCACCTGACTTAAATCCGCTGGATTTTTTTTTCTGGGGAACTATGAAGGAGCTCGTTTCTCGCTCTTTCGCTCGCTCTTTATTTCAGGTAAAACGCAACTATTATATTTTGACCTTATTAGAAGCTTATGTAATAGAGACCTGTTTGTTATCGCCTGGTGAAAATTAAAAACGCCAATGTGATAGTGATAGATTAGGTAGTTTAAATACTCGGGTAAGAAGTATGTCTAACTACAGGTAATAGTATATAAAATAAAAAATAAAAAATAAACATAAATGCGTGTGCGAAAATAATCTTTTATTTAATTAAGTAATTATTTGAAATATTCAAGTCATCATTAGCTTGAAGATACACATACATTCGATAAATAGTATAGTAGGTACATTCATATGAAGTGCCTAATCAAATATAATAATTAGGCATAGCTACATTAGAAGGAAGAAGCTAGGTAGCTACGTAGCTGTAAATAACAGATAGGTAAAGATGGACACATCTTATGTACTAAACATAATGATGTGCTAGAAACACAAACATAAAACTTCACCAACTTCTATAATATCAATTGTAATTAAACTTCACGGAATAAATCATTTGTATAAACCAACAATGGTCTTACTAAAACATAAAACATCCGATAAGCGCTCAAAAGTATAATTATCATACTAGTAAATATTTTTCTCGCTATATACAGTAAATAGGGTAAAATGGTTTTATACGGTGCGTTGTCATAAGGTAGTGTATTAAAGTAAATATCAGTAGGAAACAAAACAAATCTATAATCAGTAGAAACAATATACCTTCATCAATAGGTACTAAGAGAAAATATAAACTAGCATTATGATTAGGTACACATCTTTTGTAGATAATAATCAACGCACTGGATTAAATAACGATGTAATCGTAGAACTTGTATTATTAATATTCCTTGAAGAGACCATAACTTCACGACAATAAATTTTTTGAAAAGTTTTAACTGTTTTCCAATTTCCTCTAGCTAAGATGTCATCAAGTGGAAAATTGTCAATCCAATTTCTAGAAGCTACCGCAGAGCGTATGCTACCAGGGGTAGCTATGATGCCTGCTAGTTTCATAAGAGACTTGAACCAGCCTGCAATGGTTGTGCGAGATGCAGGTGATGGTGCACCTCGCTAAGATATGAATAAATTTGATGATTCAGAATTACTACGTCTTTCACTAAGAACTGAAATAGTTTTATTGATCCAAAAAACCGGATCTAAATTTTGGTTTTGTGTGTTAACTAATAGCTTCCATCCTGATTGTCTATAATCTCTACAATCTGTTTTGGACCCGAACTGGGGCCACAAAACAATAAAATCATCTTTGATTGTACAATGCTCACTGTCTACGCTTAGAAGGGTCAAATCATGAATTCTGCGACCCGAACAAAGACTTAACAAGGCTGCAGTATGCCTAACTGTTTGAAAAATATTCGTGCAGTCTACATAATAGTTACCCATAAAGTTGGTCAAAATGTTAATATCCCAGATAGGTGGTTTGGAAAACTTGGGTTTTTTCAACGATATAGATTTTAATATATGCCTTACAAGGACATCTTCGCTTAACTTGCCAGACAACTCTGCATTACAGAGCGTGGAAATTACTGATTTGTGAAGCAAAATTGTATTGTAGGAAAATTTAAATTTTAGATAAAGGTCAGCTAAGAACTGAGCTAATTCAGAGCCTTGAGGTTGTACTGGATTAATTTTATGTTGTTTAGCCCACGAAACCCAACGATTCCAGGGAGCTTTATATGTTTTCCATGTAGAAGGTCGCCAGGAAGCTTTAAGTAAAGCTATTTGGTTAGAGTCCCAAGATTTTATTTTGTCCGTCCACCCCCACATTTCCAGATTTCCAGAATCATGTCTTGGACTTTGGGAGGTGGCATCCCCGTGGTTGTGTCGACTAAAAATCGTTTGAGATTCGTCAGGGTGAAGGGGGCTGCAATGGCCCGTGATTTCAGATCCGCCCGCCAGAATACTTTTTCCCATCGTGGGACTACGATTAGATAAATTCCTGTTGCATTGTTGAGGTGCATCAATACTCGCGGAATCAGAAACGGCGGGGGGAAAATCCATGCAAGTGGGAAGTTCCAACTCACGCTGAACGCATCGTGAAACATTGCTTCGTGATCGTTGAGATCTAATGTTGCGTAATTTGCTAGGACTCGAGCGGTTTTGGATGCAAATAAGTCGATCACGGGGGTTCCCATAATCGCAAAAATCATTTCCGTGCAATTCTGTGTCAAATGCCATTCTGGAGCACGACGGTGTCTGGATAGGCAATCCGCATGACTGTTGAACTTTCCGGAAATGTGGTAAATTTTGAACTGAATCTGATAGTTGTCTAGGACTAGAAGGATTCGGTGAGTAATGCTCATCAGCGATTGAGATTTGGTCCCGCCCTCGTTTCGAAGATAAGCTACGGCTGATCGATTGTCTGACTGAATCAGAATTGAACTTTCGGACATACTTGGAGCGTAAATCTCTAGGACTTTTAGAATGGCTAATAATTCCTTCAGATTGCAGTGCAGATACTGTTCCTCCTGGTTCCACGTGCCCGATATGGCTTGGTGGTTGAGCTGTGCTCCCCATGCCGTATCTGAGGCATCTGTGGTTAAAAAGTGTGTTGGTCGAAATTGTCATCTTTCAACCTTGATACACATACCAATGTGTATCAAGGTTGAAAGATGACAATTTCGAAGCCACCAATGCATTTCCTCCAGCACTGAGTGAGGCAGATTGTAACTTATCGACGTTACGTTCTCTGGTAGTGTGTTTAAGAATCGAAGAGTTTCTCGATGGTTTAATCTGCCGCGGGGGACAACAAAGCTGGCAAAATTGAACAGTCCTACCAGATTCTGCAGCATTTTCACTGTAGTATTTCTTATATCTAATATATGAGAGACTTTCCTGACTACAGCAGCAACCTTTTCTGCTGGTAGTTTTTTGTGGTTTGCCCAGGTGTGCCAGATAATACCTAGGTATGTGATTTGTTTTTGTGGGATGAGAACAGATTTTGGGTAATTTACTTGAAACCCGAGGAACTCCAGGGTTTCTAAAAGCAACTTTACATGATCGGCCACAACACTCGAATGTTGATGTGCAATGAGAAAATCGTCGAGGTACACAATTATTCTTACTCCTTTTTCTCGGAGAGTCTGGGCTATCCAGTTCGTGAGGCATGCGAAAATTTTCGGTGATGTACTCAACCCGAACGGAAGACAGGTCATTTCGAGCAACTGGTCTTTGTATAGGAGGCGCAGAAATCGCCTGTGTGACCGAGCTATCGGTAGATGGAAATATGCCTGTGATAGGTCCACCTTGCACATCCAATCTTGAGATTGAAGAAACTCTGGAACCCGGTACATGTTTATTAATCGAAAACGATCTGTCAGCACATATTGATTCAACAATCTTAGGTTGAATATGGGCCAATATGAACCGTCGCTCTTTGGTACTAAAAACATGGGGGAAAGAAAGCTTGGAGATAGAGCTGCTACCTTCAAAACACCTTGTTGTTTCATTTGACGAATGATCAGGGACATTTCGTCTGATTCTAACGTGCGACGACGATCGCTTTTTAGATAAGGCGTTATCAAAGGTGGCTTTTTCAGAAAGGGTATGCGGTACCCCGTTATTATTTTCAATATGAAGCTTGGAGCTTTCATTTCCCGCCAATGGTTGGCATACTTTGCCAATCGACCCGCCTGAAAATGTTTCCAGTCATTGTTTTTGCCTTTTATTGCCTCTACGATTAGAGGGCGAAAAGTGTCGCTTTTGACCTCTTTGTGGTTGTTGATATTGCTTCGATCCGTGAGATCGAAATGTCGACCCCTTATTAGGAGGATTATAGCCGCGCTGTTCTGCACCAGCGAAGTTTCGGCCTTTCGGTGTGTAATATTGTGAATGATATCTACCCTGCGAGGGCTGATTGTGTTGGCAATGCACGTTAGTGCCTGGGTGATCACAGCAATGACCATGCGATGGTACATTATAACGGGCGTGCCCCTGCGAGGGGAGCCGTTTGGTAGCATTAGTGGGCTTTGCTCGCGAAGCATTCCCGCTACCTCTGGTCTGGTTGACCGGCCAAAAAGTCTTTTTGACACCTCCTGATTTTTCTAACGTAGATGCGAGAGTATCAGGGCTGAAGATATGCGTGTTCGATGGAGGAATTTTATTTAACGCAACTCTTACTAGTGGGTCTCGAACCGACTTTAGAATACCCTCTCGCCTCATTTCAATAGTTTCTGCTCTGTGGCCGCAAGCCATTTGCAATAAATCAGTAGATACCTTATGAAAATCGCCTTTTAAAAATAGGTCATTAATTTTTTCATCCATGTCAGTGAGTGAAGCGTCAGGGGTTCTAGACCATGCTATTAAACTACGCAAGCTATTAAGAACAACTTCTTTTTGCTTTAATATGCAGAAGGTGATTGCCGCATAGGATTTATCCGAATAGCCTAGGTGGCGTATATTATCATACGCCTTTACCTCTTCGTTTGTTTCAAGCTCGGTAAATCCCGGGGAATGATTGTACAATTTTTGAGTTTCAGCATATCTAATATCTGACCACGTACTACTACCAAACCGTTGAACCTCATCTAACTTTTTTAAAAATTCCTGAGGAGTTATAGGTACACTAGGATCTTTGAGTTTTGTTTCGATGTCAAAAGTTAAATCCGTCATAGGCACAGGATTTTCTGTTCTCTGGGACTGAGACGCCTGCGAGGCGTAATCATCATAGAGACGGCGACTAACCTCTGACATGCACGACTCACTATCATTATCACGGTAGTTACGAGAATTTTCATAAAAGGATATCGTTTTTTGCAATTCACCCACATCATTCGTCAATTTTTCGATACGACGACGCTCGCGTCGCTTCTGTTTTTTAGACCGACGATGCTTCTTTTTCTTTGACTGACGTGAAGAATCAGAGGAATCAGACGAAGATGTCGAGCTACTGTCGCTACATGTTGATGCTGACCGGCGCTCATGTAAACGCGCTTTAGTGCGTTGCGGTCTAGAACCAGAAGCAACCGTAGTTGTCTCGATATTTTGATTATCCATTTGAAAAACGAACGTAGGTAACACTAAACAGGGACAGAACACAAGGGAATATTCATGTACGTTCTTGAAATGAAAAAAAATATTTTTTGAGGGTAGATGAAAATTTTAAATGGTTCGATAAAAATTATCAAACCGATCCTTAAATGGATTATGAAGTAAACTAAAATTTACTGATTCGATAAATGATATCAAATCCAACGTAAATTAATCTTTAAAACAATGAACGGTAACACCGTTATCACAATAAAATATTTGTGCAACTTACATGTATGATGATTTATACACACTGTTAAAAAATTATTTATTTCTAGGTGAAATATAAAATTTGTAAAAATTAAACACTTTAAATAATTTCTAGTTGAATCTAGAATATGCAAAAATGGAACTTGTAAGAGCACAAGTGAACTCAACGGGAAATTCAACGCCAATGACGAACAAAGTGCCAGCACTACCACGCGCCTGGTGACAAAGGTGTGCGAAAGAGATAGCGCTATCTATAGGAAACATGGGTAGAAAGAGAAGTAAACTGCAACGGGAAACGGGGCTGCCATCTCTATTACATAAGCTTCTAATACGGTCAAAATATAATATGTCGAGCACATACTAGGCGCTCTTCGAGTGGAGTAAGATCTCTCAAAACGTCAGGTATTTCCGGAAATATCAACCCATTTGCTCTGGCTAAACGAGGAACTTTAAAACCTCGTATATCTGTTGCGCACGTGTTACAGAAAGAACCTTTATCTGTCTCTGGGTATAGATGGAATATTTGTGACAAGTAGTCATCTGTATATTTACAACTTTTTAATCTCAATGATAATTTAGAAATAAATTTTATACTCTTTTTATGCCACAAACGTCCACAACAGTGACATGGATTAGAATGCCCTTCTTGTACTGCAGAAATATATTCTTGACTAACTGCTTCCCAGTTGGACAAAAAACTTTCTTTACGGGACTTGGCTGCATTTTGTTCATTAATTCGATAATCTGCATCTTGACGGGCATCACGATGCGCTAGAGTATTTTGTGATTGCTCTGCTTCGCGATATTCGGGCTCGAGTCGAGCAACACGATGTGCGTGAGTGTCTCGTACTTGTTCTGTTTTGCGATATTCAGACTCGAGTCGAGCAACACGATGTGCTTGAGTGTCGCGTATTTGTTCTTTTTCACTATATTCAGGCTCGAGACGAGCAACAGAGTATTTCTTGATTGCTCTGCTTCGCGATATTCAGACTCGAGTCGAGCAACACGATGTGCTTGAGTGCCGCGTATTTGTTCTTTTTCACTATATTCAGGCTCGAGACGAGCAACAAGATGCGCTCGAGTATTTCGTGATTGCTCTGCTTCGCGATATTCAGACTCGAGTCGAGCAACACGATGTGCTGCTGTATCTTTTTGCTGTGATGATTTTGACCGTGTTTTTAATAAAGACCTATCTTTTTGAGTTTGCAATCTGTCCCTTTCCATTTCCTTCAATCTTATTTCCGAATTGTTTCTCGACACCCTTTTTCGTTCAGCATTAGTAATTTGCTTTTTCTGTAGATTTTTTACCACAAAAATGTCACGCTTAGGATTTCCTCGTGGCTTTCTCGGAATAGATGGAAACTGTATCAGTTCTCTACTCTCTAGAATGCGCAACAAATGGGGACGCATTTCGGCAATGATAAAATTTTCAAACGCTGGGTTTCGTTTTAATGCAACTGATGTGGCATAGGCAATAGCAAAGACGCCACAGTCGTAATTATTCGACTGCTTCTGTACATCAGGGAATAGAGCATCCACAAACGCCTGCTGTATAGGCGGCAAAAATTTGCCCTTGAGACCATCATTATATGCGCAATGAGTCGCCATTGTAGAATAGACACACCCAGTGTCCGACGCCACTGTAATTCTCTCCATAGATAGTAAAGTAACTGAATGTGGCTCTGATTACGATCAACAGGTGTTATGTCAGACACAGAGTTCAAAAAATCCATTGGACAAGGCTGGGAAGACGTATAACGATGTAAAATGTTATGAAAAACATTAACACAATCATCCTCCACATAATTAGTTTCACTTAATAAGTATTGGAAATCGAAATTAATGTTTTCGAAATCCATTTTTATTCAAATACCTAACAATTCTAACCACCACAAATCTAAAACCTTAAAGTAGATAGGTACCTATCCTAAGTTCTTACGTAATTTAAATACCTATCTAAAAAAATATTTCTAGATTAATGTAGGTAGATGGTTAGAGGTAAGAATGTAGGTACCTAATTACTAGAATAAAAGGAGCATAAGTGAGAACTACCTAAAAGGTGTACCTACATACCTACTTAGTATAAGTATTTTAATTAAAAAGTAGGTAGGTAAGTATTAGAAAACAAACAATAGCACGTAATTACCTAGTAGGTAGGTACCTACGAAACTATAGTACCTACTTATGTATGTAAACAAATAGAAATGCTTACTTACAATTAATTAAAATAGGGTATTTATATTTATGTACCTACCTAGTATGTAATTTAATTACCTTTATCTACAACTATGTATTTTAAATGTGTAAATATTACCTACAACTATTTAAATGTGTAAATAAATCTTTGACACATTTAACTAGTTAGTTGAACAGGTAAGTAGGTATCTCTACCTAGTCAATCACACAGTAGGTAGGTAGGTACCTACTTATAAAAAATGCAAAAAGAAGCTACTTATAGGTTATTCACTGAAACGTTCAAGGATATCTACCGTGATAGGTATTTAATGCCTACTACTAAATAACTACAAAACCACCTTTTATAAGATAAACGAATTGGTAGGTACCTGTAGGTACTTACATAGTTAAGTACCTACTTGCATACACCTACCTACTTATATAATGTAATGCCTAGCTAACTACTTATGATAATAATTATAGAGAAGGTAGGTATATATTTATGAAAATTGCAAACTTACGCAAATAATATCACCTAGATACTACAAAGTTAATTAAACCAGAAATCACCGAAATTTCAAGAAGAAATTTTACAAACTTAAAGTCAGAGTTTCGAAGCGCATCCGGAATCCGGACACCATAAGCCATAACGACGCTCGCGCGAATAAGCATAAGCAAAAGCAAGCGCGGCTACGGCTCGCTCCTCGCTCGCTCGTTGTTACTCCCTTACTCCCGCTACCCGAGCGACCGTTGCCTAGCAACCGCGCCACCTCCAAGGATAGGACGTGATATAACGCACATAATATAGGTACATTTTTCTAACAGAACAATCCATTGATGCACGGCCGGTAGGTATTCGAACCCGAAATTCGAAATTAATAATATATACCTAGATACCTATTTACCTACTACATGAATTTTCAATAATTCAATTTTAAACTTTTTAGTCGAATAAGTAGGTACCTACCACCTATTTACCGACTTACTTTACCGATAGTGGTAAAATGTCACCACCTGCAGGCAGAATTGCAAACATCTTTCATGTTTACCTCTCAAACCCCGAGCGGTCGCATGAGACCGCGAAAAGTACCTTAATAGTAACATCAAATTAAACTACCTACATGGCGCTAGAATGCGAAAATGACGTTTGTTGTATGAGAGCCCCCCTTAAATATTTATTTTATTCTGTTTTTAGTATTTGTTGTTAGAGCAGCAATAGAAATACATAATCTGTGAAAATTTCAACTGTCTAACTATCCCCTTTAGGTACCTTTATGTACGGAACTCTAGAAACATAAAAAATAATTCATAATATCTCGTAACCTACCTATTTACCTAACTACGTAGTTAACATTACACACGTGACAGGTTGCAAGCCCGTCGCCGCTTTCAAGAATACTAACAGGTTTCCTCACGATGTTTTCCTTCACTGTTATAAACACGTGTAACGCGCATATAGGTACATTTTTCGAACAGAAATATCCATTGATGCACAGCCAGGATTCGAACTCGAAATTAATTTGAAGTTAATAATATCTACCTAGGTACCTATTTACCTAACTACATGAATTCAATAATTCAATTTCAAACCTTTTATTCGATCATGTGAAGTACCACCTATTTACCGACTTACTTTACCGATAGTGGTAAAATAGCGCCACCTGCCAGCGGAATCGCAAACCTCTTTCATCTTACCTCTCAAACCCCGAGCGGTCGCATGAGACCGCGAAAAGTACCTATAATACGTAGTAATATCAAATGAAACTAGATGGCGCTAGAATGCGAAAATCAAGTTTGTTGTATGGGAGACCCCCTTAAATATTTATTGGAACGAAGTTCCTTATCGCGCGTTGTGAAAGGGGGCTAGACGGAAAAAATTCTTACGAAAAGTTGTCACGAAAAGTTGTCACAAAAAGTTGTCACGAAAAGTTGTCACGAAAAGTTGTCACGACACTTTTTTGCTATAGTATATCTATTAATATATAAATAATAATAATAATAATAAATAAATAAATATTGGTGGACATTTTACACATCGCCATCTAGCCCCAAACTAAGCAAAGCTTGTACTATGGGAACTAGATAACTGATAGAATACTTAAATACTTTTTGGAACGAAGTTCCTTATCGCGCGTTGTGAAAGGGTCGAGGTGGGGTCGAGGTGGGGTCGAGGTGGGGTCGAGGTGGGGTCGAGGTGGGGTCGAGGTGGGGTCGAGGTGGGGTCGAGGTGGGGTCGAGGTGGGGTCAAGGTCGGGTCGAGGTCGGGTCGAGGTCAAAGTTGATTCCCCTTCCCTTGTCCCACGTTATTTTGTGTTCAGTACAACATAACTGTAAACTAATAAACGACTTATTGTGCAAGTAGGAGATTACCAAAACATCATTAGTTGGTAGGTGGTATCTACTTAGGAAGGTAGGTACTTACCTATTTATTTGCTTTGCGTTTGTTTCTCATCTAACTAGCTAGATTGACAAAAATTGAGCCTACTGATTAAGTTTATATTACATTATATTTGATAATAATAAAAAACATATTATTTTAACTTAAAAGAAATAAAATTTTATTACAATTCCTTCACTAATTAATCGAAAAGAACTTCGTTCCATCCGGGTGTCCCTTGACACCTCTCAAGTTTTTTTATTCTGTTTTTAGTATTTGTTGTTAGAGCAGCAATAGAAATACCTACATAATCTGTGAAAATTTCAACTGTCTAGCTATCATGGTTCATGAGATACAGCAATGTGACAGACAGACAGACGGACAGACAGACGGACAGACAGACAGACGGACAGCGAAGTCTTAGTAATAGGGTTCCGATTTTACCCTTTGGGTACGGAACCCTAAAAAGTAAAGGACCTAAACTTATTCCGTGCCATTCATAATTATTATGTCCAACACATAATGAGAAACAGCCAAAATTATCAATTTTGATCCATAAAGTGTCCAAGATTGGTGCCTTTACGTTACTTACCTACCTACCTACCCACTGCTGACGTAGGTACCTACCTATCTAGTTATTCATTCTTATTTTCAAATGATAAACAACCACGATTGTTTTTTTAATTATATATTTGTTTATCATATTATGTTTTATTTTCTAATCTTATTATTATTAAGTAGGACACTAATCGGTTTTACAGGAGTATGATTATTACTACTAACGATCAATCCTGATTAAAGCAGAGATTATCAAGTAATTTTATCAAGTAATTAGGTAAGGTCTATCTGATAATGCCAGCCTCTTAATCTTTGCGATGATAATCTCAATCCATTCCTTCATTTTGACAAAATAACGAACGTACCTACCTACCTACCAGCTACATTACAGCACACAGCTTATACGAGTAAGAGATGAGTGGAGATTTACGTGAGACATCATAAAGGTAGGTAGGTACATATTACAAGAAAATCTATCTCTCAATTAATACCAGCACCAGCAGATAACTAATCAGCTTACACACGAATCAACTGAAATTGAGCATTACATTACAAATTACAATACAATAGACATTTACATAACAGAACCCTAGCCCTGAAACGAGCAGCAAACGACTGAAACGAGGTTTAGTAAACGGTGTCGGAAGCTTAGTAAAGGAAACTATCTTTCTGCCTGTGCCTGGTGTCTTAGCTTAGGCGACAACTTTGCCCCACAATTAATATAGTTAGGTACCTTACCTACAATGGACATTGAAAATATTGAGACATAACTCGTACCTAGATATAGATACACAACAGAGTCAGAGTACCTATAAGCCTATAACTAGGTATACAATTGTACTGTACAGCGCAATGAGCAAATAATGAATAAGCAATTTTCAGTTATCATTGAGCACGTTCGTATTCGCAGCGTCTCTGAAGATGAACACCATCAATCAAGCAAGATCTGATTCCAATAATAGCGGTCTCTCTCTATCTCTACATTAGTTATGTCATCAGCCTTAAGTTAGCAGCCACCACCACCAATAAACTTCACTTGTGGACATAGCGTATGTCCGTCACGGACATACCGTATGTCCGTCACGGTGAACGGTATGTCACATACCTATATATCTCGTACCTACCTACATATCACGTACAAATTAACTTTAGTTATATCAGCCATCTCTAGACAGCGAGATCTAAAAGTAGGTAGGTACCTTTAGAAACGGGAAGTACACGAGACATCTGCAAGCTATTATAAAATAATTAAGGCCCTGTATGTCGACGATTGCTCTTTTTCGAAACGAAAAAAGAAATACTTCTGAACAAGCCACATCTCCTATTTTATAATGTATAGCAGTCCGCCCCGGCTCTGCACGGGAGTAACGTATTATAACGATTTTATAGGTATTTTTTACCCAGGTTACATTATCGAAGTTATAATAGGGATCCCTATTTTTTTCAAACCTTAAAAATGGCCTATGTTACTCAGAGATAATGTAGCATTAAAATGGTAAACGATTTTTTGAAATCTATCCAGTAGTTTTTGGATTTATTCCATACAAATATACAAAACATCTTTCCTCATATTAATATAAGTACCTATTGATTATTACACTCATAATAACTTTTGAATGGTATGGAATTTGGGAATGGTATAATTAAAAAAGTAATTTACAGGTACTGATATGGCCTTGAAAATTAAGTTATTTTTTTGGATAAGGATTAATACCCAGGTACGAATGATGTGGCCTTGTTTGTACAGGCGGCGTTATTTGCTTTTGATTCACACGTTGGGTTACGTTATCGAAGTTTTCATACGGATCCCTAATAGTTAGACATATGGTATTGTTGATTTATTTATAGATATTGATGTCCTCTTTATAACTGTATAGAATAGAATAGAATAGAATATTTTTATTGCTAAAATAAAATTCTCAGGTAACAGATAAATAATTATTATACACACGTGTTAACTGATCAGATAAAATGTTAGCGGTGAGGCCCAAACTAGGCTGGAAAGCCTGTATCTTGGGTCCCAGGAGTACGAATTATCATTATGAGTTTAAATAGTAATTACAATGGGTTAAAAATTTGCGTGACATGTGCTTGGCGAACTAAAATATAAGTTTTATAAACACCAACAAAAAAGGAATATATGTTAAGAGGCTCCCAGTCGCTGATTGCTCTTTTTCGAAACGAAAAAAGAAATACTTCTGAACAAGCCACATCTCCTATTTTTATAAGTATATTACTTCAGGTTCCTACCTAGATTTCTATTAAGCTGAAAACATAATAGCAGAAACTGTTCACGATAAAGATATTATTTCAAAATGATACGTTTCAGAATTTATGATCGAAATATTTTATATACCTACTATTAAAATCAACTTGTGATTTATTGTTAAAGATATGTAATATGTAGATCTAGATTTCTATTAGAATAGATTTTTGATAAGTAATTATACATAATTTATATCATTAATTTATTCGAAAAGCTAAGGCACACGTCGGAGCGTGGTCCCTCCGACGTGTGTTTGTCGTCATTGCAACGGTCGGTAGGATTATTTATAGAAGTGATTAAAGATGGGTACATCTTTATTCACATATACTATCTATCTATACTTATATACTTATATACTTATACTTATACTTATACTTATATACTTATATACTTATATAATATATAATAATAATATAATAATAATATTATAAAGAGGAAAGATTTGATTGTTTGTTTGTTTGTTTGTTTGTATCGAATAGGCTCCGAAACTACTGAACCGATTCAAAAAATTCTTTTACCATTAGAATTCTACATTATCCCTGATAGGCTATATAGTATTTTCAAAAACGTTAGGGATCCGTATGAAAACTTCGATAAATGTATTATATTATATTATATATTATATATTAGTATAGATAGATAGTATATGTGAATAAAGATGTACCCATCTTTAATCACTTCGATAAATAATCCTACCGACCGTTGCAATGACGACAAACACACGTCGGAGCGTGCTCCGCCTTAGCTTTTCGAACAAATTAATGATATAAATTATGTATAATTACTTATCAAAAATCTATTCTAATAGAAATCTAGATCTACATATTACCTATCTTTAACAATAAATCACAAGTTGATCTTAATAGTAGGTATCAAAGTATTTCGATCATAAATTCTAAAACGTATAATTTTGAAATAATATCTTTATCGTGAACAGTTTCTGCTATTATGTTTTCAGCTTAATAGAAATCTAGGTAGGAACCTGAAGTAATATATTTATAAAAAATAGGAGATGTGGCTTGTTCAGAAGTATTTTCTTTTCGTTTCGAAAGAGAGTAAAGTGAGGTTGATTTAATTTGAATGTTTACTAAGTCAAGTAAGTAGATAAATGTATTTTAATAGAGGTATTTTAGGATAGAGGCTAATCGCTCGCAGCAGATTAGATATTGGCTGTTTACAGTCTGTCTGCATATATAAGGTGCGAGCGGCGTTTCATTGGCAATTGGCATCCGTCGACATGCAGATCGCTTTGGTACTGTCGTTGTGTTGCTTCGCACTCGCAGCTGCGAGGGGGGTTGTGAAGCAGTCGGAGCCACAACGGTTCTACCACGAGAGTGTCGGCATCAAGGAGGCGAGCGCCATCAAAGAGAGGGAGGAATTAGCAGCAGCTGAAGCTCAGGATGCGGTGGACGGGTCACGCATTGTGGGGGGATCAGCTGCCGCCTTGGGCGCGTATCCATGGGTGGTCAGTTTATTTATTATTATAAACTAATTATAATTACCTACTCGTTAGGTTAGTATTCTTATAAGCGGCGATGGGCTTGTAACCTGCTACTTATGGAATGCCAACTACCTAGATAGGTATTTTACTGCAAAATGTCAGCATCTGCCAAATGTAATGTTTAGATTAGACGTGCTTTGGAAATTGGAACACGCACTTGGCCATTAATGAATGAATGTAATGAATATGGTGTAAGTACGTTCGTTGATGCAGGGAGGCCTCGTGATAACTTTGACTACTGGCGCCACCTCCGTGTGCGGCTCTTCCTTGCTGAGCAACACTCGCGCAGTGACGGCCGCGCATTGCTGGTGGGATGGCCGCTATCAAGCTCGCTCCTTCGAGGTGGTGTTGGGCTCTATCCGTCTTTTCTCTGGAGGCACTCGCGTCACTACCACCAATGTGCAAATGCACGCAAACTGGAATCCCAATAACCTCAACAATGACATCGCCATCATCGTCCTCTCCTGGGTCAACTACTCTAGTCAGTATAGTATACCTACCTACTTGTATAAATAAATAGTAGATAGGCACACTTAGGTAGGTACTAACGAGTAACTAACTATGTAGTTAATGTTTAGTCTTGTTTACATTACCTACCTACTTAACTATTTACTCGGATCCATTTTGAAAGCAGTTATTAACTAACTAGATGAAGTTTGACCAAATCATTCGATCACATTGTAGGCACAATCAGCTACAATAGGTACAACCAAAGAAACGGAACTCGAATTTAATTAAATAACACTTAATTTAGGTACACATTTTTACCTATCATATTATAGGTAGCTACCTACTTTATAGAGCAATCGTAACTACCTATGTACTTTGAGAGAGACTTTGAGACCACGCCTACTATTAAAATGTGCACTAAAAACGAAACAGGATAGGTAAGGTATAATATAATACTTGTAAAGTGCACCTTTACCTTCTGTTTCAGGTGTGATTCAAGCCATCGCGCTTCCCACCAATCAGCTGAACAACATGTTCGCCGACTCATGGGCTACAGCGGCCGGCTTCGGCAGGACCAGCGACGGTGAGTAGCGAGAGTACCTACCAACTAGTACTACTCTTATTAACGATTGCGCTGCGGCTTCTCTTAGGTTTGCTTGTATTGTTCCAGGCGCCGGAATCGCGAACAACCAGTTTAAGAGCCACGTGAACCTGCAAGTGATCACGAACGCCGTCTGCCAACGAACATACGGCAGCAGCTCCGTGATCGCTTCCACATTGTGCACCAGCGGAGTGGGAGGCGTCGGCACTTGCGGAGGAGATTCCGGCGGCCCACTCACTGTCACCATCGCGAACCAACCCATGCTTGTCAGTATCTATATCACTCACTCACTTACTTACTTACATTACTTATACCTACTGCAAAATGTGGGCATGTGCCAAATGTTATGTTTGGGCGTGCCTCTGACTAACCCCTTTAGACATCATCAAGGATCTGAGTATGTCTACCGTACTTGGGGATAACAGTCGTGATACAATTTTTTTTTTTTTTTTACCTTAAAAAGCGGCATATTTTGTCGATGTCAAGAACGAATGCATTTTGTTCAAATAACCCTGTAGTTATAGGTAATGAATGTACATGAATGAATGAATGAATTGCAGATCGGAGTGACATCGTTCGGGTCACTGTGGGGCTGCCAGATCGGCCTTCCAGCTGCCTTCGCCCGCGTCACCACCTTCCACGCCTGGATCCAGGCGCGTCTCTAAGTCTTAGACCTGTACTAGTAAAGCTACACTCTCTCTGCATCTGTATCTACTTATCTATATTAATTATATTACCTAATAAATACATATTTAAATAATACTTTTTTTTTTATTCTTCATTGTAGTGTAAGTTGACAGATTCTGCACTCCTCATGAATAGTGTAATGAAAAAGACCTAAAGCCAATAATTTCGTTTTAGATACTTACAGTTTGCATAAGTATATTTATATTGTAGGGTTTCGAAGTTTACACAGCTAACACCATTATAATAAGTAAAGTTCAATAATATTTTTACTAAAAAAAAATATTAATATATCTTCAAGTACAATTTATAAGTTGGTCGACTATTATTTTATTACGACTGTATGTAATGCCTACTTAACTGTTATAGTTTTGCTTTAAACTTCTTACTACTACAGTGAATTTTTTCACGCCCCAAACCCAATAGTTTTGCTTTATTATTAATAAGGGGGGGGACACGCGACTCTAACACAAATTGGCACAATTAAAGCTTAATATTTCATAAACGAAGAAAAAAAAATACTTCTGAACAAGCCACATCTCCTATTTTTATTTGGGGGCACGCCAAGTCGAGCGCGAAGCAAACACTGCCGTACCATCCTTTACTGGAACCATTTCGCCGCATTTTCAGGCCCCTATTTGAGAACCTCTGGATAAGACCAGAACGCTGAAATTTTCGTCATCCAGTAAGCCATAATCACATACTTAAAATCCAAAATTTCAAGTCTGTAGGTCATTTAGTTACGAAGTTAAGCGAAAGCAAAGTTTCGCATTTTAGACAGACACTCACTCACTCACTCACTCACTCACTCACTCACTCATGATCATCAGAATAGAACTAGTACTTCCCATAAACTCAGAGAGCTGAAATTTGGTACAGAGTTAGGGTTTAATGGCCACATAAAGGGAAAACCATAAAAACTAGGATAATCGAAGATCTGGAGTACCTGGTGACCCTGATAAGAAAACACAAGAGCCTAACCAAACTATTAGAGATCGACATACCGCCTTTACAAAAAATATTCAACTAATGGACCGATTTGAAAAATTCTTTCACCATTAGAATCCTACATTATCCCTGATGAACATAGGCTATAGTATATTTTCAAAAATATTAGGGATCCGTATGAAAACATCTATAATGTAATCCAAAGTGTGAAAAACGACGATAGAGCAAAGTGATGTACTACAGTTTTAAAGAGGACATCAATAATAATAATAATAATAAATGTTTTTATTGCGTTTCCAAAAGTACAATATTATGAACAATGATGAGATCTCCTTTTAAGTAAAAAATACTTGTCATAGGAGATTTCGCTCTTGCTTAGGTCTATTTTTAGAGTTATTTGTGTGGTGGTAAAACTATTAAACATTGTAAATTACAATTGGTAGAAACAATATAGATAAAAATGTGCATAAGTGTGTATGAGTGTGTGTGTGTGAGTGCGCGTGTGTGTGTGTGTGTATGTGTGTGTTTGTGTGTGTGTGTGTATGTATATTTGTGTGTGTGTGGGTGTGTGGGTGTTTGAGTTAGTGATTGATGGTGTTATATTTGCCAGTAGAAGTTATTTTTGTACCTATTTAAGTAATGACTTCGAGAAGTTCTTCAGTATCGTCATAACTAATGGACAGTAACCATTTGGATAAATAGGTTTTACAGTTATGATTATTCATGGGATATATGTTTATAAGTTTATTTATTTTATTATAAATTTGGGCAGATTGCCTAAGATATTGTCGAGTTGCATAGCTTGATTTCACATGAGTTTTACTAATGACTATGTCTTTTCTTCTTCTATTTAATTTTGTGGGGTCATATTCTAGCGTCTTATGTAGTTTAAGTACAGTATTAAAAATGTATAATTCCGAACAGTCAATAAATCCGCTTCCGAATATAACATTTCAGTGGGATACCTATATGGTTTCAAGTACATTACTTTTAGCAGAGACCTTTGTGCTCTTTCGAGGTCTAAGAAATGCGTCTTAGTAGCTCCTCCCCAAATAGGAATACAGTAGGTTAGTGTAGATTGCACTAGCGCAACGTATATTTGTTTAAGAAGAGGGCGAGGTGCAACGTGTCTCAGGTTTTTAAAAATCCACATTAGCTTCCTGGTTCTACTCATAAGTTGCTCTAAATGTACATGCCAAGATAAACGTTGATCTATAATAACTCCAAGATATTTGGTGCTCTCCACTTTATTGATCGTTGAGCAGTTACAAGATTGATCATTTAGGTTACATTCGTGTATCTTAATATTTAGGTTTGGATTAGGTTGAGTACGATTGTACATCGTAAAGCAGATATAGTTAGTTTTTGATATGTTAAGCGTTAGTAGGTTCTGTTTTAGCCAAATATTAATCTTTGCGAGGCCTTTCTCTGCTTTCCGTTTAACATCATCCCAAGAGTTGCCAGAGAACACAATAGCAGTGTCATCTGCATAGGAATAGATGTGACCATCGTCTACAGTCATATCACATAGGTCGTTAATGTACAGTAAAAACAAAGTAGGTCCCAGTACGCTTCCTTGTGGGACACCATATGTAATAGATACATCCTCACTAATAACCCGACCAATCTTGACTCTTTGATTACGTTCATGTAAATAGTTTCCTAGTAGAGCCAGTGGAGAACCCCTTATGCCATGCAGCTCTAGCTTTTGCAAAAGAGTGGGGATGGAGACGGTATCAAAAGCCTTTTTGAAATCCAGGAACACCGTTAAGCATTTTCGTCCTTTATCTACTTCTTTTGTGACGAGAGTACTCAACGCTGTAACGGCATCCTCGGTTGAAAGACCTTGTCTAAAGCCAAACTGAGATTTTGAAATAAGATTGTATTTGTTTAAATAATTTAGAAGTCTATTGTTTAAAAGTTTTTCCAAAATTTTTGAGATTGAAGGCAAAACTGAAATTGGCCTGTAGTTATTGACATCATCTTCATTCCCACCCTTGTATACAGGTGTTATGATTGATTGTTTGAGAGCAGCTGGAAAGGCTTCTGTATTAAAGCATAAGTTGACCAAGTGACAGATAATGGGAGTCAGAATATGCTTAGCTAGTTTTAAGAAGGTTGTAGAGATATTGTCCCATCCAGGGGCACTTTTAGATTTTAAGCTTAAGATTACATTTAGCACTTCATTATGATCTGATTCCAGTAGTACAAAAGATGAGGCTTGGTTGACAGGTAGTGATGCTCGTACGGTAGAATCATCATGTACTGTATTATGTACAATGTTTTCAGCTAGGGTTTGTCCAATATTTGCAAAAAAATTATTAACATGGTTAACAGATTGAATTGGAGTAGACTTTATGTTGAGTAACTGAGTATTTGGTGTTTTAGCAGCTTTGTAATGAGTTATATCATTAATGGTATTCCAGAGGGCTTTGCTATTTTGTGCATTATTAGTCAGTTGGTCCCGTTCATATTTTCTTTTTAGCTTTTTGATAATATTTGTACAAAAGTTACGGTATCTTTTAAAAGTTATCCGAAGAATAGCATCATTAGGATCTGAGCGTAATTTTAACTGCATGCTATTTCTGTTGTTTATGCAGCGCAGAACGCCCAAAGTAATCCATGGTTTGAGAATACGCTTGGATCTGGACATGTAAATTATTTGTGTATTGTCATTAAGGCTTTTTTTTTGCTCGCATTAAGGCACTAACAGTTTAGATAAAATATTAGGATCGTTTAGCTGTAGTAGATCTATAAGATTTGGTTCCAGATCTTGTATCGCCTGTTCATAATCTATGATAGTTTTAGTTTTACGTGTCCTAATTGAGCTAGAGATTTTAGAGAGGTTGAGAAGTAACATGCGGTGATCAGTGGTTGAAGTGTGAAGAACTGCAATGGTAGAAATATTTTTAGATTTATTTACTTTAATTATGAAGTGGTCAAGACAGCTGTTCTCTCTGGTAGGCAAGTAGTGACCAGGAAGAAGGCCGTGCATTGACAAAACATTTAGATAGTTGAGTCTGTTTTTTCTTTCATTGCTACGTTCATCTGTTTTAGTTAATATATTAATATTTATGTCTCCTACAATTATAATTTTATCAAAAGTTTTTATAGTCTCTAAGTGATTGTTTAATGAAATTATGAAGTTATCGGCATTACTTGTGGAAGGTGAACGGTAAATACATAAGATGATCATATTGTAAACATTGATTTGCAAACATGAAGCATGTTCTAGTATAATTTCTTCAATGCGAAAGTTATGATTGTTCTTTACATAAGTCGTGACCCCATCGCATTGATTAAGATGATTAGTTGTTGAGAACGAATTATAGTTAGTCAGATGAGGTATGGGTTTCAAGGCATTAATTCTGCATTCGGTTAATACAATTATGTCTACTTCAAATAATAGATCAGCTAGAGATATTTGCAAATCATCAATGTTGCGATAGATGCTTCTAATATTCTGCGTGATTATTGAAAAATCTAAAGCGTTTCTTTGAAACTTGTGCGGTAGATCTTTAATTTTACATTCAAATGAGCTTGCGATTTCTATGTTATCTAATTCATTGATTATTTCTAGGCGCTTATCCATCATAAAGATTTTGATATAGTAATGTGGTCGTTACATAATTGCAGAAGGCAAATTGACACCCAGGTAAAAAGTGTAGATGTACGTATGTACGTGTTTTAGTGGTGTAGGAGTGTGATGTGTTTAGTATTGTTTGTGTAATACATGATATAAAAATTATTAACAATTTAACAAATAATCTTAAAGGGAAAACCAGCGGAAGTCTCGGTAATACCAACTGCAGTGGATGTAGTCACGAGGCCTGCATCAAGCTGTTCACCTGGCTTTCACTACTGATTGCTATTATTGCCGCATTTTCATGCTCTCTCACGTAGACTCGTCCATATGAGGTCCAACAAAATTTGTAGCCTTTGGATTTTGCTAAATCTCTTGCGAGGTAGTATAGCCTGGAACCTTTTACAGTGAGCTGCTCTGAGACAAAAATAGACGTTTCTTCGTCTTTCGTAAAGCCAAGATGTTTGGCACGAAGTTTGGTCTTATTTTTGACGTTGAAAGTCTTACTCTTTTTCAAGACGTTGGTCTTCAATATAGTAGAAGAAAGCTCAACGATAATTGGCCCATTTGGCCCCTCTTTTTTCCCCCGTACTCTGAAGATGTCACTGACATCACGACTGTCTATTTTGCAATCGATGGATTTTCCAAGGCGCACAACCATGTTTACCAAGTCTTCCTTTGACTCTTTGTCATTTTTCGGTACATTTTTTATTTCGATGTTGTTTTTCCTGTCAGCTCTTTGTATATCTTCAATTCTGTTCTCTAGAATTAAGATACATTCGCTGTCTTTCTTCTTTTGTAGCTCTAATTGAGCCACTTTTTTCGAAAGTTCTTCGTTCTTGCTCATCAATAGGGCAATGGAACTTTCAATGTTCTGGCTGGTTTTTTGTATTTCAGTCAAAGTTGGGGAAAATAATTTCTTAAGTTCTTTTTCTTGTTCCGCCAAAAGGGCTCCCATCATCGTCTTGATTTCAGACTTGAAATCTGCAAAGTCCGAGTGCCATTCATTTTCTCTATCCCTTTTGCCGCGCCGGAATACGTTGCTAGGTGGTGTTGTAAGGTCACTTTTACTCGCTTGGATTAGGTTACTCTCGCTAGGAGATTTTTCAGTGAGTCTTTTATCAAACAGGAATTTCTCCATATTGTACCCAGTCCGAAGCACAAAAACGCTTGCGTTGAAGCAGTTGTTATGTTGCCACAGAATAAGTAATAATACGCGTCCTAAGTAGCGCGTCGCGTCGAACGTGGCGTAGCAGATCGTCAGTTGTAGCTATTTCGTAGCACGATGCGGGGTTCGTAGCAGGCGCCGTAGACACGCGTAGCACACGTGTTAGGTTGTGTGGATTAAATTCGCCGCAGTCGCTTACTAACTCTCTGGCGCAGTTGGTACAAGCACAGACCGAGACGCAGGCGACCGCAGGCTCGAATCCGACGAAATGCAAAAAGTGGCGCTCACTCACTCAAGCAGGGCAACGCGAAGAGGCGCCGTCTGGAGACCCTCAGGGCACAGCACCCCAACCACCAAGCAGTCTCAGGGCGGAGTCCCAATTAAAAATTTAAATCGGAGGAAATCGACAACACACGTCCTATCGATACGAAAGCCTAGAGGATCAATACATATCTACAAAAAAGTCTGTGATACTAAATGTTTTATTAGGGATCCTTATGAAAAATTCGATAATGTAACCCAAGGTGTAAAAAAATTACCTATAATATCATTATTACATCCGTGCGACGCCGGGGCGGACTGCTAGTACGCAATAAAATTAAAGGAAAACTCTGGATAAGATTAGACTGGCTTTTATACCTAAGTACTTAATTTATACTTACAAGTTTACAAGAAGAAATAGTCGAACGATTAACTTTACTCTACTCGAACATTACACAAATTGAATAAACAAATTAACAAATTAAATAAACTAAAATATTAATTTCGCTCAAAATTTGATCAAAATATAATGCATTGGACTAAGCGTGGCGGTGATACCCGCACACGTCGCTAGATTGCGCTGACTGTTTTTTAAACGCGCTTACGATTTGTTTTTATAATAAAAAAACCGGCCAAGTGCGAGTTGGACTCGCGCACGAAGGGTTCCGTACTATTATCAAAACGGCAAAAAAATCACGTTTGTTGTACGGGAGTCTCACTTAAATATTTATTTTATGCTGATTTTAGAGAAATACATCATCTGTGAAAATTTCTACTGTCTAGCTATCACGGTTCACGAGATACAGCCTGGTAACAGACAGACGGACAGCGGTGTCTTAGTAGTCCCGTTTTTTACCCTTTAGATACGGAACCCTAGAAACATAAAAAATAATTCATAATATCTCGTAACCTACCTATTTACCTAACTACGTAGTTAGCATTCCACACGTGACAGGTTGCAATCCCGTCGCCGCTTTCAAGAATACTAAGAGGTTTCCTCACGATATTTTCCTTCACTGTTATAAACACGTGTAACGCGCATATAGGTACATTTTTCGAACAGAAATATCCATTGATGCACGGCCAGGATTCGAACTCGAAATTAATTGGAAATTAATAATATCTACCTAGGTACCTATTTACCTAACTACATGAATTCAATAATTCAATTTCAAACTTTTTATTCGATCATGTGAAGTACCACCTATTTACCGACTTACTTTACCGATAGTGGTAAAATAGCGCCACCTGCCAGCGGAATCGCAAACCTCTTTCATCTTACCTCTCAAACCCCGAGCGGTCGCATGAGACCGCGAAAAGTACCTATAATACGTAGTAACATCAAATGAAACTAGATGGCGCTGGAATGCAAAAATCAAGTTTGTTGTATGGGAGCCCCCCTTAAATATTTATTTTATTCTGTTTTTAGTATTTGTTGTTCGAGCAGCAATAGAAATACATAATCTGTGAAAATTTCAACTGTCTAGCTATCATGGTTCATGAGATACAGCCCTGTGACAGACAGACGGACAGACGGACAGACGGACAGACGGACAGACGGACAGACGGACAGACGGACAGCGAAGTCTTAGTAATAGGGTTCCGATTAAAAACTACCCATAAAAAGAAAAATAACTGTGTCAAATAAGAAAATCTAATAAAATAAATCAATAAGCCCACGTTTCTACAAAAAGAAGTGAAATCCCACCAAAAACATTCTGTAAAAAACTAGCCAAGTCTCGATGGAGCTGCTTGTTTATCTCTAAAAAGTAATGAAATCTAGACAAAGTCGTGTCAAGTCTGAGGTTCTTTACTGCGATTTCTTTATTATTATAGAATGTTATGTGACTTGGCCGTTGAACATTCAAGTTTTTTATACTTCAACGTATTTGATACTTTGTAGTATTTTTTAACTTTATAGTATTTTCACGCCTGGGGGGGAGGGGGGAGGGGTGCTGTACGAGTTGGCTGGGCTGAAACCAAATACAACTTGGGGCTGAGTTTTGCCCCTAACCCCCCCCTCCTCTCTTCTCTCATAACCGACGAACGACACTCAAGATTTTTTCGATACTGTTTTTCCATACCGGTATTATTTCGGTATGGCCCAACCGCTATCGAATAACTATTATATTTTTGCGGTACCAATACCGTTAACCTCTACCGCTTTCAGTCCCTGGTATAAAGTATATATACTTTTTAACGAGTTTTTATATTTTATTTATTTTACTTGCATTTATGAGATTAGGCGGGTCCACACTCCACACAGAGCGAGCAGCCTCGCGAGGCATTTTGTTCGTTCAGTTCAGTTAAGAATTAAGGTGATATGTGAAATGTTTGGTTTTTTGTATGGGCTAAGTCTACCTGGATAAGACGGAAAAAGTGATAAAACTGCATTATCTTAAAAACCATCAAACTTAAAAAGAAACGTCTATAATTTACTTAGATAGTATGATTATCTTATTACGTACGATTACGTACTTTTAATTATTATTCTTGTTTGAGCCTTCACCTTGTTCGATTGGCATCACACTGGAGCTCTACATAGCATTAAGGAAAGGATCATAAAAAAACCCCAAGCCGTGTTTATTGCCTGATTCTTCTTGGCTTGGTCGCGTGGAATCGGCGTAGCTTCACCTAGTTCCTAAGACGTTTCAAAGTGATCCTTGTGATAATATTAAAATAAATGATTTTTGAATTTGAATCTAACGAAATATATAAAATCATAATTATATGAAGGTGTAGGTACCTACAGTCCCTTGGCGTAGAAAAGTCAATGCAATCAATATGTATAATTATTGTATTTAGAACAAAAAAAGTATGTAAGTATTCTATCAGTTATCTGGTTCCCATATTACAAGCTTTGCTTAGTTTGGGGCTAGATGGCGCTGTGTGAAATCCATCAATAAATATTATATTTATTTATATAACTGAGTTGCGTTGCTAAACTTGGATTTTGTTACAAGTTATGTTTTTATAGCATACTGATTACGGAAAGAGTGCTTCTTATTTTTCCGTTCGACCTTGGTGACCTCCTCGGCGTCACATCAGTCATTCTAAGAAACCTAGGCGTAGAAACGTAGGCAATCCTACTTTTAAGGTCATCATTGTCACCCTACTATATTTTTCCCTAAGGGACAACTAAAACTCATTTTATTAGTAAAGTATAACATCTAGAGGAACATGATGTATTACAATATTTTAATAGTAAATATAGGCTACATCTTGATGTAGGTTACGTTCTTCTATGATGTCAGACTTACTAGTTATAGATGAAAACATGGAGCTCTCCGACCATCACTTTTCAAAAACTTCATTTTCAATTTACTTTTGAACCGATAACTTTAGAGCCACGATTTTTTTTTCAAACTCACACATTGGCTTATCTTTAAGATTCAATAAGCTTTTCACGAATTTATTCACTCTAAGTCATGTTTTATAGGTAGGTCACTCTGTCGTCGGAGAGCTCCAGTTTAATCGTTATAACTCAGTAACCCTGCACTCTAGAGGCCTGAAAGCTTGGGAACAGCTTTCTAAATTACTTTAGAGAATTTGTCTGTTTTTAGAGAAATACATCATCTGTGAAAATTTCAACTGTCTAGCTATCACGGTTCAGGAGATACAGCCTGCGACAGACAGACGGACAGCGGTGTCTTAGTAGTCCCGTTTTTTACCCTTTAGGTACGGAACCCTAAAAACATAAAAAATGATTCATAATATCTCGTAGTATCTACGTAGTTAGCATTCCACACGTGACAGGTTGCAAGCCCGTCGCCGCTTTCAAGAATACTAACAGGTTTCCTCACGATGTTTTCCTTCACCGTTATAAACACGTGTAACGCGCATGTACATTTTTCGAACAGAAATATCCATTGATGCACGGCCAGGATTCGAACTCGAAATGAAATTAATAATATCTACCTAGGTACCTATTTACCTAACTAAGTACATGAATTCAATAATTAAATTTCAAACTTTTTAGTCGATCATGTGAAGTATCACCTATTTACCGACTTACTTTACCGATAGTGGTAAAATAGCGCCACCTGCCAGCGGAATTGCAAACATCTTTCATCTTACCTCTCAGAGCGGTCGCATGAGACCGCGAAAAGTACCTATAATAACGTAGTAACATCAAATGAAACTAGATGGCGCTAAAATGCAAAAATCACGTTTGTTGTATGGGAGCCCCCCTTAAATATTTATTTTATTCTGTTTTTAGTATTTGTTGTTAGAGCAGCAATAGAAATACATAATCTGTGAAAATTTCATCTGTCTAGCTATTATGGTTCATGAGATACAGCCCTGTGACAGACAGAGAGACGGACAGACAGACAGACGGACAGCGAAGTCTTAGTAATAGGGTCCCGTTTTTACCCTTTAAACTAAATTAAAATGTTAGCCGTAACGGGATGCCTGGCATAATGTGATACATTTAAATTATTTTGTACAGGTAATATGCTTATGCCATCAAAAACATAACTTGTAAAAAAAGCCAAGTCTCGCAACGCAACTCAGTTCTTCTACCGTAAAAAGTTGTGAGATCCATGTAAGTTAATTTATTCAGTCCCTACTTTAAGGGTCCTTCTGACTTATGTTATTACCTAATTAGCTAACCTTTACGTAGTAACTTAAGACAGAAGGACCCTTAAAGTTGTTGACCATCAGCCGGTCTAACGTGCCGCTATAGATGTTTCACATCAAAAATGATTATTTCTTCTTCAAGTACATTTTATAAGTTGGTTGACTATTACGTCTGTTACTCGTAAACTT
The DNA here is from genome assembly GCA_912999785.1 of Hydriomena furcata. Classification (NCBI taxonomy): domain Eukaryota; kingdom Metazoa; phylum Arthropoda; class Insecta; order Lepidoptera; family Geometridae; genus Hydriomena; species Hydriomena furcata. Next base: position 14,527,767 of record OU538835.1, read on the forward strand.
GTTCTTAGTCTCTGAGCTAAGCTACGGACAGACAGTTATGTTATTGATCAAGGATCTCACCACCCTTACCCTTTGTAGGACACACAAGTGTGAACGAACGTTACAGTAAGCATGCGCACACGCTACAAGCGCTACGATACGACATGTGCGTAGCGCTTTTACATTTAAAACGATTAACGTAATGAGTTACGCGTAATGAGTTAGTGAGCACACCTAGCGATGCGCCCGATCCAACTCGTCGTAGTTTTGTGCGTAGCACTCGTAGTGTTCGGGAACCGATGACCTATCCTATCTCCTTACAAATTTAAAACGATAAACGAGTTGTCTGCGTCTTGCGACGCGTGTCTGCGAGCTACAAGTGCTACAAGCGCTACGAGTTGTGCGTAGCGTTCTCCTTACACATTTAAAACGATTAATGTAGCGAGTTGGCACCTTGAGTCGCGCTCGCCCCGTGTCTCGTGTCGTTTCAGTGCGTGTCTGAGGACAAGGTTATTTAGTGCGTAGCGCTTGTAGCACTCGTAGCACTCGTAGCGTTTGGAGACCGAATACCTAACTCCATACAAATTTAAAACGATTAATTAGTTGTCTGCGCCTTGCGACGCGTGTCTGAGACCTACAAGTGCTACAAGCGCTACGAGTTCACTTAGCACTCGTACACCACTCGTTAGCGTATGGTGTTGACGAACGCAAGGTGCATACGTGTTAAAAACGTTTTTACAAACACATTCCGCCCGCTACTAAACACCACTACGAACTCAAACTTACCTGCGCTGTATAATGTAGGAAGGAAAATAAATAATAGAAACTAAAGTATCAAAATACTAATTGATTTCAATTTTGATTTGCTCACCTATTATGGTTAATGTAATAATAATAAAATGGTGTAGATACAATATACAGATTGTGTAGTCCAAGTCCAAGGAACAATAGGGTCACGGGACTGCATGCTATGGTAAAGTAATGCGATGGCCAATTGGCCATCAATGAAATGTGAACGTGTGTACTCATTCTGATAAGTATTTCACGACGAGTCATAATACACTTTTGCATGTAACTTCAGCATAACAATAATAAAACGAAGAGTTTGAGTGTGTCAAAGCACTTTTTTTATATTCTGAATTATAGCAGGAAAGATAAGGGTTTGGTCCGTTGCAGAGTGGCTAATGAGATCCCGCACCGAGCAGACGTGCATGTTCATCTAACGTTTACAATAAACTTAATGATATTTAATTACTGTGTTGGTGGTTATATTCTCAAGGTTACGCACCGTGTCGGAATCTAATGAGAATTAAATATGTCCATGCGACATACAAATTCAAAAAGAAATGAGCTGGTCTCAGATGAATTAAATTCTTAATATAGTAAACTAAATTCCCTCGGCGCTGGAGTCAGCCTGAGCTTACGAGTATGTTCACTTACTAAGTTTATCTAGATAGGTAATTTTGATTTTATTATTACTGATGATCAGAATAAACGTTTTTCAATTTACCTACTTTACTGTGATCTTGATTATTTTCTCAAGGGCACCTATCCTATCGGAACCCAGTGAGAATTCTCACTGAGTCTTACAAGACTAAGTCTCCATCATGCGACATACAAACCATAAGAAATGAGCTGGTCTCAGACTATTTAAATTCTTAAGTTATTGAACTTAATACACGTGATGCGTCACGGACTGAGCTCGCGTGCCTTTTATCTAACATACTAAGTTTACATATAGTTACTTTGAGTTTATTTCTTCTGATACTTTGAATAAAAACTGATATTAACTTTATCTGAATACTGTGATTGTTATTTGTCGAGGTTACTCACCGTATCGGAACACAACGAGTATACATTGCTCATGCGAAATACATATTCAAATCGAAATGAGTTGGTCAGACTATTTAAAGACATAAGTAATTGAACTAAATAGGAGTCACCGGCGCCGTCGTAACAGATTAAGTTTATCTGAAGTTAGGTAAGTTTGATTTTATTTTTATTCATGCTGAGAATAAACGTTTTTCAATTTACCTTCTTTACTGTGATCTTAATAATTTTCTCAAGGGCTTCTATTTTATCGGAGCCAAGTGAAAAATCTAAATTGAACTAAATTACATCAAAAGCGAACTGTAAGGAACAATTGGTATTTAAAATAAGTTTGGAAACCAGGACCGCCTGATCGCTAAGTACTATTCCAAACATCGCATGCTGTACCATGTGATGCTTTTGAATGAATTCTAAACGGCCATTGTTGATCCTGCAACTTAGCGAAACGTCATTCACTGAAACTATAATGGTGTGATATAATACGATTTGAAATGTTGTATGCTGCACCATAATGATGTTGCGAATCTTATAGAAAAACATTAAGTTTCTGTGAAAGACAACGTCCATTGGGACTTCGAGTTCATTATGCGGACTCTCACATGTTGCGTGGTGCAGCATGTGATAATGTGGGAAAAAACATAATAATTTTCGAAAATCCAGTGGACGCAATCATGGTAAATATGTCGAACTCTAAACATGTTGCATGGTACAGCATGTATATATGTGAGAATCGACAAATTCAAAGTGATTACAAGTCATCTTAATACAATTTAGTACATCACTTTTGAGTGAATTAATGAATGGCAAGAAGAAAGCGAAAGATAATAGTGAAATTATATTATGTTGGTTAATTTAAACATCAAAAGCAAACAAAAAACAATAACTATAAGGAACAATAGGAACTTAAGCGAAGCGTCAGACACATAAACTATAATGGTGTGTTATATTAGATTTCAAATGTTGCATGCTGCATCATGTAATATTTGTTAGTCGTTATAGCAAATCATTATGTTTTATGTGTGAATTTGTCGTGCCTCACATAATGCATGGTGCAGCATGTATTTATGTGGGAATCGGCATAATAAACATGACGTTTACATGACCACATGCTGTGGAAAATATAAAAACGTGAAATAAATAAATGGAAAATGAATAAACGATATTGAAAGAGAATGAAAAAGAATGACAGAGAATGAAAGAATATTGCACGGTTAGAGTAAAGAATAGAAATGTACAGTATTAGCTAATTAGAACAATTGGAACTAAAACAAGCTTAGAAACTACGAAGGCCTGACCTGATACTAAAGCAAAGTGTCACGCATTAAAACTATAATGGTAAGATATATTCGATTTAAAATGTTGCATGCTGCACCATGTGATGTTGCGAGTCCGTTATAGCTCACCATTAAGTTTATGTGAAAATATATCGAACTCTCATATAATGCATGGTGCAGCATGTATTTTATGTGGGAATCGACATATAAAATGAGACACTTATGCAATAGCACAAGGAAAATGTAAGGAGAAAGACACGGAAAGAGACGGAAAGAGAAGGAAAGAGAAGGAAAGAGAAGGAAAGAGAAGGAAAGAGAAGGAAAGAGAAGAAAAGAGAAGGAAAGAGAAGAAAATCCATGTGTTCAAAAATCGTATAAGATTATTAAGTAGGATTTTTGTAGGTTTTTTTTTTTTTTTTTTTTTTTTTAGGTTAGTTTGGTTAGGTTAGGTTAGGTTTTTTTTTTTTTTTTTTTTTTTTTTTTTTTTTTTTTTTTTTTTGTTTGTATGCAAAATTTCCTCTGACACATAGAGAGTCAGAGTCGTTATTTAGCTTACATTTCGATCAAGTCAGTTTGCTTTATGTATTTTATTCAACGAGAGTTATAAAACGTCTGTCAAGTTTAAATACATTATGTGTATCTGTTTTTTATTTATGTGTATGTTGTGTAGTGTGTTGTGACACGATAAATACACGAATAAGTATAAAATAATCTTTTTCTTTTCTTTTTCTGTTACTTTTCTTTTCATTTTTTTGTAATTTTGTCTCATTTTTTTTTTTTTTTTTTTGGTTTTTATCTGTTTTTTCTTTTTATTTTCTTTTCTTTTTCTTTTTTAGCTTAATAATCTAAATTACAATAACTTACATCTATTCCATATTTTATAAACTTATTTAGGGGTACAAAATCTGGCCCTGGGGCAACTTATCTAAAATATCTAGTTTTACATTTTAAACTTTAACCAATACTAAGCTTATCTTAACATTGTACTTATTATCTAGTTATTATTTTTTATCTTTGTTCTTATATATGCTGTTTATATATATTAAATAATATATATTCACCATAATTTACAAACTATTTATTCCTATTTATTACTATGTTAACAATTTCGGTACAATATTTTATAAATATGCTTCTGAGTTTTCTAGTGTACATAATTTCCGGGAGATTTTCAATGCACAGTTTGAGGTCAAGACACTGCTCGACGTCGTGTCTTGTGAGGGCGAAGATTGGGCATTCGCACAATACGTGCACTACCGTTTCGCTTACGTCATCGTCGCAGAGGCACGATGGGCTCTCCTTACACTTGAAACGATTCAAGTATTCGGAGAACCCACCGTGGTTAGGTTAGGTTAGGTTAGGTTAGGTTAGGTTAGGTTAGGTTAGGTTAGGTTAGGTTAGGTTAGGTTCCACGAACCTCTAGGGAGGGAGTCCCTACAGGCGCAGAGGTGTAAACTGCGACGTGGCGCGTCCCCGGGCTGCGGATAGGGGGTCCCGGTGCGCCAATAGCGCTCGTTTACGAGCGATATTGGTACACCGGCGCGGACAAAACACGGGAGCGGAAGGTGGACTTCTCCGCGCGTCCCTTTGACTGAGCAAAGGGCGCAGTGGATGAAGTCAGGCAGAGGAAAGGAGTTCCTACTCTGTCGGCTCCGAGGAGGAGGCGGGCTCGGTTTGAGCTGCCTCGTGGGAGGATTTACCTTATGCTCCTCGCCTCATGTGGGTTGGGGTCGGGAGTGTAAGGTAAAGGGGCATGTTATGCCTGTGAGTCGGGTCCGGTGTGCACTAACCCTGCCTCCGGACAGGCAACTTTTGTTGCCACCGCTCGAAACTCGGTATCCTGCAAACAGTGGCGGTCATGTCTCGTAACTGTTTGTAGGGCTGAGGGCCTTGGCTTAATCGCCCGGGCCGCGAGGAAGAATACCTCAATAAAAAATTACCCGAGGGTAGGCGGCGGTGCAGCGCAGGCTCTAAGCCCTTTTCAGGGCTTGGCTGGACGGAGTTTCAGTCGCTACTGCACCACCCGCTAGGAACCAGCCGACTCCTAGCGTGTATTAGGCTTCCCCGGCTACAGAGGGCACTGGCTGGGGTGACCGAATATTTCCCTCATTCTCGTGGGTCTTAATATGGAACAAATTAAACAAAAACAAAATGACGTTGGTGGCCGAACTGGCCGTAGAGTAGAGAAGGATGGTGGCGCTTCTGAGGGCGTAAGCGATGCGGGAGAATCCTCTCGCGTTGTGGTTCGCTCGCGGAGCCGTTCACCTATAGTGGTGTTGGAGGACGTGTTGCTGACAGCTTCGGGTAGATTGCCCGATCTGTCGGACACGGACTCAGACGGGAGCCTCCTGTCGGTGGCTTCCGTGGCGTCATCGCCTGGAAAGAGTCGCTTCTGGAGGAAGCGACTGAGAGAGGAATGCGGCGATGATGCTGATAGTGCGGGGCCGATCAAAGTTCCGGTGGCGGGGAGAGGGCCTGGCCGTCCCCCCACTACGGGAAAATACGTCGGCCTGGCTAAGGCGAAGGCGGAATTAAATGCTGCCAAGGCGGAGGAGCTTCGGCTCAACGCCGAAATGGAGTTGGTGGAGGAGGAGAAGCGGAAGAGGGAGGCCAGAGCCAACCTGTTCCGCAAATCCCCAGATGTGATGGTCCTTGGCGACGAAGGGAGTCAGGAACCATCAGATCTGGTGAGAATCATGTCGGATGCCGTGGGGACCATCCTAAAGGTCGCCACGTCATCCGGCCACCTAAAAGGCACGTATGTCCGTGCCCTAAAAGACGCGGCGGAGACCATCAGAGTCTCCTTTGAAGAGCAAAGGTCGCGCTCTATGACGGAGGAGGTCGCCCGTCTGGAGGCGACAAATTCTAAGCTCACCCGGGAGCTGAATGAGGTCCGAAGGGAAGTGGCCCAGCTTCGCCAGCTGGTGCAACGGCCGACCCCGACTCCAGCGGCAACTCCGGCCCCAGCGGTCGAAGAGATAGTGCGCGCGGTCATGGACCAATGCGGGTCCATGGTCAACGCGCGCCTCGAGGGGCTGAAGGACCGGCTGCTGCCGGAAAAACGTCTGCGACCACCACTGGCCGCAGACAAGAAGAAGGCAAGCGCGGACGCCGCAACCGAAGCGACCGCAGCGACTCCTACTCGGGCCCCTTCTCCTCCTCTGGTGGCTAAGGCTAGCACCAGTGGAGCAGCCCAGATTTCCAAGGGCAAGGGGAAAGGGAAGGGGAAAGGTAAGGCGAAAGGGGAGGCGGTCAAAGAGCCGCGTCCCTTTAAGCCTGCCCCCGAAACAATGGACGAGGGATGGAGCAAGGTCGTGCGTAAGGGCACCAAAGCTGCCAAAACCGCCCAAGCCCCCAAGGCAGCGGCAGCAAAGGCAGCAAAGGTGCCAACCACACGACCTAAGCGGAAACTGCCAAAGGCCCCTAGCTCAGCAGCGGTCATACTGACCCTGCAGCCGGAGGCAGTCCAAAAAGGAGTCACCTATGCCCAGGTGCTTTCCGATGCCAGGGAGCGCATCGATTTGAAAGCTCTGGGCATAGAGGGTGTCAGATTCCGGACCGCTGCCACCGGCGCCCGGGTGTTAGAGATACCGGGGGCTGCGAGTTCGGAGAAGGCCAACTCCCTAGCTAGTAAGTTTAGGGAGACCTTCAGTGGAGCCCTCGTTCGAGTCACTCGACCCGAGAAGTGCGCAGAGATGCGCCTCTCGGGTCTCGATGACTCGACAACAAAGGAGGAGGTTGCGGCCGCTGTCGCAAAGGTGGGTGGCTGCGCAGCCGAGTCGGTGAAGGTCGGCAACATTGTGCGGCCACCTGGGCGCCAAGGGACGGTCTGGCTGAGCTGCCCAATCGCCGCAGCCAAAAAAGCCTCCGCCGGTAGGATACTTGTAAACTGGGTTTCGGTGTCCGTCAAGGTGCTGGAGCCCAGGCCCCTGCAATGCTACCGGTGCTTGGAGGCTGGGCACATGGGGGCGAAGTGCGCGAATGCAGAGGACCGTAGTGCCCTCTGCTACCGCTGCGGCAAGCCTGGCCACAAGGCGGCTCAATGTGAGGCCGTCCCTCACTGTCCGGTTTGTGAAGCGGCCGGAAAGAAGGCAGACCACCGTGTTGGGGGCAAGGCCTGCAAAGGCTCGGCCTCCAACAAGGCAAAAGGAGGGAATAAGAGGGCTGGTGTAGGCTTCACGGCCCCCTCGCAGCCATCAGCGCGCCCAGAAGCGCGAGAGGAGGATCGGATGGACTCCAATTAGAATGGCCATCCGATTCCTCCAAGCGAACATCGGCGGCTCCGCTAGGGCTCAGGATCTCCTGTTCCAGAGCCTGGCGGAGTCGTCGACACAAATAGCAGTGGTCTCCGAGCCCTACCTAATCCCATCCCGGGACAACTGGGTGGGGGACCGGGAGGGCTTGGTGGCCATTACAACTACTGGTGGCTCCCTCCCCTTCGAGCAGATAGCTAGGGGACAGGGATGCGTACTGGCCACTGTGGGCGGCAGACAGGGTTTGGCGGTGATTGGGGTGTACTGTTCCCCGAACCGGACCCTGGAGTACTTTGAGAGAGTACTCGCCGAAGTCGGGGTCCTGGCGGGAGCAGTATGCCCCAGTCCCTTGTTGGTTGCTGGAGATTTCAACGCGAAGTCAACTGCGTGGGGATCCCCAGCAACCAACGCGAGAGGGGAAGTACTGGAGGAGTGGGCGGCGTCCCTTGGCCTCCAGATACTTAATAGGGGCAATGAGAACACGTGCGTGCGACTGAATGGGGGGTCCATAGTGGACATAACGTTCGCTTCCCCCTCCGTCGCATGCCGTGTTCTGGATTGGAGAGTGGAGACGGATGTAGAGACGCTGTCAGATCATCGGTACATCCGATTCAGCGTCTCTACATCCACAGAGCAGTCTCCGCCCCCGGTAGTTGCCGACCAGGGCATTCGGTGGTCGCTTAGGAAGCTGGATAGGGAGGTGGCTTCCGAGGCGGCCATAGTGGAGGCCTGGGTGTCTGACCCGGACATGGAGAATGTAGACGCCGCAGCGGAACGCCTTGGGCAGTCCCTCGCGCGAATTTGCGACGCCTCCATGCCACGGGTCAAGACGACAGCACCGCCCCGTAGGATGTACTGGTGGAGGCCGGGGCTCCGGCAGTTACGTGAAGCCTGCGTCGCCGCACGGCGGCATTACGCCCGTTGTCGCCGCTGGAGGCGACGGGATGAGGAGGAGGAGCGCGATCGCTACGCTGATTATAGAGCCACCTGTACAGATTTACAGGTGGCTATAAAGGAGGGCAAAGAATCAGCGTGGCGAGAGTGGCTGGAGTCCCTCGACCGGGATCCTTGGGGGCGCCCATACAAGTCAGTGACGGCGAAACTCCGTCCATGGGCCCCCCCACTCACTGCGACCCTCGAACCGGAGCTCCTCGGTCGAGTGGTGGCAAGCCTCTTCCCCCAAAGGGAAGCGTGGTGCCCGCCACCCATGGCGCTCGGGCAGAGGCCGCCAGACCAGGATGAGGAGGAGGTCCCGCCTGTGTGCGAGACGGAACTCCGGGAGGCTGTTGTAAGACTTAAGTCTAAAAACACAGCTCCCGGACCGGATGGCATACCGGGCCGAGTCCTGGTCCAGGCCACGAAGGCGCTCGGCGGAGGAATTGGGGCACTCTTCACAGAGTGCCTAGCGCAGGGCCACTTTCCGCAGTGTTGGAAACGCGGAAAGTTGGTCCTGTTGCGGAAGAGCGGGCGCCCAGCTGACTCCCCGTCGGCCTACCGCCCCATTGTGTTGCTTGGCGAGACGAGCAAGCTCTTCGAGCGTATAATTGCTGCTCGTCTCGTTCAACACCTGGTTGGGGTCGGGCCGAACCTGAATGAGGGGCAGTTTGGGTTCCGCCGTGGCCGCTCAACCGTGGACGCGATCGGGAGGGTTCGGGAGCTCGCTGATGAAGCGGTCTCAAAGGGTGGGGTGTTGCTGGCAGTGTCGCTGGACATAGCGAATGCCTTCAACACCTTGCCCTGGGAGACCGTACTGGAGGCCCTCAGATACCATGGCGTGCCGCGGTACCTGAGAGAAACAGTGGCCAGTTACTTCTCCAATCGGGCCGTTATTTATCCGGCCCGAGAGGGGGAGTGGCAAGAGAGGCGTATGTCGTGCGGTGTTCCACAGGGTTCGGTCTTAGGACCGCTCCTGTGGAACATCGGGTACGACTTTGTGCTCCGCGGGCAAAACTTACGGGGGATCGGCGTAGTCTGTTACGCCGATGACACCCTCGTTACAGCCCGCGGAAGAACATATAGGGAGGCAGCCATCTTAGCCACAGCCGGAGTAGCCCAAGTAGTGCGTAAAATACGACTGCTTGGGCTGGAGGTGGCCATGGAAAAGTCCGAGGCCCTCGTCTTCCACGGGCCTCGGAATGCTCCACCACGCGGGCAGACTGTGATTGTGGGGGGAACTTCCATCGCCGTCGAGTTGACGATGCGCTATTTAGGCCTTGTCCTCGACGGCCGATGGAAGTTTGAAGAGCACTTCCGGCGACTGGCTCCCAAACTGGTGGCCTTCGCCGGAGTGCTCGGGAGATTGCTCCCAAATGTGGGAGGAGCGAGCGTGGCTTGCCGTCGCCTTTACGCCGGTGTGGTACGCTCCAAGGCGCTCTATGGAGCGCCCATATGGGCGAATGCCCCGAGTGCGCCGATTCAGACCCTACTGCGACGTCCGCAGCGGGTCATCGCAAACAGGGTGGCTCGGGCGTACCACACCGTCTCTTTCGAGGCGGCGTGCTTGCTGGCCAGCACCCCGCCGTGGGACCTCGAAGCTGGGGTCTTAGCGGCGGTGTACTGGCGCAGCTTTGAGGTGAAGCAAACTGGAGGCTGGCCAATGCCGGAGGAGATCAGGCGGTGGAGGGAGCAGGGCCGTGAGGATCTCCTCAGGCAATGGTCAGAGAGACTGGAAACCCCGACTGCTAGCCGGGATGTCGTGGCTGCGATTCGACCCGTTCTTAAAGAATGGGTCGATCGTCGCCACGGCGCGCCGACGTTCCGCTTGGCGCAGATCCTCTCGGGACATGGTTGTTTCGGGAGGTATCTGTGCCAAGTGGCACGACGTGAGCCGACGACGATGTGCCACCATTGCGGGGCGGCGGAAGACACGGCGCAGCACACCCGCGCCGTGTGCCCCGCATGGTCTGCACAACGCGCAGAGTTGTCGGCTCATATTGGAGGGGATCTCTCGCTATCGGCCATTGTCAACGCAATGACCGATAGCGAGAGAAACTGGAGGGCGGTCACCGGCTTCGCGGAGTCGGTGATGCGGGAGAAGGAGGCGGCGGAAAGGGACCGAGAGGTAGATACTCTCTCGGATCCCATGCGCCGCAGGCGCATAGGTCGTAGGCGGCTGGCTTATGCCGGCCGCATACTGCCATAAATGGGGACCTTCGGGTAATAGATCGGGGGATCTATTGCCTGACCTGAGAGGTCCCGGGCTGTAAGGCACCTCGTCCTGTGTTCCGAGGTGCCTTAAGCGGAGAAAGGGGGGAGGGACTTAAACTCCTCCCAGGGAAGGGCCCAAACGGGCAACCGCTGAGGGAGTTGCGGATGCGCCTTGCGATCCCGCGACTCCCTCACTCTGCGGAGTTGAGGAACACCCCAGGTTTTTAGTGGGTATACTGCCTTTTTCAAGGCGGGACTCCCACATAACCATTCGGTCCCCCTGGCCGAATGGTACCTATAAAAGGTTTTCCTGGGTAACCAAAAAAAAAAAAAAAAAAAAGGTTAGGTTAGGTTAGGTTAGGTTAGGTTTTTTTTTTTTTTTTGTTTGTATGCAAAAATATCCTCTGACATGGGTCAGAGTCGTTATTTAGCTTACATTTCGAGCCAGGTCAGTTTGCTATATGTACTTTTTGTCAACAAGAGTTATGATAACTTCTGTCAATTTTAAATACATTGTATAACTGTTTTTTATTAATTTGTGTGTTATGTATATTTGTTTTTTATTAGTTGTGTGTGCGTGTGTAGACAATACATAAATATAGACTTTTTTTTTTTTTTTTTTTTTTTTCTTTTTTTTTCCTTTTTCCTCTTTTCCTTTCCTTATCATTAATTCATTTTTTTTTTTTTTTTTTTTTTTTTTTTCTTTGTTCTTTTTTCTTTTTATTAAGTTTTTACATTTTCCTTTTACAACTAGCTTAAACTATTATTAACTAACTAATCTGCCTTATCTATTTATATATCTAATTTATTACATTATGCTGATTAGTAGTTATATTTAATATATAATATATTCAACATAGCTTACTTATCTGTTTTGTTCCTTTTTATAACCTTATTCGCTATATTTATACAGTAGTTAATAAAATCCTCCCTAGTCGTCTTTTCACGAATCAATTTGTTTATCATGTCTAGTTTTAATGCAATGTTTAAATTTTGTTCCAGCTCGTATCTCTCTTTACCATAAATGGGGCAGTCAAGTAGCATATGGCTTACCGTTTCGTTTTGTCCAGGTTCACAGGCACACGATGGGCTCTCTTTCAACTTGAAGCGGTTCAAGTATTCAGAGAACCCTCCGTGTCCTGTCATCACCTGCGTCAGTGTTCCGGTCGGTTTTATTTTCCTAACTAACTTATAGGCATCAGTAGCATCCGGGAGAAACAACCTGGTCAACGCTCCAGTTTGGCTTGTTTGGTATCTTTGATTCCATTGCTCTAGCGTCCTCAGACGGATTTGGCGCTTGACGTATGACATTGGGCACTGGTCGTAATCGGGTCTCTTTTTAGTTTTAAGTGCTGCGTCTTTAGCCAGCTCGTCTGCTCGTTCATTCCCTTGTAGTCCCGCATGAGCTTTTATCCAGAACAAGGATACGTCCTTGTTCTGGTTTTTACTTTCCCTTAGGTTCTTACGGGTCTCGACAGCTAGAGGATGTGTGGAGTAGTTGTTTGTGACGGTTTGGAGTGATGATTTTGAGTCACTGTAAATGCCGAAGTTCGCTTCTGTGCTCCTGAGTATCTCCCTGGTTGCCTGACATATGGCCAGTAATTCAGCTTGGTAGACCGTGCAGTAAGTAGACAGTTTAAATTTGCAGGCTTTGGTTTCGGCTTCACTATTCCACATGGAGAGTGCAGCTCCAACCTTGCCTTCAATTTTACTGCCGTCGGTGAATATACGTACTGCTTTATTGCTGTACGCATCTACTTGTTGTTGGTCTTCCAGGCATATGAATTCCAGGTCCAAATGCTCAACCGGGTGTACTCTCTCCGGTGCCATTCTCTCCGCCTCTCGATCGACTAGTGCAGGCGGAAGTGCGCCTCTCTTGGCTTCATACAACGCGGCTGCTTCTTGTATTCTTAAGTCGAGAGGTAGTATTCCAGCTAGCACCAGCGCGGCGTTTAATGAGACGGTGCGATAGGCTCTGCACAGTTTCTGAGCGAAACCCCTCTGGACTACATTTAGTTGCTTCTTGATGCACTGTTTTTCAGTTGCCGGTGCCCAGACACTGGCCGCGTACATGATAACCGGCTCCACCACCGCAGTGTATATGACACGTATGACCTCAGGATGGAGGCCCCAACTAACCCTCGCGGCTCTGGCAAGCTGTTTGTAGAGATTAAGTGCCTTTGTGCACACATTCGCTGCATGGGTGTTGAATGTCAGCTTGTTGTCGATTGTAAGGCCTAAGATCCTAATCTCCGATGACATGTTTATGCCGATCCCCCCCATGTCCAGGAGAGGAGTGTCGTGTTTCAGCTTTCGCGTAAGGATCATCGCGTTCGTCTTATGCGGTGCGAACTTAAGTTTGTTTCTCACTCCCCACTCCTGAACATAGGCGAGAGCGGCATTTGCGCGCTGCTGGACCTCCATCGCTGTGTCGCCGTCAAAGACCAGGACCACATCATCTGCGAAGGCCTGGGCGTAGTCGCCTCGCCGCTCCAGTCCCTGCAGCAGTGGGTCAAGGAGAAGATTCCAAAGGATCGGGCCCCCAATGGATCCCTGGACGCATCCCTTGGTCGTCTTTTTCGTGTGGCTTTCACCGGCATACCTCACCTGAACCTTCCTGTTCTGCAAATAGCTGTCCATTATCCTCCTGATGTTAATGGGACATCTTTCTTCTGCCAGTCGGACTCTTATTGCTGGCCACCAGGCACTATCGAACGCTCCCTCTATGTCTAACGATATCATTGTTATCAGTTTTTTGTGTATCAGCTTTGCGCGTATATGCTTTATCAGGACATAAAGGGCGTCCTCTGTGCTCCTGCGGGGCATGAATCCGTACTGGTGAATGCTCAGTCGGGGGAGGGTGTGCCACTTGATTCTGCCCACTACAAGTTTCTCCAGGATCTTCCCCATCACTGGCAGCAGTCCTATTGGTCTGTAAGATTTGGGGTCTGTGTACCTATCTTTCCCCGGCTTTCTTAGCGCGACCACCGTCGCTTCTTTCCAAAGGTCAGGAAAGTGGCCCTGTATAAGACACTTGTTTGCCAGTGATAGGTATAACTCGGGATCCTGGGTGATTGCGTGTTTGCAGATATCTGCAGTTAGTCCGTCCGATCCTGGGGCCTTCTTTGGGTTAAACCCGTTCACCGCAGCTTTCAGCTCTTCCAGGGTAAACAGCGGGTCATGGGGTTCATCATGCCCCAAACTGTTTACTTGATCAGCTTTTTCTCGGGTGCGCTGGTGATCGGTGTTATCGTCCTCCACTTTATCTTCTGGGTAGAAGGTTTCTGCCATTAACTTTGCAGACTCTTTCTGATCCAGTACTCTGCCATCCTTGATCAGTGGCAGATCCTCCTGCCTCTTTGTGGCTCTCCCTATGACTCGGTAGATACCCTCCCACATACCCTCCTTGTCCTGCTTCTCACAGAATCCCTTCCAGCTGTCTATTTGGGCCTTTTTTGCATTTTCTTCATATGTTTCTTTTGCTTGCAGGTACTCCTTGACGACTTTCTCTCTCCGGATCGGCGCTGCACATCGGACTCTACGCTTCTTGGTGGTGACCTCCTTCTTCTGTTTGGCGAGTTCTTCCGACCACCACGGTAAGTTAAGTTTTTCATTTAATTTCTTTTTAGGTATACTAATATTGCATGTTTCTGTTATTTGTCTAATGTATAGTTCTATTTTCTGCTCTAATTCTGTGTTATCTTTAATTTTATCTATTTCTGTTTTGTTTATTTTGTGCTCTTTTAGCAATTGGCCCAGTTTCTCATGAAACTGGGTCCAATTAGCTTTTTTACTATTATAGATCCGTGTGGTTCTGCTTACATTTATGCCTTTGGCTTTCGACAATCTTAATTGAAATGTGATCGCGTTATGATCGGCACTCGTCAGGCCAACATTCACCTTCCAGTCTTCCACCAGTGCAAGCATTTCCGCTGTGCAGGCCGTAAGGTCGATAAAGCTGGTGTACGCCTTGTTTCCTCTAACTGTGTCGAAGGTTGGGGTATCCCCTTCGTTGAGTACCTGCAAGCCCATGTCTTCAATAGTTCCAGCCATTTCCTCCCCCCTATCGTCAACTATAGTACTGCCCCACCAGGTACTCTTTGCGTTCGCATCGCCGCCTATAATTATTTTATTCTGCCCTACACTTCGTACTATATTCCTCAGTTGCTCCAGGTATGGCTGTATGTCCTCTGTGGGCTCGAAGTAGAACGAAATCACTACTATCTCCCAGGCACTTGTTCTTATTTTCACCACTACGATGTTAGTCGTGGTGAATTCCGGATATTGGATGACGTCCATTTCATCATTGAAAACGGCAATTGCTGCTTTAATGGTCTCGTCTTCGTTGTTAGTGCACTGGAAGATTTTTACGCCTCTGTAATCCTTCATTCTCCTTATGCCCCCCACGTACGGCTCCTGGAGCAACGCGAAAGCCATTTTCTTTTCGTTCGCTACAAGCATTAGTTCGTATGTTGCCAGTTTCTTTCTTTGCAAGTTAGCTTGAGCTACGAGGTACGGTCTTTCGTTATATGAGGCAGTTTTGGCGCCAGGGACCACCTTAGCAATACGCTACGGTGGCCCTAGCCAGAGCCTCCCATTTCCTCCTCACTGTGCATTCCTGACTGAAGGCGTTGTGGTTGGTTTTACCTATCTTGGCGTGAACGCAGTTGCAGCATGACGGAGTTTCCCCGGCGAGCCAGTCTGCGCACTCTGACCTCATGTGGGGTCCTCCGCAGTGGCTACATTTCTCCAGGGTCTCTTTACAGAAGCGGCGGCCATGACCATACCCGAGGCAGAGTGAGCATTGGACCAGTGGTGACTGGTCCGCTACCCTAACTCGCTGGAGGTCTACATGGACGGAGCCCTCGTTCGTCATACGCTGCCAGATCCTTGGAGATACTCTCAATATGATGTGGCTAGTGTGAGGATTCTTTGTTCGCTTTTTGTATGCTACTTCCATTTTTTGCGCGTTTGCGTTGAGGTCCTTGAATATGTTATTATTTTGGTTCCTCATAGCTCTGATAATTTCCTCGTCAGTGTTGTAGTGGAGTACGTCCCTAAGGATCACCATTGGGTCTTTATTTTGCATTTCCTCTACTTGGAGGTGCTTTTCTGCCTTTCTCAGCCTTTCCTTTACCGCCTGTCTTTCCTCTTCCGTTCTGCATCCTACTATAACCTTCCTGTCTTTTGCTTTTCTAATCCTATCTACCTTTACTCCTCCCTCCTTTGCATTAACCACTTCCCTAATCCTGTCGAGGATTTCCTCTCCAGACTCTGTTTCGTCTTTAGATGTTACAACGACCGAGTGCAGCGCAGTTTGCTCCTGGGGCTGCCTACTGGAGCTTGTCGCTGTCACACTCGCGTACGTTCTCGTTTCTAAGAGTTCTGTTTGCTTCTCCAGTGCGTCTTTGAGCCTTTCCATTCTTTCATTATTTTCTTGCATACGCTTGGTATGCTCTTCTATCTTCTTTATGAGTTCACTATTCTCGACTTCCTTCTCCTTTTCTTTTTCTGGTTTTTGTTCTTCTTCTTTATCTTGTCCTTTAGTCTTCCTTCCTTGTCCCTTCACTGATTCTGCCTCTTTTACCAGTTGGTAGAGTCTCTCAACCGCTTGTATAACCTCCGTTTTTATCTCTGTTTTGAGGTTCCTAGAGTTTCCGATCTGTAGCTTTGCCTTGTTAACGCAGGCTCTTGCTTCTGTCAGTCTATCCAGGTATTTTGTTTTTTCCGCTTGCTTGGATGGGCTCCCTGCTGCCTCTACCGACACCGTTGGAGGCACTTCCTCGCTTGGTCCACTCACCTGCGAGGGCGTTGTTTTCGGTTTCGGCTTTAGGGGTACCATCGCCACGGCTTTCTTCGGGGGAGTCAGGTTTTTGCTCTTAGCGTCCGGCTTCGGTTTCTCCCACTCTCCGATACTTTTCCTTACATTGGGCGTACGGCTCTTCTCCTGTTCTTTTTCTTCCCCCGTTGGTTTTGGATTCTCCTTTGTAGTCGTCACTTTTTTGGGGTCGTCTTTTGTAGGCACCGCCGTCGCCTTCACTGGTGGTGATCTGATCATGTTTGAGGGAGGTAAACACGCTAACACACAAATTAATTCAAACAGGTATTTAGAAGTAAGTAAATTTGTAAAAGTTGTAAAAAGTGTATATAAAAAATCTTATATTTAATTTGTAAAATAAAATTTTACACAGTCATGTACTTATAAATAAACTGTAAAGATAAAATGTAAACAAATGTACACTATATTTATTTATTTATTTTGTTCTAATCTTATGTTTCCTTTCCAGGTTCAGCTGCTGAGTTCCGGTCCACTACTTCGCCCAGCGAGGTAAGTATCAGGTATATGGTGTTTCTTATACTTGTTTTAATTTTGTTTTCTTTTCCAGGTTTTTGTTGCTGGGTAACGGTCTGCGGCTTCGTCCAGAGGGTAAGTGCCGATGCAGGAAAGTGATGTTACTTAGGGTACCGTAAAAGTCAATAGCCAAACTGTAGCGATTTTTATGGAATGAAATTTATAAGTTAGTTAGTCGTCGTGTAAAATGTTTGCTCTATGTAGAGTCAGTCTAAAAAGCGTCTGTCAGTTTTGTTTTAGGTGATGTGTCGATTTCCCGAAGGAA
Organism: Hydriomena furcata; assembly: GCA_912999785.1. NCBI lineage: Eukaryota > Metazoa > Arthropoda > Insecta > Lepidoptera > Geometridae > Hydriomena > Hydriomena furcata. Next base: position 14,544,867 of record OU538835.1, read on the forward strand.
GTTGTCAAAATTTATTTTCCTACTCTACGTAGAGTCAGTCTCTGTTCTCATTAGTATAGTCCAGTCTGCGCTCTATCGTATGCAAAAAACCGCATCCGATTTGGAGCCTTGGTAAGAGAGATACGGGCGTTTAAAAATTTCCAAGATGGCCGACAAGATGGCGGCCAAAACTTAAAATGCTCGCTGCTACCTCAGCTTTCGGCCTAGATGGATGGTGCTTCGGGTCTTTGTGGTGGTCTCACCGTGATCGATCACTTCCGTTGGTTAAAATCAGTATTTGGTAAGCGACTCTATATAGAGTTAAAGAGTCCAAAATTTGGTAGTGAGGGCTTAGGCAATGTCAAGACCGAAAATCCCGTCCAAAACAGACAATAAACAAGAGAGTTGCATGAGTTTAAAAAATTTCAAAATGGCCGCCGAAATGCCTGTAAAAACCTAACTTCGGCAGTTTTCGACCTAGGGGGTCGGTGTTTGGGCTTGTTTAAAAGGTATTTGCAAGCCCAATCCAACGCGCTCCTTTGCGTGGCAGATTTACAATCCCCTGATTTTTAAAATGCAAATAAGTAATAAAAAACACAAAAAGTTACATAAAAAATTCAAATATAGTTAGAAATTAAAAATAAAAGTGGTAATATGCTTAAAATATAGTCTTACATGTAAATAAATTTAGTTTAAAAATCTAGCTCTAATAGGAAGGGTACCACGTGTAACCTCAAAAAGTGAAAAATATTTTTTACTCGAAAACTGGTTGATCAATGATATCTAATTTTTTGTATATAGGTAGAAGACCTAGTACTTTACGTTATAAGCTAGTCAAAAATATGGGTTACAGATCGTTTGAGGGAGATATAAAATTTTGAAAAATCTAAAAAATCGAAAAATGTCCATAAATCTGCCAAAACTTAACTTTTCACAGTTTTTAAAGTGCCTCCGGTATGGTCCTTCCAAGGTCCAGGTAATCCTGTGGTCAGATGGTGTCCAAGGGGCCCGGGTCACTGACCTCGTGGCCACGTGGTACTTGTTTTTTTGCCTTTATTTCCGCAATCCTTTGCGGAAAGTAAAGGCAAAAAGTGTCAGCTTGTAGTACTCCTGAAGGGCTTTCAGGAGGCACAAAAATATGTGTAGGTCACCGCTGTAAATCGCGAGAAAACGCACTTTGAAAATCCAATTTTTTGCAAAAAACACTATTTTGCAAATAACTTGGCGAATAACTGTCACAGCACAAAATTTCTTCCACTCGCGCGTGCGCCTCGTGAGCCCGCTTCTTTTAAGGTATCGCACGGGTTTGTAGCTCACAAAAAACCACTTTTTCCGAATTTTCCCGTGCGGAGCGACTTTGATTCGTGGCGGTCTCGACTGCGGATGGCCACAGACTGGTTAGGTTAGGTTAGGTTAGGTTAGGTTCCACGAACCTCTAGGGAGGGAGTCCCTACAGGCGCAGAGGTGATACTGCGACGTGGCGCGTCCCCGGGCTGCGGATAGGGGGTCCCGGTGTACCAATAGCGCTCGTTTACGAGCGATATTGGTGCACCGGCGCGGACAAAACACGAAGATAGGGAGAGGAGTTGGATAGGAGGGCTTCTCCGCGCGTCCCTTTGACTGAGCAAAGGGCGCAGTGGATGAAGCCGGACAGAGGCAAGGAGTCCCTTCTCTGTCGGGTGAGGCAGGCGTAGCCGCCTATATGGGTCTTCCCATTCGGGAACGATGTATGGATAGGAGGGCTTCTCCGCGCGTCCCTTTGACTTAGCAAAGGGCGCAGTGGATGAAGCCGGACAGAGGCAAGGAGTCCCTTCTCTGTTGGGTGAGGCAGGCGTAGCCGCCTATATGGGTTTTCCCATTCGGGATTGTACCTAAATCCCAATATAGCCGTAGGCAGTTGGTCTGGCGCCCGCCGAGGGGATGTATGGTCGGGGGGTTAAACCCGGCCGCTAGGGCGCCAACACCGTCGAGGACCTTACCTCGTTAAAAAAGGAACTACAGAGGACCGAACCTCTTCACAAAGGAAACTAAAAATGGATAAAGCGAATTGTAAAAAACTACCCCAGGAGGGTCCCGGCCTCACAGAGGTCGGGGAGTCCCTCGGCGCTCCGGCGTCCTGCCCCTCGTATTCTGGGGGGGGCAACAATCGCTCCGAGAGCTCAGTGAGCTCTTGTATTAAGGCAGGAAAGTTCGTGGCGCGTAGGAGCACAGCTCGGTTCGCACGGCCCGGTACTCCACCACCGAGGAGGATGTTGATGACGAGTGAAGGAGAAGAGTCGGACGGCTCCATCTTGTCCGCCTCCTCCGGCACTTCGATGGCATCGGGAGTTGCGCGAAAGCGCACCTCCAAGAGGAGAAACGAGGGCGCCTCAGACGTTGAGTCGAAGCGCGCCACGTTTTTAAAGGATAGGGTGGACAGGGAGGAAGACGATGTCTTCGACCCCCGGGTCGCACCAGCGGCCATTAGGTCGAAGGCTAATCTGCCCTCGGCCGAAAGCCTTGAGGAAGAGATGCGGGCGCTCCCATCAGCGGAGCTGGAGGCCTGCATGGAGGTCGAGCTGCAGACCATTGAGAAAATCGCCGACAAGTCTAAGAACTTGAAAGGCGATTACATCAAGGGTCTGCGGCGGTCGGCGCGGAAAGCTGGGGCCATCATGAGGGTGGTCTCCCAGCGAGCTGCTGCCGACGCCAACGTGGAGCGGTTGGAGCGTGAAAACGCCGAGCTCCGCTCCAAGTTGGCCGACCTCGCCACAAAGGTGGACAATCTGACGGACGCAGTCCGTCAACAGGAGGGCCCGAGGCCGAGCGCACAGAGCGCGGCGAAACCGGCGGCACCAACACCTGCCGCCGAAAAAGGGTGGGAAGAGCGGCTCATGGAGCGCATGGCCGCTCTTATAGACGTCAAGCTGGCTGCTGCTGGGAGACCTCAGCAGGCAGCTCGTCCCTCGCAGGCCAGCGCAGCCTCAGCAGCGCCAGGGCCCTCGAGGAGGCCGGACGGTCGGGCGACCCGCCCCACATCAGCGACTTCCCTGCCACCTGTGCAGTCGTGGTCTTCCGAGGAGCAGGTGCCATCGGCACCTGTTTCCTCATGGGCCACGGTGGCGGGGAAGAGGGGGAAGAAGAAGGAGAAGAGGGCCCCACCACCGGCGCCCCCCCCCCCAACGGGAGGACAAAGCAACGCAGGTCCGAAAGCCGGCCAGAAGGCTAGCCGGAAGGCTGGCCCAAAGGCCGGCCAGAAGGCCGGCCCCAAGGCTGGCCCAAAGCCTGGGCGGCTGCCATCGTCTGCGGCGGTTACGGTGACGATTCCGGAGGGGTCGGAGGTCACCCTCGCCGCAGTGATGGCCACCGCGAAAGCCCGCATCAGGCTGGCTGATATTGGAGTGGACTCCGTCCGCTCCAAAAAGGCCATTACGGGGGGGCTCATATTGGAGGTGTCAGGACCAGACTGCGCCTCCAAAGCCGACAAGCTGGCCGACCAGATGCGCGTGGCTCTCCTGGATTTGGGCGTGAAGATTGCACGCCCATCGAAAACAGGGGAGCTACGGCTGAAGGACCTCGACGACAGCGTCACACCTCGAGAGGTGCAGACCGCTGTCGCCGAGGTGGGAGGCTGCTCGGTCGGGGACGTGCGGGTGGGCGCAATACGGCGCTCACCCTCTGCTCTGGGCACGGTGTGGGTCCGCTGTCCGCTGGCTTCCGTGAGGAGGCTAGCCGCGGCGGGGCACATCGTGGTGGGGTGGACCTCGGCCAGGGTAGATTACCTGACGTCGAGGCCACTCCAATGCTTCCGGTGTTTGGAGTTCGGGCACGTCCGCTCCAAATGTCAGAGCAAAGAGGACCGTACAAACCTGTGCTACGCGTGCGGCGAACCCGATCATCGGGCGAGCCAATGCACGCGTCCGCACAGGTGTCCGCTTTGCTCTGACAAGGGCTGTAAGGCTGACCATAGGATGGGGAGCAAGAGGTGCACCCCTCCTAAGGCCAAGAGGAGCAAAGCTCCTCCAGCCCCAGCACCGGAAGAAAGAGCGGCCCCGCCAGAGGGGGCCGCTCAGACGGGTCGCTCACAAAGCGACCCGCCGCCCCAGGACGCCATGGAGGCCTCGTAATGGATCACACCTTACGAGTCCTCCAGTGCAATCTGAACCACTGCCGGAGCGCGCAGGACCTAGTCCTGCAAACCTTCGCGCAGTGGCGGATTGCACTTGCGGTGGTGGCGGAGCCCTACAGTGTCCCGAACCATCCGTGTTGGTTCGGGGACGATATGGACTCCGTCGCTATTTACTGGGGCGGAAGGCAAGGTGACCCCCACTGCGCCCTTCTGGAGAAGGGGCAGGGTTTCGTTGCCACGGAATGGGGTCGCCTTGCCGTTGTGGGCTGCTATATCTCTCCCAACTGTACCCTCGTCGAGTACGAGGTGTACCTGGACGCGGTAGGTAACTGCATACGCAGATGCCTACCGCGTCCTGTTCTCGTCTTGGGCGACTTCAACGCTCACTCTCGTGAGTGGGGGAGTCCCCAAGACGACAGAAAGGGAGAGACCATTGTAGAATGGGCGGCGGGTATGGACCTCCGATTGCTTAATCGGGGGTCTGTAAGCACATGTGTGCGGTGGCAGGGAGAGTCGATCGTGGATTTGTCATGGTCGACTCTTCCTGCCACACACATGGTGTCGGGATGGAGAGTTGCGGAGGAGGTGGTCACACTATCCGACCACCGCCACATCGTATTCGATGTGGCCCTCCGCCCTCCCGACCGTGCGTCCCGCCGCGATGGCAGTCCGCCGCGACGATGGGCCCTTAAGCGGCTTAACAGGGATCTGTTAGAAGCCGCCGCCATCGTCGCGGCCTGGCCGGAGAGCCACGCCCTGCCCGATCCTGTGAGGGAGGCAGCCTGGTTCCGGGCAACGATGACGTCGATTTGCGACGCATCGATGCCCCGAACCGGGCCAACCAAGCACCGGGCGGTGTACTGGTGGTCGGCGGAGCTCGAGGCTGTGCGAGAAGCATGCCTACGAGCCCGCCGGGAGTACACCAGAGCCCGGAGGAGAAGGCGAGCCCCTGCTTCCGAGGTGGATAGAGCCTATCGAGCCTACAGAGACGCTACCGTGGCGCTCCAAGGCGCCATAGCCGACGCCAGGTCTCGGTCCTGGAGCGAACTCCTTGAGGGACTGAATAGGGATCCATGGGGCCGCCCGTACAAGGCTGTACTGGGCAGGCTCCGAGCATGGGTCCCTCCGTTGACGGAAACCCTGGACCCAGCCTTAGTGGGGAGAGTCGTTGACGAACTCTTCCCACGGGTCCAGGACAGTCCCTCTACCCCCGTGCCATCATCGGACCCGACCATCTGGTCCGATGATATGGGGGTATCCGAAGAGGAGTTGGACCGAGCCGTAAAGCGTCTCAAGGCTCGTAATACAGCACCTGGGCCCGACGGGATTCCCGGTCGGGTCTGGGTGCTGGCTCTATCCGCCGGCTTGGGGGACAGACTGAGGCGGCTGTTTGACGGCTGCCTCCATTACGGTTTGTTCCCCAAGGAATGGAAGGAAGCAAGGTTGGTCCTCTTGAAGAAGGACGGCAGGACCGCGGAGTCTCCCTCGGCGTACCGTCCCATCTGCCTGCTGGACGAAGCCGGCAAGCTATTCGAACGAATACTTGCCGGCCGTCTATGCACGCATCTGTGGCAGGTAGGCCCCAATCTGTCGGATAACCAGTTTGGTTTCCGACACGCGCGCTCGACAGTGGACGCGATTCTTCGCGTCCGTACACTGTCGAGGCAGGTAGTGTCCCGGGGCGGGAAGGTGTTGGCGGTGTCTTTGGACATCGTCAACGCCTTTAATTCCCTGCCCTGGAGGGCGATCAGGGGTGCTCTCGTGTTTCACGGAGTGCCCCTCTACCTGCAGCGCGTGGTTGGGGCGTACCTGCGAGACAGGTGCGTGCAATACGCAGGCAGAGATGGGACGGTACACCAGAGGGAGGTGTATTGCGGGGTTCCGCAGGGGTCCGTTTTAGGCCCCCTACTATGGAACCTCGCATACGATGCGGTCCTGCGCGTCGATCTCCCCGCCGGCGTACAAGTCGTCTGCTATGCAGACGACACTCTTGTACTAGCCGGCGGGGACTCCTTCGACGGGACCAAACGGCTCGCCGAGCTTGGGGTGGCATGTGTCGTGGACAAGATCCACGAGCTGGGTCTACGGATAGCGCCTCACAAGACCGAGGCGCTGTGGTTCCACAAGTTCCCGAGGGGACGGGAACCACCCAGCTTGTCGGTTCGCGTAGGTGACGTGGATGTCCAGGTGGGGCAGTACATGAAGTACTTAGGCCTCACCTTGGACAGTCGCTGGGACTTCGGGGAGCACTTCAGACGCTCGGTCCCCAGGATTCAGAAGGTAGCAGGTGCGTTGCACCGACTGCTACCGAATCTTGGGGGACCCAGGGAGAGCGTCCGCCGCCTCTACGGGGGGGTCGTGCGATCCATGGCGCTCTACGGAGCACCCGTCTGGTCATCGAGACTGACGGGGGTGAGACGCAACAGGCTACTTTACAGTAGCCTACAGCGTCTCATTGCCATACGGATCGCACGGGGATATCGAACGATATCCCATGAGGCGGCCACCATCTTGGCGCGGTTCCCGCCCCTCGACATCTTGGCGGAGATGGACATGCGTATGTATGTTCGTCTTCGCCAGGATGCCGGGGGCGGTGCCGCGCCAGCTGAAGTGCGGGCGCAAGAGCGCCGACGGGCGCTAGGGAGGTGGTGCGAGCGGCTCGAGGAGCCGAGAAGCTCGCGCCAACGCGTCGTCGGCGCCATAGCGCCAATCCTCGAAGCCTGGCTAGGGAGGGAATATGGGTACGTCACCTACCGTCTTACACAGGTACTCACCGGGCATGGTTGCTTCGGTGAGTACCTGTGTAGGATCGGACGCGAACCGACACCACAATGCCACCATTGTGGGTGGGACTCGGATTCCGCGCAGCACACGCTTGAGCACTGCTCAGCGTGGAGCGAGGAACGCGGAATCCTGGTCAACAGGATCGGGCAGGATCTCTCTCTGCCGAGCGTAGTGGCAACTATGCTGGCAGATGAGACGGCGTGGAGGGCCGTGGCCTCTTTCTGTGAGACCGTAATGGTCCAGAAAGAGGCCGCCGAGCGGGATCGCGAAAGGGCCGATCCCGCTCGGAGGAGGAGGCGGCGACGGGGTGCTGCTGGTAACAGCCGCCCCGCGCTGCCTGCCCCGTAAGGGGGCGAGCGGATCCCCTTCCGAATAGGGGTCTTTCTGGATCTGCGAGCGGTCGGAGTGGGGACTCTGACTGCTCATACGCAGATCCCGGGAGGGCGGCGGCACTTGTGGCAAGTTGTCGCCGTGAGCACCTACACGGGTGCCGGGGATGGCAGGATGTCATTCCCGGGACACGGTGCTTATAGGCAACGTGCGAGAGGGGCACCGGTGCGTTCCGTATGGAGATCCCGGAGCCCTTTGACATGCACGGAGGCCGGCCACCGGGTTGGTTTTAGTGAGTCGTCGAGTTTATCTCGACAACCTCACATAATCCAGCTGCATTCCCCAATGTAGCTGGATAGTTGGTTGCAACTTTCCACCCGTTATCAAAAAAAAAAAAAAAAAAAAAAAAAAAAAAAAAAAAAAAAAAGGTTAGGTTAGGTTAGGTTAGGTTAGGTTAGGTTAGGTTAGGTTAGGTTAGGTTAGGTTAGGTTAGGTTAGGTTAGGTTAGGTTAGGTTAGGTTAGGTTAGGTTAGGTTAGGTTAGGTTAGGTTAGGTTAGGTTAGGTTAGGTTAGGTTAGGTTAGGTTAGGTTAGGTTAGGTTAGGTTAGGTTAGGTTAGGTTAGGTTAGGTTAGGTTAGGTTAGGTTAGGTTAGGTTAGGTTAGGTTAGGTTAGGTTAGGTTAGGTTAGGTTAGGTTAGGTTAGGTTAGGTTAGGTTAGGTTAGGTTAGGTTAGGTTAGGTTAGGTTAGGTTAGGTTAGGTTAGGTTAGGTTAGGTTAGGTTAGGTTAGGTTAGGTTAGGTTAGGTTAGGTTAGGTTAGGTTAGGTTAGGTTAGGTTAGGTTAGGTTAGGTTAGGTTAGGTTAGGTTAGGTTAGGTTAGGTTAGGTTAGGTTAGGTTAGGTTAGGTTAGGTTAGGTTAGGTTAGGTTAGGTTAGGTTAGGTTAGGTTAGGTTAGGTTAGGTTAGGTTAGGTTAGGTTAGGTTAGGTTAGGTTAGGTTAGGTTAGGTTAGGTTAGGTTAGGTTAGGTTAGGTTAGGTTAGGTTAGGTTAGGTTAGGTTAGGTTAGGTTAGGTTAGGTTAGGTTAGGTTAGGTTAGGTTAGGTTAGGTTAGGTTAGGTTAGGTTAGGTTAGGTTAGGTTAGGTTAGGTTAGGTTAGGTTAGGTTAGGTTAGGTTAGGTTAGGTTAGGTTAGGTTAGGTTAGGTTAGGTTAGGTTAGGTTAGGTTAGGTTAGGTTAGGTTAGGTTAGGTTAGGTTAGGTTAGGTTAGGTTAGGTTAGGTTAGGTTAGGTTAGGTTAGGTTAGGTTAGGTTAGGTTAGGTTAGGTTAGGTTAGGTTAGGTTAGGTTAGGTTAGGTTAGGTTAGGTTAGGTTAGGTTAGGTTAGGTTAGGTTAGGTTAGGTTAGGTTAGGTTAGGTTAGGTTAGGTTAGGTTAGGTTAGGTTAGGTTAGGTTAGGTTAGGTTAGGTTAGGTTAGGTTAGGTTAGGTTAGGTTAGGTTAGGTTAGGTTAGGTTAGGTTAGGTTAGGTTAGGTTAGGTTAGGTTAGGTTAGGTTAGGTTAGGTTAGGTTAGGTTAGGTTAGGTTAGGTTAGGTTAGGTTAGGTTAGGTTAGGTTAGGTTAGGTTAGGTTAGGTTAGGTTAGGTTAGGTTAGGTTAGGTTAGGTTAGGTTAGGTTAGGTTAGGTTAGGTTAGGTTAGGTTAGGTTAGGTTAGGTTAGGTTAGGTTAGGTTAGGTTAGGTTAGGTTAGGTTAGGTTAGGTTAGGTTAGGTTAGGTTAGGTTAGGTTAGGTTAGGTTAGGTTAGGTTAGGTTAGGTTAGGTTAGGTTAGGTTAGGTTAGGTTAGGTTAGGTTAGGTTAGGTTAGGTTAGGTTAGGTTAGGTTAGGTTAGGTTAGGTTAGGTTAGGTTAGGTTAGGTTAGGTTAGGTTAGGTTAGGTTAGGTTAGGTTAGGTTAGGTTAGGTTAGGTTAGGTTAGGTTAGGTTAGGTTAGGTTAGGTTAGGTTAGGTTAGGTTAGGTTAGGTTAGGTTAGGTTAGGTTAGGTTAGGTTAGGTTAGGTTAGGTTAGGTTAGGTTAGGTTAGGTTAGGTTAGGTTAGGTTAGGTTAGGTTAGGTTAGGTTAGGTTAGGTTAGGTTAGGTTAGGTTAGGTTAGGTTAGGTTAGGTTAGGTTAGGTTAGGTTAGGTTAGGTTAGGTTAGGTTAGGTTAGGTTAGGTTAGGTTAGGTTAGGTTAGGTTAGGTTAGGTTAGGTTAGGTTAGGTTAGGTTAGGTTAGGTTAGGTTAGGTTAGGTTAGGTTAGGTTAGGTTAGGTTAGGTTAGGTTAGGTTAGGTTAGGTTAGGTTAGGTTAGGTTAGGTTAGGTTAGGTTAGGTTAGGTTAGGTTAGGTTAGGTTAGGTTAGGTTAGGTTAGGTTAGGTTAGGTTAGGTTAGGTTAGGTTAGGTTAGGTTAGGTTAGGTTAGGTTAGGTTAGGTTAGGTTAGGTTAGGTTAGGTTAGGTTAGGTTAGGTTAGGTTAGGTTAGGTTAGGTTAGGTTAGGTTAGGTTAGGTTAGGTTAGGTTAGGTTAGGTTAGGTTAGGTTAGGTTAGGTTAGGTTAGGTTAGGTTAGGTTAGGTTAGGTTAGGTTAGGTTAGGTTAGGTTAGGTTAGGTTAGGTTAGGTTAGGTTAGGTTAGGTTAGGTTAGGTTAGGTTAGGTTAGGTTAGGTTAGGTTAGGTTAGGTTAGGTTAGGTTAGGTTAGGTTAGGTTAGGTTAGGTTAGGTTAGGTTAGGTTAGGTTAGGTTAGGTTAGGTTAGGTTAGGTTAGGTTAGGTTAGGTTAGGTTAGGTTAGGTTAGGTTAGGTTAGGTTAGGTTAGGTTAGGTTAGGTTAGGTTAGGTTAGGTTAGGTTAGGTTAGGTTAGGTTAGGTTAGGTTAGGTTAGGTTAGGTTAGGTTAGGTTAGGTTAGGTTAGGTTAGGTTAGGTTAGGTTAGGTTAGGTTAGGTTAGGTTAGGTTAGGTTAGGTTAGGTTAGGTTAGGTTAGGTTAGGTTAGGTTAGGTTAGGTTAGGTTAGGTTAGGTTAGGTTAGGTTAGGTTAGGTTAGGTTAGGTTAGGTTAGGTTAGGTTAGGTTAGGTTAGGTTAGGTTAGGTTAGGTTAGGTTAGGTTAGGTTAGGTTAGGTTAGGTTAGGTTAGGTTAGGTTAGGTTAGGTTAGGTTAGGTTAGGTTAGGTTAGGTTAGGTTAGGTTAGGTTAGGTTAGGTTAGGTTAGGTTAGGTTAGGTTAGGTTAGGTTAGGTTAGGTTAGGTTAGGTTAGGTTAGGTTAGGTTAGGTTAGGTTAGGTTAGGTTAGGTTAGGTTAGGTTAGGTTAGGTTAGGTTAGGTTAGGTTAGGTTAGGTTAGGTTAGGTTAGGTTAGGTTAGGTTAGGTTAGGTTAGGTTAGGTTAGGTTAGGTTAGGTTAGGTTAGGTTAGGTTAGGTTAGGTTAGGTTAGGTTAGGTTAGGTTAGGTTAGGTTAGGTTAGGTTAGGTTAGGTTAGGTTAGGTTAGGTTAGGTTAGGTTAGGTTAGGTTAGGTTAGGTTAGGTTAGGTTAGGTTAGGTTAGGTTAGGTTAGGTTAGGTTAGGTTAGGTTAGGTTAGGTTAGGTTAGGTTAGGTTAGGTTAGGTTAGGTTAGGTTAGGTTAGGTTAGGTTAGGTTAGGTTAGGTTAGGTTAGGTTAGGTTAGGTTAGGTTAGGTTAGGTTAGGTTAGGTTAGGTTAGGTTAGGTTAGGTTAGGTTAGGTTAGGTTAGGTTAGGTTAGGTTAGGTTAGGTTAGGTTAGGTTAGGTTAGGTTAGGTTAGGTTAGGTTAGGTTAGGTTAGGTTAGGTTAGGTTAGGTTAGGTTAGGTTAGGTTAGGTTAGGTTAGGTTAGGTTAGGTTAGGTTAGGTTAGGTTAGGTTAGGTTAGGTTAGGTTAGGTTAGGTTAGGTTAGGTTAGGTTAGGTTAGGTTAGGTTAGGTTAGGTTAGGTTAGGTTAGGTTAGGTTAGGTTAGGTTAGGTTAGGTTAGGTTAGGTTAGGTTAGGTTAGGTTAGGTTAGGTTAGGTTAGGTTAGGTTAGGTTAGGTTAGGTTAGGTTAGGTTAGGTTAGGTTAGGTTAGGTTAGGTTAGGTTAGGTTAGGTTAGGTTAGGTTAGGTTAGGTTAGGTTAGGTTAGGTTAGGTTAGGTTAGGTTAGGTTAGGTTAGGTTAGGTTAGGTTAGGTTAGGTTAGGTTAGGTTAGGTTAGGTTAGGTTAGGTTAGGTTAGGTTAGGTTAGGTTAGGTTAGGTTAGGTTAGGTTAGGTTAGGTTAGGTTAGGTTAGGTTAGGTTAGGTTAGGTTAGGTTAGGTTAGGTTAGGTTAGGTTAGGTTAGGTTAGGTTAGGTTAGGTTAGGTTAGGTTAGGTTAGGTTAGGTTAGGTTAGGTTAGGTTAGGTTAGGTTAGGTTAGGTTAGGTTAGGTTAGGTTAGGTTAGGTTAGGTTAGGTTAGGTTAGGTTAGGTTAGGTTAGGTTAGGTTAGGTTAGGTTAGGTTAGGTTAGGTTAGGTTAGGTTAGGTTAGGTTAGGTTAGGTTAGGTTAGGTTAGGTTAGGTTAGGTTAGGTTAGGTTAGGTTAGGTTAGGTTAGGTTAGGTTAGGTTAGGTTAGGTTAGGTTAGGTTAGGTTAGGTTAGGTTAGGTTAGGTTAGGTTAGGTTAGGTTAGGTTAGGTTAGGTTAGGTTAGGTTAGGTTAGGTTAGGTTAGGTTAGGTTAGGTTAGGTTAGGTTAGGTTAGGTTAGGTTAGGTTAGGTTAGGTTAGGTTAGGTTAGGTTAGGTTAGGTTAGGTTAGGTTAGGTTAGGTTAGGTTAGGTTAGGTTAGGTTAGGTTAGGTTAGGTTAGGTTAGGTTAGGTTAGGTTAGGTTAGGTTAGGTTAGGTTAGGTTAGGTTAGGTTAGGTTAGGTTAGGTTAGGTTAGGTTAGGTTAGGTTAGGTTAGGTTAGGTTAGGTTAGGTTAGGTTAGGTTAGGTTAGGTTAGGTTAGGTTAGGTTAGGTTAGGTTAGGTTAGGTTAGGTTAGGTTAGGTTAGGTTAGGTTAGGTTAGGTTAGGTTAGGTTAGGTTAGGTTAGGTTAGGTTAGGTTAGGTTAGGTTAGGTTAGGTTAGGTTAGGTTAGGTTAGGTTAGGTTAGGTTAGGTTAGGTTAGGTTAGGTTAGGTTAGGTTAGGTTAGGTTAGGTTAGGTTAGGTTAGGTTAGGTTAGGTTAGGTTAGGTTAGGTTAGGTTAGGTTAGGTTAGGTTAGGTTAGGTTAGGTTAGGTTAGGTTAGGTTAGGTTAGGTTAGGTTAGGTTAGGTTAGGTTAGGTTAGGTTAGGTTAGGTTAGGTTAGGTTAGGTTAGGTTAGGTTAGGTTAGGTTAGGTTAGGTTAGGTTAGGTTAGGTTAGGTTAGGTTAGGTTAGGTTAGGTTAGGTTAGGTTAGGTTAGGTTAGGTTAGGTTAGGTTAGGTTAGGTTAGGTTAGGTTAGGTTAGGTTAGGTTAGGTTAGGTTAGGTTAGGTTAGGTTAGGTTAGGTTAGGTTAGGTTAGGTTAGGTTAGGTTAGGTTAGGTTAGGTTAGGTTAGGTTAGGTTAGGTTAGGTTAGGTTAGGTTAGGTTAGGTTAGGTTAGGTTAGGTTAGGTTAGGTTAGGTTAGGTTAGGTTAGGTTAGGTTAGGTTAGGTTAGGTTAGGTTAGGTTAGGTTAGGTTAGGTTAGGTTAGGTTAGGTTAGGTTAGGTTAGGTTAGGTTAGGTTAGGTTAGGTTAGGTTAGGTTAGGTTAGGTTAGGTTAGGTTAGGTTAGGTTAGGTTAGGTTAGGTTAGGTTAGGTTAGGTTAGGTTAGGTTAGGTTAGGTTAGGTTAGGTTAGGTTAGGTTAGGTTAGGTTAGGTTAGGTTAGGTTAGGTTAGGTTAGGTTAGGTTAGGTTAGGTTAGGCTTAGGTTAGGTTAGGTTAGGTTAGGTTAGGTTAGGTTAGGTTAGGTTAGGTTAGGTTAGGTTAGGTTAGGTTAGGTTAGGTTAGGTTAGGTTAGGTTAGGTTAGGTTAGGTTAGGTTAGGTTAGGTTAGGTTAGGTTAGGTTAGGTTAGGTTAGGTTAGGTTAGGTTAGGTTAGGTTAGGTTAGGTTAGGTTAGGTTAGGTTAGGTTAGGTTAGGTTAGGTTAGGTTAGGTTAGGTTAGGTTAGGTTAGGTTAGGTTAGGTTAGGTTAGGTTAGGTTAGGTTAGGTTAGGTTAGGTTAGGTTAGGTTAGGTTAGGTTAGGTTAGGTTAGGTTAGGTTAGGTTAGGTTAGGTTAGGTTAGGTTAGGTTAGGTTAGGTTAGGTTAGGTTAGGTTAGGCTAGGTTAGGTTAGGTTAGGTTAGGTTAGGTTAGGTTAGGTTAGGTTAGGTTAGGTTAGGTTAGGTTAGGT